>JAMPIV010012530.1:0-370237 GCA_024509875.1 Oreohelix idahoensis
ATTGAGTATGAAGTAAATAGGAAACGCTCACAAGGTTTTAAGGATTTGTCTTGTTCAAAGTAATTAATTGATTTTAATTACGTTAGTTGGTTAGTGAAGATAAAATTATATACCCTCTGGTAAGTAAGCATCATGGCTGAATTGGTGAAGTTTAGAGCTGCGATTATGCAGGAAGGAAAAGACTTGGGTATGACAGGAGAGGCTCTAATTCGGCATATCACAACTTAAGTGGATAAATATTTAGATAGAGAGACTAAAAGAATGGAAGCTGAAGCTGAAAGAGAGACTAAAAGAATGGAAGCTGAAGCAGAGAGAGAAGCCAAAAGAATGGAAGCAGAAGGTAAGAAATTAGAAGCAGAAAGAGAAGAGAAGAGACTAATGTTGGAAGCTGAAGCTGGAGAAAGAAGGTTACAAAGAGCTCATGAGTTAAGTTTAAAGGAACTTGAACTCCAGGGAGCAGCTAGCAATCATGGTGCTAGCTCACCTCACTCTGAGAGTAGCTCCAACCATAGCACGGCAAATGGAGCCATGAGTTTCCACCTGGATCCATTTATTGAGAAGGAGGACGCCATTGAGTCGTACCTGGATAGATATGAGGGATTGGCCTCTACTTATGGATTGGAAAAGGAAAAATTGAGCCTTAAACTATCTCAGGGGTTGAGGGGAGTTTCATACGATGTTTATTTAAAACTCTCAAAAGAAGACCAGGAAGATTTTGAAATCTTAAAACAAGCTTTATTGGTCAGGTACGAAAAGAATTCTGAATCTTATAGAAAGAGATTCCGAACTGCTAAGCTACTTCCAGGAGAAAACTATCACCAGTTTTCTGCCAGAATGGAAACTTATCTGACTAAATGGATTAGCTTAGGAAAATGTCAAGATATAAAAGAAATGGTCATGATGGAACAACTGAGAGAATCCATGCCTCAAGAAATGAAAAAATTTCTTATGGAGCAAGGAGCTGAGAGATTGGAAGATATTTTAACCATGGCTGAGAGATATCAAGCAGCTCAGTCAGAAGTATCAGGAAATATGAAGAAGCAGTGTGAGAACTTCAAACCTTCACAAAACATTACCAACTATGAACATAGGGACAATTCCAACAAGAACGAACACAGAACTGATTATAAAGACAAAAACCCTCTAGGATCAGATAATAGACCTTCAAGAAAGGAAGGACAGTGGTGTAAATCTTGCCAAATGAGTAACCACAATACTGCAGAATGCAGACGGAACAACCCTCCTTATCACGCTGCATGTCTTACAACAGGGAACAAGGGAAGGAAGGAACTGGCAGTTAGTCAGAATGACCTCCATTATCCCCCTGTCTGTGAGGAAGTGACATGTAATGGCACTAAAATTCAGTGCTTATATGATTCCGGATTGGAATTCGACTCAGTCGTGAGTGCAGCTCTAGTGCACCCTGATCAACTTACCACAAAAACAGTGGACATACAAGGGGCAATGCAGGGAACCGTCACCATGACACTTCCCATAGCAAGGATCAACGTGAGAACTCGCTATGTGGAAGGAGCGATAAGAGCAGCAGTGAGTGATGATCCTATATACCCGCTGGTAATAGGAAGTAAATATGTCTTTTTGGGTGACCCAATAAAACCTGTTGTCATGGCAGCAAACCATACCAGGTCGAGCACCAAAAAGGAGGAGGTAAATCCAATAAACATTCATCCTATAAAGATGAAAAAGGCTCAAACAGCAGACAGCACATTGAAGCCTTGTTTTGGCAAATTGCCAAAGGCCCATAACCCTCCAGAGAAAGGAGACTTCTACATGGAAAATGGCCTACTCTACAGACAAGCTGGAAAAGGACCTAAAGGGCATGGACAGCTGGTAGTGCCAAAATTCTACAGGGAGGAAATTATGGAACAAGAGCATGCTACATCAGGCAGTGGTCACAGAGGAAAAGGGGCCACTGGTCAAAAGATAGCATTGCGATATTACTGGCCTGGAATAATTGAAGACATAAGTTGGTATATGAAATCCTGTTCAGAATGTAACCAGGTAAACTCAATCAGAAGTGTATACCAGTTACAGGACCTAGGGAAGCATGGTTGCGGACGTAGGCCCATTAAGAAAACTCACAAGAGAAAACAACAGGTAGATGCAGTGATCAGGAGAAAACACGATCACAACAAGTCTACTGTTACACCAGTAACCATGGCAACTCTCTGTATTGTACAGAGAGGGGACGAAAGACATCCCACCCCGACTAAATATTGTTCGGAACACCATGGCCTGGATCATCTGGAAAATTTGGTTAGTCAGCAACCAGTATTAAAAAAGCTGCAGAAACCAACCAGAATCATAGGAGGTAGGAACCAGGGCTGTACCAAACCATGGATGGATACATGCCCCACTTCGGTATACTGCCCCTTACAATAAAAATATGTGTGGGTCTGGCAACGTTGTTGTTTCGCCGTCCCCATACACGGTCCACTGGAAGCATTGTTGCGGACATGGACTGAACAATAGCAAGCATAAGCACTCAAGGATGAGATTGACTATTTCTTAAAAGAGAAAATTATTTCAAAGTCTGAATCTCCCTACAGCTCAAGTGTGGTGCTATTAAGGAAGCCTAGGGGTGAACACAGGTTATGCATTGACTATAGGAAACTAAATGTTATCACTGAATCTCAGGTAGACCCATCACCTGACACCAATCAGTTGTTTGCTACATTGAGCAAGGCTCGGTATTGTTCAAAAGTAGATCTAAGCAATTGATACTACCAAATACCAGTGAAACCAGAAGTTAGGAAACTGTTGGCCTTTAGTACACCGGATGGACATTACGAGTTCAATGTACTCCCATTTGGTTTAAAGAATGCTCCAAGTATCTTCACCAGAATGATGAGAAAATTGTTGGAACCATTACAAAATCCTCATATCACCAACTTCATGGATGATATTCTGATTGCTACCACTACATTCGAGGAACACATAGTAGCACTCTCCATGTTGTTAGGTAGATTGAGAGAAACGGGATTGACAGCACGACCAACTAAGTGTCATATTGGATGTGAGACATTGGAATTTTTAGGTCACACTATCTCTACAGGGCAAATGTCTCCTGACCCAAAGAATGTAGAGAAAATGAGAAAAGCCCCAAGACCACAAACTAAGAAGGATGTAAGATCCTTTGTGTCATTGTGCGGGTTTTATCAGAAATATATACCCCATTTCAACTCATTATGCGCGCCATTAACCGACTTAACCAAAAAAAGTCAGCCAGACAAAATACAATGGACTGCAGAGTGTGAACAGGCTTATACAGAGTTGAAAAATAAGCTGACAAATAAACCTATACTTGCCCTTCCCGATCTCACACAAGAATTCGTACTAAGAACGGAAGCTAGCAATATAGGCATCGGAGCAACATTACTACAGCGGGCAGACACACCGCCACATATGCTATTACCAGTAGCTTTTGCCAGTAGAAAGTTACATGCAGCTGAAAGAAATTATTCTACAGTTGAACGTGAATGCCTCGCTTTGGTCTGGTCGATCAACAAATTCGCCCCTTTTCTTTACGGGAAACACTTCATTGTGGAAAGTGATCACCAGCCTTTGATGTTTTTAGCAGTGTCTAAAAAATTAAATTCACGACTTTTAAGGTGGAGTTTACTGTTATCTCCATATTCGTTCAATGTGAGATACATTCCAGGACGGGACAATCTTGGACCCGATTTTTTAAGTCGTCATCCTATCAAAGCAGATATAGATAAACGGAAAATTAAGGAGGAACTGTAGCATGTGTTACCAAAACGTTAACCGTGCATGCACTGTTTTAAAGAAGAGGGCTCTGTAGCGAGATTTGATAACACTTGCTTGGTTGTAGCGCGACACACGCCCACAACGCACACACACACACACACCAGCGCAAGGACAGCGCGGCGGTCTTTCTTTGAAGTTTGAAGACGGGAAATGTGAATTACGGTTAAGCTAGACAATATTACTGAAGAATGAGGAAATAGCTATATAGGAATGTATGGCGGACTTTAAAAGTTTGCATTTACTGGACATTAAATTATTAACTACAAGAGAACGCCTGGTTGGACTACAATTAAATAAAAATAATTCAACAAAGGAGATAGACTAGGAATTATATGCAAAAGGATATTATTCAAATATAAATAGTTTTAAAGATAATTAATATTTTTCACCTTCATCACATAGGCTAAAAGTTAGCTAATAATCTTTAAACATTTATTATAACTACATGCCTAAACGGATTTAAATATAAATTGGATAGAATGGAAGCCTCATATGGGGAAAAGGAAATGATACCTAGGAAGGAAGGAAGGATATAAGTATGTAGTGAACAGAAGAAAAAACAAGTACAGGAAAAGCACAGATCGCCTCAAATCGCCTCAAACCGAGAGATTAAACGAAAATCTTTTGGGATTTTTAGAGGTGCTTTCTCGTACGGGCGAGAGACTGAAACATAAGGACAGAGCGGCGCATTGGAAATCACACACACCAAATCCAGAAGCCAGAGTGAGAAACTGGAAGACAGTATCTGCAAGAAAAGTTATTTTTTCACGCTGCATGCAGGGCAGATTAACTTCAACCAAAACAGTCTCCCCGTGAGCTTATAAATCCTAAGAGGGTATGTAAGTTTATTAAAGATATATGTATTACTAATATCATTTTATTTCAGATTTTATGTCTGATTGATTGTATCAGATATAATAAAAAAGGGAATGACGCTAACCAGAGATAACCTTCACCGGCATTGTCAGGAAGCATAACCATTAATTGGTTAGCCAAATATATCATGGCTAATTCTTGCCTAGAAGCTTACGATATACCAGCAAGTACATAAGTGACTTGACATCCATAAGTGGAAGGCAAAGGTTATATCGTACCCATGTATCATAACATGTGATTTATTCATGTATTTTGTTAATTCTGCACAGTATACATTATCTTATCATGCTATCTCTGTAACATACTACCATGATTCATTCATTTATATACAAACACTGAAGACATGGTCGCATCATGAACAGCAGTGGGTGGTGAGATTGTTGGAACACCATGGCCACCTATTACCTTTTGTTCCAGGTTTTATGATCAATGTTTATGATCATTCCTGATCGAGAAACTAAAGACTTGAGGATCGTTGATCCAGCTAACTGAAGCCTAGAGGTCAACCTATCTTCAACACCTTAGTCCCCCGTAGTTATAGGGCGGGCTGAAGGAAAGTCTTCCGTATTCAAGTGTGTCCCAGGAACCTCGAGCAGACGTGGCTAATAACATAAGAAGAGTCATATGGGTATCCATCCAACAAACACTGTGAGCAGTTTCTAAAACGACTGTCTAATGATGACAACTAGATGGCAAGAGATAATGTGACAATCCTTTTTTTCAGTGGAAGATAAATCCAAGACTTTTTCTATTACTTATTTTAATTTGTAACTATAAATAATCATTCATTTTACCATCTTCCAACACCCATTTCTCATTACAAGAATATATAGATGTACATAATAAATTATGAAATTGTACTCATTTGACTTGTTAAATTTTTAACTGTTAAATTTTGAGTTACCGTTTCAAATTTAATTATATTATCACATAGGGATACTATAGCGAAAGTAGCAACTTATACTTCTGAAGCCTAAATCTATTGTCCAGCTCAGAGTATTCACAGCTGTAACTCACTTGTGATACCAGTGTACTTCTCGGGCACTGGAACTTCATACTTTCTGGAGAGAGATTCTACTTCTGCTCTACCACTATTATCATATTAGGAAAACCTTTAGCTACAAGGAAGAATTTGGATGTGTTGTGTAGTTGTTGAGTGGTGCTGTATAGAGTATTCCAAGTTGTGGACAGATATGATCACCTGTGCCACTTGGTATGGTGCTCTTATTTTTTAATACCGTCTTATATTATATCAAAATGCTTATAGCATAGTTTCCTGTTAAATGTCAGATATAACTGTTACTTATCTCATTCATTTTGTGCGGTATAGACACGAGATCAGGTGACGGAATAAGTTCTCGATTGCGTCCGCTGGCAATGACCTGCTTGCGCTTTCCTCTCGCAGTACAGTAAACGGGATCCGTAATCAAAACCTCGTAGCGTCACATTCCAGTCTACCACGCTGTAAATGAGTACCTGGCTCTGCTCTTGAGTTAGGGAAGGTAAAGGCAGCGAGATAGGGAACTAGTCACTTCACCTCATAAAACGCTGGACCTAGAAATAGTACAGACTCGAACTAGGTGTATCTGCTGTGGGACAACTTGTACCTTCAGACAGGACAAATCTAGTGACGTTTAATTCTTAACTATGTCTGATGGCAATTTCTTCTTCTTGGAACCTCTCATGCGTCTACTTGAATGTTGTCAAAGAAAGCAGTCGTCAGTTTCAGGCTATTTGCCCCTCCGTAGAGCTTTTCCATGAAGTGTCCCTGGTGTCGGCCATATACGCGTTCTCTGTTCCGCATATGTCGGCATCCTTGAAGCTGATGTTCAGCAGTCATTTTATCAATGCCACAGCTACACTAATCAGTAGTTCCTATCATTAGCCTGTTGAATAGATGGTATACCAATCTGTTGTGGCCAGTGCAGAGTCTGAAGATTACCACTTGTTGTCTTCTGTTGAGCTGGTAGTATGCATCATTCTGTGAGCGACCTGGATGCTCTACTTCCCATTGGTTTCTGTATCTGATTCTGATAAAACTCTTTGCCTCCTCGAAAGTTATGCTTGCATCAAGCTGGGGTAGATTTCCACCTTCCTTTGCCAATCTGTCAGCTTCTTCATTGCCGGTGACGTTGCAATGTCCAGCTCCGTTATCAGCCGTATAATCGTCGTCTGCATGCATTTTAAAAAAGTTTTAAGTATCTCATATTCTTACCACCGATTTCTAGTAAAAAGTCCATTATGGTTTCTTGTTTCGGTTGTCTTAAGAAGGAAGCTGCAGAGAATTGCTATTTTCGGTACTAATCACAGAATTTCATTGAACATACTCATAGTTAGCCAACATCAATCATAGATATGCATAATACAGAGTTTGATGGTATTATATCATTGGTTGCCATTGAAATGACGGCCATTTTGAATTATATTATTCTTTTTCAATTTGCAAAGGCTTTTTTTAATTTATTAATATATCAATACCAAATTTAAAAAGAATGTTTATCATTATATTTCAAAACGTTTGGCACATTAGATTTTTGATACCTTAAGTCAGCGGTTTTCAACCTGTGCGCCGCGGCGCCCTGAGGCGCCATGACTGACGGTCAGGGGCGCCGTGGCTGGGCGTGGATTATTTTTGTATTTAGCTGTAAAGAAAACACAGAGCTGTGGGAAATTTCATTTTTGGTGTTTTTCAACCTCCGTGACCCCGGAGAAATTTCATTTTTTATGTTGGCCAGCCTTTGAAGTCCCGCTCCCCCCGACCCGCCTATCAACTTTCCGCGCATTCTCCTCGCGCGACCATAGTAGGTAACACGGTGATTTTCTGTTTTCAAACGCGTTTGATTGTGTTGTGAGTTTGATATAAACTACAGAAAGATTTTTTACTTTGGCAAGTGTTAGTAAAAAGCGAGAATTTGTTGAGGATGACAAGGAAAGTGGTAATGAGGAAAGGAAACGTAAGTATATAAAATACGACGAAGGTTACTTAGATTTTGGTTTCACGTGCACTCTTGTGAACAATGAAGAGTGTCCACAGTGTGTTTTGTGTTTCAAAGTACTCACTGTCGAATGTTTGCTGCCTAGCTGATAAGAACAGAACTGGTGTAAGGGACGTAAATCTGGGTATATTAGTAGCCAAGATAGATTCTGAGTTGGAGCACTTGTTTGCTTGTAGCTATTGAATTGTTTTGAAAATATCTCGTGGTAGTTTCGAGAGACAGATTACAGATAGCGTGGAAAAACGCTGATCATCTCAAAGTGTGAGATATATTTATTCTGTAATGTTTTGAACGGAGTGAGAATAGCTTGCGGCTAGCCCGCAGATGATTGATTGACTGAGTTGTGTTGACCGTGAGGAAGTCTCGCGACTGCTTTTGAGCGGAACGAGTGTGTTATCTAGGGAGAGTGTTCGGGGCGTTTTGACCGGGTAGGTCAAGACAGTGTTTTTGGGAAGTGTGAAATGCCTGTACAGTGCTGAATTTAAAATGTCGACGGATTTTTCGCTGTGGGTACAGCGTAGTATGAAACTGCAGTTTGAATTATTGTGGAAATGTTTATAACTGCAGTGTGCAGTCTTTAAAGGCCATTATTTCCTGTGTGAGGAGTATTGATTAATAAAAGTACTTTAGGCCATGAATCATGATAGCTGCTGAGTGCAGGATTCTTTATAGTGCTGAGTTTAATAAGAGTACTTTAGGCCATGAATCATGATAGCTGCTGAGTGCAGGATTCTGTATAGTGCTGAGTTTAATAAGAGTACTTTAGGCCATGAATCATGATAGCTGCTGAGTGCAGGATTCTTTATAGTGCTGAGTTTAATACGAGTACTTTAGGCCATGAATCATGATAGCTGCCGAGTGCAGGATTCTTTATAGTGCTGAGTTTAATAAGAGTACTTCAGGCCATGAATCATGATAGCTGCTGAGTGCAGGATTCTTTATAGTGCTGAGTTTAATATGAGTACTCTAGGCCATGTATTATGATATCATTGTAACTGCCGAGTGTGCAGTCTTCATGGTGTTAATTTATATCTCGTGTTTTGCTGTGAACGGTATTCTATGTGTATTTCATATCAATGTGTTGTGACGTGAATAAACCAGTATTAATTTTCACCAGTCGTTTACAACCATCCATGACTCTTGTGTACGTACCTGTGGGGTAAACGACTAAACCAACACACGCACTTAATATTACAGAGGTGACAGGGAACTTAACACGTATGTAGAAATAGCCACGGAGTGGGCGTGGCCTATCTATATCGAGAACCTGTTCATCGCTTACCAGTGGACTTCTACAGTGTTTGCCTGTGTGGCGTATATGTATGTATCAAATGTAGACATTACCAGATCCACAACACAACAGTAACGTTAGCAGATAATCAATAGACACCTTACCGTATCCACCAAACCAATACGTTATCAATGAACCACCATGACTGACACGGGCTTTACGGGGGGGTGCAACAGTGGTGTGCTAGATTTATAGGATCAGATACCCGCGAAATTCGCGTGATATTAATTCACAAGTGTTAGCTTGTAGCCTGAGTGGCGTTAGTATATGAAAGACAGACATCACATTTGAGAGCTGTATCCAGGCCCAAGGAAAACTTATTCAGTATCAGTTAAACTGGGAACTGTTAACTCAAGTGACAGTCGCAAGTCAAGGAATTTATTACTCAAGATTATGAGATGTCATGATATACAGTGGCGTCTGTATACCAGTACAAGTAATCATCTGGCAGTATGAACGAGCGGTGTACCTCCTTTCAACGAAATTGACAGACGGTGACCCATTTCCTGCTTTCCTGTGCGGTGTGTTAGCACGTCGCGTGCTGAGTCGAGGACCTGAGCGGAATCAAGGTGTCAAGTTCCAATGCCTTTCTGTTGTCGAATGTTTTACCATTGAACTTTGTGATATCCAGGGTGTTAACGGAAAGGAACGGAAGAGTTTTCATTCAAGATAAGTGGTTATTTTTTGTTGTGTGAACTGTGTCACTTTCATCTATGTCAACGAGCCTTCCTGTGCTTTGCATCTCCTATACTGTTGAAATCGGTTGTTTTTGTTGTCTAATTCTATATAGACATATTATTAGGATTTAGTGCACAAGTATTGATGGTTGTATGATATAGGATGATTTCCCTCATATGACGTTATAAAGGTTCTTTGAAAAGGAATTGATGATACAAAGTTTATGAATAATATTTTTGGTATACATATTTAACTGTGTGAAATGGAAGGGTAATTGTCAGAACTTCTTGAAACATAAACTTGCGACATTAATAATTATACTGATATAGATATATAGTTAACTGAGTTATTGAATCACCATGGATTTTGATAATAATCCTGCAGATATAAGGCCTATGTTGGAGTGTGCATTGTTGATAGGTAGAGATGAAAACGGATTGAGAGGTCCACGACTTGGAGTATGGATCATGGACGATTTTTTGGTTAATGTATCGGCATCTCTAGAGTTATTTGCTGAACATAACTTTAAGCTTCTTTGTAATTCAATAATGGCTAAGGATTTGGTTGATTTGCTACGGCACCTTCGTGTGTTTTTGCAACAGGATATTGAACTTGAACACGGACAGATGGTGCAAAGTATATTCAAGATAATCCACAACGGTATTCCTGATGAGCAGAAAAAGGAATTAGGAAGTGAGAGACAAATAAAAGTCAACAAACAGAGTGCCCTACGGGAAAGGGACAATTCTTTAAAAGTTACTACTGAAGTGAGTAAACTACACGAAACAGTCTCTAAACTCGCAAATGAGTTAGATAAGTCAAACACGGAACTTACTAAAGTACATGCGGCGTTAGATGCAGCATTGAACAAGAACAAAGAGTTGGAAATTCGGGTGAAAGACAAAGATGACGAAGTTGGTAATCTCAGACAGGAAGTTCAAGAGAAAAAAGAAATGTATGACATATTAAAGATTGAGAGCAATGTTCGTGAAGATACTTACATAAATATGCTTCATGAGGTGTTGGAGGATAATGATATTATCAGTTGCCAACTGAAAGAAAAGAAAGACATACATGACAAATTAAAAGTTCAGGATAAGAAATGTGATAAATTAGGCAATGAAACATGTCAAACTAGAGCAAATACAGAAAAGGATGAGAAAGACAAATTAGAAGAGTTAACGACTGAGAGAGAGGAGATGATTAAAATTGAGAGATTGTTAACAGAGGAGAGAAGTAAAGTTTTGACATTTGACAAATTAAATAGGAAATTAGGTGAAGAAATTTCACAAAAAAATGTTGAAATTGCAGAAAGTACAAAAAGAGTAGAGGGTCTACTCGATGTTATTTTGAACAGCGGAATATGGTCTTCTGTAAATGTGGACAATGCTAGACAGAAAGTTGTTTGCCAACAGGTTAAAAAAGCAAAGATCCAGCCCTATACAATCTTTGCTGATAAGAAAGTTAAATGTGATGGACAAAAATCTTTTCGGGGAAAATATAACTTTCGAAGATCTTTTGATTCTTCTTGCAATAGCAACAATTCTTGGCGGCAGTGTAATAGAGAGAATGATAAGGTAACAGTCAGTCCTGATAGATTTCAAGCTAAAAGCCCAAAGATTAAACGAGTAACTGATTTTTGAAGTTCTCAGAAGATGATAACAAGGGATAAAGTTATAAGTAGTGGTTCCAAGGATGAAACCCATTATAGGCGTAACGATAAAGATACTTATAGATCTGCAGATGATACTGCAAACAAGCATATTGTCAAAGAAAAGAATGGAAAGAGTTTTTGTAGGAGAGATGTTTCTAAGGTTAGAAAGTACCAAGGAAATTCATATGATAATAATTTTCCTTCTCAGAGAGATAAGAGACAAGTTAATGTATCTCAACATTTTAATTCTCAGAATTTTGAAAATAATGGTACAGACAAATACAAGAAAGGTTTTCAATCGTGCAATAATTTTTCTGATAGATTTTTTGTGCGGAGTAGGAACGTTAATCATAACAAGTCTGACTGGGATTATAGACATAATAACGGTCTCAAACAAAGAGGAAATGATGATAAATATTTCGATCAAACGACGAATAATAAGTGCAATTATGCTAATTTTGCTCGACATGAGCCTAGAAGCATTGTTATTAAGCAAAGTAGCAATGATAATGATGTCACAAATACTACTGCTTGTTATGTTTCTGATTTTGAAAGAGCATCACGTTGTTGTGAACATAAAGGAAGAGTCGATGACATCGTGAGGTGACCAGATTTCTACACGGACCACATTGCGGGGTAATTGTTTGTTTAACCTCTCCGTTGTTCGTAGTAAATTTCACCATTCATTAAAATGGAAATTTTCGTTTGTATTTTTTGAACAGAGGCGACTTCTCGATAAGGGTCAGCGCTCCTGTTTACGGTACCGGCAAGAATATAGGTCAACATTGTGCCCGAGTGAGTGTTCAAGCGGAACATATCAGCGTGCTAACTATGCATTGGACGTGTTACCCCTAGTGTTTATGAGATGTCGGCAAGACCTATGGAGATTTTTTTTTTGCGGTTGATTCTTTTTTGTTTTGTTTGTTTATTAGGACAGTAGATGTTAATGTATTCTATTGCATAGATCATTATAGGTTGTTATATTATGATCATCATCTTTACGCATCATTTGATGTCTATTGTTTTTCTTGATATGTATGACTGTTTTAATTATAAATTAGTTCATTTCGATGCTATTTTTATACTATTGTGTTTTGGATAATATGTAGTGTGTTAGATGGTAGTGACTTGTTGTTTACTATTCATGAATGCAATGAGCAGATTTATATTTAACCTTACTGGTTACAAACTTATGCCTATTTACACCTTATAATCATTGACTTTTATACTCTGGTGTAGAACTTTCAGTTTTTTTTTTGGTTTTGTTTTACAGATGTGTTGGTTAGAATAGTTTTGTACATGATGAGTTTGCCAGCCCTATGCACATACTCATTAGTTGTAATGTTACAATAGTTACTTTTAATATATCAGGTGGAGATAGATATAAATTTATAACTAAATAACACTATAGCTAAGCTGAACGTGATTGTCAGCCGGAAATATTTAAAAGTTTAAATTGAACTGTATAGAGAAAATTAACAGCGGTTGCTGATATTGTTATTTGATTGAGAAATCTAGAGATCTGATTTAAGCACTTGCTTAACATACATTACGTTGTTTTCATGTATTTGCAAACTTGTATGTTGGTAATAGTGTGTTTTCCTATGTGTTTTTCTGTGATGTAATTTTTTGGAAAATATTTTTTTTTCCAGACATTGTAATTTTTTATTTTTGGTTTTGTGTGTGCCTAGCGTTTGACTATGTGCTATGTTTGATATGTAGAATAATGTTAGTTCTTTAAAGAAAGTTTTTTTTGTTTTTTGGATGTTATGTTGTATTAGCGCTTGATTGTGCGTTGTTCGAACTTGGTTATAGCAATGCTATTACTTTTTTGTGTGGTGTCGATAATTTATTGTTGGTTATGTATAACTTGTATAACTTGTTTAAATTACTGATTATGTTTTGTTTAGTTATAAACTATTTTTTTGTAGTATTAGTATAGGAATACTTTGTTATTTTGTTTTGTGCTTTTCGATCGTGTTTGTATGTATTTTGTAATACGTTGTTGATCTAAATAGTTATTAGTATATATTTTTACCAACGTTCTCTATATTGATACCTTTTGCTTTTGTCTTTGTTGATTATTCTTCATTCCATTCCTTCTTTTCTGTTGTCTTTTCAGTATGGTTTCATATTTTGTTTACATTTCGTGCTTTATTTACGTTTCACTTCATTTTCCTTGTATACTTCTTCTTTCGCTTCTTATACTTTCATTCTATGTATTGTTACTTTAATGGTATAACTTAATATAGTGTAGCTACTTGTGATATTTGTAATTATTTTACATATAACAAATTGTTTGAATGTAATATTATTGTTTTTTCCTCATATTCTGATTTCATACTTACCTTTATTACGGATCATTTTTCGTTTGCTTGATCTTGTCTTTTCTTTTACTATCGGTTGTTTCCTATTTAGTTGTGCTGTATTCACTTAACTTGGTTTTGTAATGCATTATTTTTTGGTATGCTTAATTGATTACATTGGATACTTCATTTTTACATTTCACTTAATGCTTATATTTTGTAGATGTCTTATTTTAACTTAACTTAAGGTAATTCTTATACGCATATGTTAGACATTCATTGTCCTCTTAATCTTTTTTTGGTTTTGGGGAATGTATTTGTCAAAAAATTGATAGAATCAATTTTTTTCTCTGGGGGTGAGGTAAGATGATAAGAACAGAACTGGTGTAAGGGACGTAAATCTGGGTATATTAGTAGCCAAGATAGATTCTGAGTTGGAGCACTTGTTTGCTTGTAGCTATTGAATTGTTTTGAAAATATCTCGTGGTAGTTTCGAGAGACAGATTACAGATAGCGTGGAAAAACGCTGATCATCTCAAAGTGTGAGATATATTTATTCTGTAATGTTTTGAACGGAGTGAGAATAGCTCGCGGCTAGCCCGCAGATGATTGATTGACTGAGTTGTGTTGACCGTGAGGAAGTCTCGTGACTGCTTTTGAGCGGAACGAGTGTGTTATCTAGGGAGAGTGTTCGGGGCGTTTTGACCGGGTAGGTCAAGACAGTGTTTTTGGGAAGTGTGAAATGCCTGTACAGTGCTGAATTTAAAATGTCAACGGATTTTTCGCTGTGGGTACAGCGTAGTATGAAACTGCAGTTTGAATTATTGTGGAAATGTTTATAACTGCAGTGTGCAGTCTTTAAAGGCCATTATTTCCTGTGTGAGGAGTATTGATTAATAAAAGTACTTTAGGCCATGAATCATGATAGCTGCTGAGTGCAGGATTCTTTATAGTGCTGAGTTTAATAAGAGTACTTTAGGCCATGAATCATGATAGCTGCTGAGTGCAGGATTCTTTATAGTGCTGAGTTTAATAAGAGTACTTTAGGCCATGAATCATGATAGCTGCTGAGTGCAGGATTCTTTATAGTGCTGAGTTTAATAAGAGTACTTTAGGCCATGAATCATGATAGCTGCTGAGTGCAGGATTCTTTATAGTGCTGAGTTTAATAAGAGTACTTTAGGCCATGAATCATGATAGCTGCTGAGTGCAGGATTCTTTATAGTGCTGAGTTTAATAAGAGTACTTTAGGCCATGAATCATGATAGCTGCTGAGTGCAGGATTCTTTATAGTGCTGAGTTTAATATGAGTACTCTAGGCCATGTATTATGATATCATTGTAACTGCCGAGTGTGCAGTCTTCATGGTGTTAATTTATATCTCGTGTTTTGCTGTGAACGGTATTCTATGTGTATTTCATATCAATGTGTTGTGACGTGAATAAACCAGTATTAATTGTCACCAGTCGTTTACAACCATCCATGACTCTTGTGTACGTACCTGTGGGGTAAACGACTAAACCAACACACGCACTTAATATTACAGAGGTGACAGGGAACTTAACACGTATGTAGAAATAGCCACGGAGTGGGCGTGGCCTATCTATATCGAGAACCTGTTCATCGCTTACCAGTGGACTTCTACAGTGTTTGCCTGTGTGGCGTATATGTATGTATCAAATGTAGACATTACCAGATCCACAACACAACAGTAACGTTAGCAGATAATCAATAGACACCTTACCGTATCCACCAGACCAATACGTTATCAGTGATGGCCAACAAGTCACGGGCTTTACGGGAAGGGGGGGGGGGTGCAACACTAGCAAATTGAAGCGCCATTTAGAAAGTGTTCATAAGAATGACGTGGGCAAACCAAGAGAATATTTCTCTAGAAAGCTGAGTCAAGTGAAAGAACAAAAATCAGACAATGAAATAGATGTTAGTGCAGATATTGTTTCCATTGTGCCCGTGTCAGTTAAATGCGCAAGTAGTTATATTGATTTTATTTTGTTTTCAATCAGAGCTAATCCTTTATATGTTGTTGTTGTTCAAGTGCTACAGGCCTTCCGCCTGAGATGGAGATTCTTGACTTTTGCAGATTTTCCTTTCCAGGTTCGTTCTTCCCTTTTAGGTTTAGTGATAAGCAAAACGGTCCCAAAATGACAAGGTATATCCAAAACTATAACGTTCCAAAAACAGCAATGCAGTAAATTCAACCAGAAGTTTATTTAACGTCATTCGACAAGCACTGGTATTTCCCCAATGACATGATCGTTTACTTACGTATAAACAAAATAGTGAGTTATATCCAAACGAAATAAACTACTGATCTTCATAATCTCCAAGACGAAACTCGAATCTGGCTTGCCTAACACAACACAATGAATACCTAGCAAATCTCTCTCCTTTCTTGCATTTTCCCACCTTTTAAACAGCTACTTCTTTTTCCCGCCATTTTCCACACGTCTCGCTAATTTTACACACGTCTCTCTGTTTTCGACATTTTGCATAAGTCTTTGTTTTTTTCGACATTTTTCACACGCCTCTCTTTTCTACCTTAACAATTGGAAAAACCCAAGATCACAACTCTCACTTCACACTTTCTGCGCATAACACCCATTCATTATTATTTTCTGGGACTGCTCTACATTTGCCCTCTCAGAGCCGTGACTGCTAACTGAACTTTTTATGATACTGCGTTTTGTGCGAAAACGCCGTATCTGCTTTTAATGGCTGTCATTCCTATATGTAGCATTATAGCACGTATAAATGCTAGTGTAGTAGCAGGGATAATGCTAGCGTGGTAGGCCATGCGGTCACACTATAATTCAAGGACACTTATCTCAACTCAGTGTTCATTTTGAAAAATACTTTCCTGAAAACTGTGACAGGTTTCAGTGGGTTCAAAATCCCTTCAGTAGTGATGCTCCTTCGGACTTCAGAAGAGGAAGAACTGATAGAACTTTCATTAGACTCTTCACTACAAGCGAAGTTTCCATCCATGGCATTGCCAAAATTTTGGTATTCAGTAAAACAGGAATTCCCAAGCTTGAGCAAGAGAGCACTGAAGATAATTCCTTTTGCAACCTCCTATCTCTGCGAGGCTGGGTTTTCAGCAGTGGCTGTCATAAAAACCAAGTTCAGATCAAGACTTGACGTGGAGAAGAAAATGAGGGTAGCTGTATCTCAATTGGTGCCAAGATTTGACAAGCTGTGTAACAACAAGCAAGCTCAAGTTTCCAACTGAGATTACTGGTACTTTATTCGTCATATTTTTTTTTTTTAGTTTTACTGTAAACGTTTTTTGTTATGGAGATTGAATCATGAGTGCAGTATATAAGTGAATGATTTTGGGACAAAAATGATTTTAAAAATGTTAGAAAGAAACTACTTTATCTGTGCTGTTTTCATTTTTATAGTAAAGGTTTTCAAAGTGCACTTTGTGTATATTTTTTCTTGTACGTGTAAATTTTTCACAGATTGTCCAATTGCATTTTTTTTTAAATTACATTAAAAAATTACATTGTTTAAAAGCCTTTCCAAAGCTCTCCTGCTCAAAATAAGTTAGGCTAAATGTCGAAACATCGCTAGAGTTTTTACCAGTTATCCCACAGGGGAGCCGCAGAAAGAATGTAGTTGGTCATGGGAGCCATGGACTCAAAAAGGTTCAAAACCGCTGCCTTAAGTGGATCCTGAGATACAGAACTTTAAAGTTAGTATCTACAAATAGTAAAATTTTTTTTTTTTCAAAATTTCACATCATTTGCAAAAAATCAAAATTTTCATAAGATATCAAAAATAGGTTCTGACAAAAGTTTTATTATCCTATGGAAAGTATTTGTGAAAAATCTCATATTGATTGATTAAAACATGTGCAAGTTATAAGTAACGTAAAACAAAGTACTTAGAAAATCTTGATTGTCTTCCTTGGAACAGCACAATTTCTGAAGAAAATACTGTTTACAAAACCAAATATACATAGCCAACTTAGAATGTGTTCTGAGAAATAATTATCACAGATTTAAGTTAATATAAATAATCAGAATATAGAATAATCCCAATCTTCATTTGTTGTTGTTGCTGTTTTGACTTAACATGTGCTGTAGCTCATCCCCTTAAAATAGCGTTTTTAATACAGCAATCTTGTGTAATACATCCCCTTAAAGTAGTGTTTTAATTCAGCAATCTTGTGTAATACATCCCCTTAAGGTAGTGTGTTCAATACAGCAATCTTGTGTAATACATCCCCTTAAAGTAGTGTGTTTAATACAGCAATCTTGTGTAATACATCCCCTTAAGGTCTTGTGTAATACATCCCCTTAAGGTAGTGTGTTTAATACAGCAATCTTGTGTAATACATCCCCTTAAGGTAGTGTTTTTAATACAGCAATCTTGTGTAATACATCCCTTTAAGGTTGTGTGTTTAATACAGCAGTCTTGTTAAATACATCCCCTTAAGGTAGTGTGTTTCTTCTTCTTCTTCTTCCTCGTTCGTCCTGAAAAGGACGTTGGTTGCGTTGTGTCTGTTTACGCCGGAGCTGCGATATCTGCGCCTTTCGGCCGACACATCCGACTTCAGCACGGCATTTTTTGGGACCGGGTTTGCCTTCCCTCTTCGATTCCTACTCTCTCAGCCAGACTGCAGTGATGCAGCCTGTTTCCAGGACCACCACGTGGAGGTGGAGTAGGGTCTTGGTCAGCTCTGGTTCGCTGACCCTGACGCAAGCAATCAAGCTATGGGTCGCTGACTGCATTCACTATTGCTGCATCTTTGGGTCCCAGGTAGTGTGTTTAATACAGAAGTCTTGCGTAATACATCCCCTTAAGGTAGTGTGTTTAATACAGCAATCTTGTGTAATACATCCCCTTAAGGTAGTGTGTTTAATACAGCAATCTTGTGTAATACATCCCCTTAAGGTAGTGTGTTTAATACAGCAATCTTGTGTAATACATCCCCTTAAGGTAGTGTGTTTAATACTGCAATCTTGTGTATTGTGTACTTCCAAGCAGTCTATAAATCTTCTTTCACGATAATTATAGCATTGATTGTGCCCTTCATTGTAATCACTATTACCCTTCAGCTCCCTTGGAGCTTAAGCCTACAACAAATACCTTCCAAGTCATATTGTCCTGGGCCATCCGCTCATTTTCGTTCCATGTCTTTGTAATCATCTTTCAGTACCCCACTGAATACTTTCCTGAAAGATGAGACAGGTCTGTATTTCAGAGCTGGCATTTGCTGATGATGTTGCTGTCACGGAGTGTTTTGAGGGTATTTTGCATGTATGAATGTTCCCATGCTCCAGAGGGAGTTAATTAGGCAGTTGAGTTGTTGTGAGTTGGGAATGCTTGCCTTGTAATAATTTAGCTACAAGCAATGTTGTGAGCAGAGATCAAGACAAGCTGCTAGCTATAGTTATGCGTGAATGAAGCGCAGTGGACTGTGGAAGGTTTTCACGTGTTTGGTGAATACGAATGAAAGGGGTCAGTGAGAGAGAGATGTGTGTTGAGTCAGTAGTGTGTTGAGTTAGTAGAGAGTTGAGTCAGTAGAGAGTAGACAGGAGACAGCAAAGAGCGTAGAGAAGAGAAAAGGGGGGGGGGGATGTCTATAGTAGTGCGCGAATAGAGGGCCATAGTTGTGCAGTGGATTTATGTAGTAGCCTATTTTGTGGCTGTAGTTATTCCGAGGATCAATGATCGTATAATACTCGGGATTTGTTATGTCTCCAATATTTGTAATGGCCCTGCGCCCATTGTGACTTATTTGTGATATTATATATTCACGGAGATTGATATGGTGTTGGTGTATTACTCCTTAGACAGTGAGCTAGGACGAGTGGTCTGATCTTCTACATCCACCCACATACACCCTACCCGTCATAGTTGCCCTGATTGCTAAATCAGAGGAACATTTTCAATCCAACCTGCAAGTCTGGAAGGAAGAGCTGTAGAAGAGAGGGATGATCATAAGCAGCTCGAAAACAAAAACCATGGTGATATCACGAGAGGAAAGAAGACATCAGAGTAAGCTGGGAGAACAGGTCCTGGAGCAGGTCGACCACTTTAAATACCTTGAGCTGTCATAGACTGGAAGGGAGGCATCAAAGAAGAGTTAGCTACCAGAAAAGAGCAGCAGCTGGGAGACTTTTTCAAGCCATAAATCGAGGATTCCTCAGCAAGAGAGAAGTTGGTAAGAAAACGAAGATGGCTGTATACCGCTCCACCTATGTCCCAGTCTTGACATATGGATGCGAGTCATGGGCAATGACTACAACACACAAAAGCCAGATCCAAACCTCAGAAATGAGGTATCTGAGGAAGGTGGTTGAAGTAACAAGAAGAGACATGGTCCGCAGCCAGACGATACGTCAAGGCCTAAAATCCCACCCCCTGCAAACCCAAGTAGGTCTAAGATGGTTTGGCCATGTCTGCAGAATGGGAGAAGATCGGCTACCACGACAGGCATGGGAAACTAAGAGCCAGGGATCCAGACCTCCAGGACGACCCAAAGTCAGGTGGGAGGAAAACATTAGACAATCTTTGAAGGACCGAGGACTAGAATGGAACCAAGGCAGGAGGAAGACAGCCGATAGAATAGTATGGCGCTCTCTCTCTTACAAACCTCTACACCTCACGGTAGAAGAGGAACGACTAAGTAAGTAAAATATCATTTAGTTTGAAGTGAAGTTAACATTTGTTAAAATATCATTTAGTTTGAAATGGAGTTAACATTCGGTAAAATATCATTTAGTTTGAAGTGAAATTAACACTCGGTAAAATATCATTTAGTTTGAACAGAAGTTAACATTTGGTAAAATATTTAGTTTGAAGTGAAGTTATCATTTGGTAAATATTTAGTTTGAACAGAAGTTAACATTTATTAAAATATTTAATTTCAAGAGAAGTTAACCTTAGGTAAAATATTTAGTAAAATATTTAGTTTGAAGTGAAGTTAACATTTGGTAAATTATTTAGTTTGAAGAGAAGTTAACATTTGGTAAAATATTTAGTTTGGAGTGAAGTTAACATTTGGTACAATATTTAGTTTGAAGTAAAGTTAACATTTGGTAAAATATCATTCAGTTTAAATTTTCCTCTGCTCTGTCGATGGAATTACAGGAGGCAGATTGTCAGGCCGAGATAAAAGTTACAATAAGGCTGCACTTATTCCAAATGTTTAATACTCTGGAACCGGAAAATGTTATCACAGTAGATCTTTTAAAGAGATTAATGGTTATAGATCCCCACATCTAATGGGTTGCCTGACCGCTGGACTAATCCATTCCGACATTTCAGAAATTTCTTCAGCAGTCGTTGAGTAGCTCGAGCAGATACTGGAAGTGACCTATTTAGATTATTTATACCCAGAGAGATTCAGCGTTCGGACATTCATCTGTAAACAGCCGAAACTTTTGGAGACAAACAATGATGACCATCGGACCTCTCGAGTCATATCGTGATGACACTATCATACCTGGCAAACCACTTGTGTACATGACACCAGCTAAAGATAGTGATTGACGTATTTGGTCGAGAGTTTTATCTCCATTAAGTCACGTGTTGTTCCCGGGGGTGTCTTTGAGGAGAGAGAGAAAGAATAGAACGAGCGATCCCTCAGCAATGTAATAGGCGACTAATATGTGGTTGTGCCTGTGGCTGGCAACTTTATCATGTAAATAAGTTGCAACAGAAACCACCATTGCAAGGAAAAATATACTTTTATGCAGGTTTTATGCAAGGAGGCAAGTTGCAGTTGTGGCTCCGTGCTCTATAAGGGACAAAAGATAAAAGAAGAAAAAGTATATCCCTGCTGTAAGCCGCTCACGATCATTGAAGATTTCGGGTTTTCCCGATAGAGGGTCCCTTCAAATATCGTTGCGCAGACTTTATGAAAGAAGTAAAATGCGTTGTGAAGGATGACGTCAGTGTGACGTCAGTTAGAGCGTGGACGTTGGTCGGGCCGGTGGAAGGACATGTATCCATTTTGGTTGTGTGCAGTATTGAATGATATTGTTCAGGAATTGTGTTTTTCCGAGGCAGGTTAGCCTCCCAGGTATCCGTGGAGATCAAAGTTAAAGCATACGCGGAAATATTATATCCGCAGTTTATATTAGACGAGGTCGACAACAAAAATATGGGCAGTATGAATGACAAGGGCAGTGACAGAAGATGTCAGACGTGTAATGTCAGAGGGTGAAGCCTGAATTGATATGTATACAGTTGGTTCTGTTACATTTTATTATATGGAATAAACCTTTACATCGTCCTGGCCTGGTTTGTTCATTGAATCCATGTTGTATAAATCTGTCCGTCAGTCCATCCTGAATGAAGTGTCAAACGTCAACTTTCAGGGTTTCACAACATACGAGTATATATCTCCTCTGTACTTATATTTTTCTCTCTGTAATATGGTACATACATTTTTGCCCACGTGATTCTTCTTCATACACTTTCAGACGTTTTTTTTTTTAAATTAATGAAGAAAAATATATCCCGTTCAACCTCTGATGGGTTATAATTAGGATATATATTGTTTTCAATTCCAAATAGTATGAACAACTGCCGATATGAGAAAGTGGCATCTCGTTTGTCAAATCATTGTAAATAGGGACAATCACAATTATGCTTATACGTTAAAAAAGTAAAATAAATAAATAAATAAATAAAAACGAACAAAATCAAGAAGACACTCTGAACAAGAATAATATTAAAGTGGAGGGGTGTAAAGGCCTGGTGGTTCCAGTTATATAACTGACTTTAACAGACTTTCATCTGTTAAAAGTCATATGCATTGTAAGAACAGCATCAGACCTTCACATTCCCAGCCACTATATATTAACATTTGTTCGTGTTAAACATTGTTTGACTATATTATGCAGCTCCCTAGGTCTGTCTATTCTTAGCACCTCTTCTATATTTGTAGGTAAGTTTGATACTTTCAGACGTCAACTTGAATATGTTAAAGGAAAGCGTAGGTCAGCCTGAGGCTGTTGGTATCTCTATAGAAGTGCTACTGGTAATGGTCATTTGTGCTTTCTCTGTTCTTCATATGTTGGCACATTTGCAACTGATGTTCGGCTGTCATTTTATCGGTGCTACGGCTACACTCGTCGGTAGTTCCTTTCTTTAGCTTGTTCAATAGATGGTATCTCAATCTGTTGTGGCGTGCGCGTGAACTAACCATTCATACTTTTCCATGATTTTTTTGTTTTGTTTGTTTGTTTTGTTTCTTCTATTCATTTCCCTGTTCACTCCCTATGGACCGTGGTCCAACCCCTGTAGCTGATTCCCTTGCACAAAGTATTCAATGTGTTTTTTGAAGTGATGGTTTCGGTAATAAGTTGTTTTTACATTACGATGTTGCCATCCCAATGCACTACTTACTAATAATCACCTCTTATTACATGTCTGGACACTCACTGCAGATACGGAGCGAAGGATTCAGGCTTTCGAGCATAAATGTTATAGAAGAATTTTGCGCATTTGCTATAAAGAGCACAAAACAAATGTCTATGTTAGAGAGAAGATAAACACCTATGCAGGCCACCAAGAACCACTTTTGTCAATAGTGAAACGTCGAAAGCTTGCCTGGTTTGGGCATGTAACTCGTCATGACTCCCTTTCGAAAACGATCCTCCAGGGAACATTCGAAGGTAAACGGAGAAGAGGAAGGCAAAGAGAATCCTGGGCTGATAACATCAAAGAATGGGCAGGACACGGTTTTTCCACACTTGTACGCATTGCTGAGGATAGAGAGCAGTGGAGGACCCTGTCTGCTGATGCTTCCACCATGGCACCCCTACGACCCATGACGGGTTATGGGTTGAGATGATGATTACATGTCTATATATATTCTTCGTTACTGTATGGTGTGGAAACATGGACAATGAACAAACATTTGGAAGAAAGAATTGATGCTCTCGAGATGTGGATATATAGAAGAATGGGGGGACATCTTATGGAAGGAGAAGACAACAAATAACAAGGTCCTAGAACATACAGGAATGAAATAATAATGAAGTAGATCAGAATTAGCTCAAACATTTTTGCCATTTAAAAAGACATAACACCTTGCTGAAGACCATAATGGAGGGCAGAGTTGAAGGCAAACGTGCAAGAGGAAGACAGCGATATAAGTAAAGGATCCCGTTACACGCCCATTGAGGCATATTGGGAATATGGTGTTAGGCCCATATTTTCTTGACCATCGGCACACTAGGGGTGATGTGGTCAGCATCACGCCGGCCGCGCTATAAGTGGGAAGATTAAAGAAATAGACAGGAAAGTGTGTCAGAGTGCACCATCAAGACAAGAGACAGAAGACGTTGGAGATCCGTTACTGCCGACTTTCGATGTGGAGATGTCTGCTGATGATGATTACATGACGTAGGGAACAGTAATCCTGTTCTTTCTGTCTTCTTTGAGTCCGCCGGAAACTGTTTCTTTAAATTACTTCATCCATCACTCTTCAACTCTCCAAGGAGCACACGCCTTCAACAAATTTATACCAGTACTTCCTGTCCTGTGCCTTCTGACCAAGAACTTTCGACATCATTTGTATCTCAAGATCTCTCTTCTTCTTCTTCTTTGATCCTTAGCCGCCGACCGTCAAAGATCTCTCAAGATCTCCCATCCGTGTTTTTGTTCGGTCTCCCTTTCTCCCTTTATAAACGGGTGCTTGCGTAGAATAGAAGGACTGAAATGGTATGACAAAGTCACAAATGTGGAACTGATGACAAGAACCAGACAAGTGCCAGTGGAACAAGAGTTGAGAAGAAGACGCTGGCGATGGATAGGACACACATTGAGGAAACCTGTTGATAGCATTACAAGACAGTCCTTTTTCTGGAATCCACAGGTAAAGATAGGCAGAGGTAGACCAAAAAAAAAACACATGGAGAAGAGAGCTGGATACAGAGGTGAAAATGATGAGGAAAACATGGAAAGAACTTGAGTGGATGGCACGGGTAAGGAAGACTTGGTATGTGTTTGTTGAAGGCCTATGCTCCTTGGGAAGCTAAAGGGTATTGATTGATTTCTCTTACCCTGAGGATTCCAAAACAAGGAATGCCTTGTGATGTTATCACCAGGTTTCCTCAAAGAACTTCAGATTCATTTACAGCGTCTGCTTCTCATCTCTTTCTATTGCTGGTGGATGATTGATTTCTGAACATACAATTTTATTTCCAACATGCAAATATTTTAACAAATCAATTCTCACGTTTTGCTGTTAAATATTTTTTTTTAAATCCTCAATTCACAATTTTTTTAAACAAACATTTATAAAATACAGCCTGCAGCACGCGGAGTCTCTCACACCCACACAGTTTTCGCAAGCACAGTGTTTTATACACAAGTTACACTGAGCTCGTAGGGTTTAATTAACACAAGTAGGTAATTGGTAGGCACTCGTAAGAAAGAAAGAAAGAAAAAAGAAGAAAAAGGACCCTTGACAACAGAAAAGTAACAAAAGTGTAACTAATACGAAAGAAAGGGGACAAAAGACAGACAAACAGAATGAAAGAAAAGTGGTAATTTAGTAGAAGTAATATAGTAACAGAAATAATAAAGTAATAGTAATTAAAAGCAATAGTAATAGAAGTGATCGTCACTCCAGGAATTCAAACCAGGGACCTACCAAACAGCGCCATTGCATAATCATTTACCCGATTGTGTAAATAAATTAACCCAAACCTCGAGTTCTATTTTTATTTATTTTCTGTTCCCTTATAGGACCAATATGAACAATTACAAAATTAAGACATAGAAAGAAATATATGTACATATATACACAATCAATATTATGTGGGAATGTATGATGTGCATCGTATCTAAGCGTTTGTCGTAATGCAAAATGTGTATTCTGGAGTAGTTCAAGGTCAATAAAACATGCATCAAATTTTTAATTAGAAGCGAAAAATAGAAGTTATCTTTATGTAAATACCCGTGTATTGACCACCCAACCCAGTGCGTTTTCATTAGAAGACAACTTCCACTTTTAAAACAAAGAAAATTAGATGAAATAATAAAGCAGGTGGGAAATAAATGTCATTATGTGTCTGGTTCACTTAAGTGAAAGTAATCCAACAGCAGATGATGTCACATGGAAGTGAAGTGTTAATAACTTCAATATACTAGGTCGAGCTTTATGAGGTGAGGGTGAAAAGTCCCCTTCTGTGTTACCTTTTGTTTTCTCAAACTCAAGAACGGAGTCAGGTATCCGTTTAAAGCGTGATGTTTCAAAGTTTCGACTCCAGTAACTTTGTCATGAGAAGCAAGAGCTCTAACCACTCTGCCATTCGACCCTCTTGGCTTACTAACACAAAATTAAACTCACATTGAACTTAAATTTCGCGTCAAATCTCGTTTCCCACGGCGACTGAGAATATAAGCCTGGAGAATCATGGAAACTCCACTGCTGCCAGGAACAGCAGACGACAAATAACCACCCTCGTAAAACTGACTAGGTACAGGTACATTAAAATATCTTTTTTTTTTTTTTTTCAACAAGGTAAGAAATAGGTAAGAAAAAATGCTGCATGGCAAGAAAAATACCAAACATTATCCAAATTGGACAAGCTGAAAATTTGTAATTTTTTACCCACGCCCCATTGGGGACACATGGATACAGATTAGATAAAAAATATTAAGAAATGAGCGGCGTTTTATAGTATTGTCCAGTATTGTTGTTTTTATAGTATTGTCCAGTATTGTTGTTTTTATAGTATTGTCCAGTATTGTTGAAGATCATCTCCAGCCTTGAAGGAATCCAGTTCCTGCATTACGCAGGATGCGACTGAGGTATGTTTGGACGTGACACTCTTGGTGTCATGCCACGTTTCTGAACCATAGAGTATTACAAATTCTACGTTTATGATAAACACTCCCTCATTTTACATACTTGAGAAAGAAGCTGTAGAGTTCTATACTGGTTTGAGGGAACAAAGGGTAAATCTGAGTTTGTTGATCTTGGCGCTGATATCTATTTCCCAGCTGCCAGAACTGACCTTTATCAAAATCTTCCTCAATTTTTGTCGTAGCTGTCTTATTTGTCTTTATTTCTTTTTTTCTCCCCTACACTTCTCCAACCACTTCCTGCATTCATAGCTTCATTGGAGGATAAAACCATTGAAAAATGTTCCATTCTCTCACTTCTCATTGTTGTGCGATTTAAAATCTCTCTCTCTCTCTCTCTCTCTCTCTCTCTCTCTCTCTCTCTCTCTCTCTCTCTCTCTCTCTCTCTCTCTCTCTCTCTCTCTCTCTCTCTCTCTCTCTCTCTCTCTCTCTCTCTCTCCTCCAGCTGCCAAGTTAATGACATTTGAACAGGACTTCACTTGTACTTAACTTTCCTTTTTACTTTTTGGCCTGCTGATTATAAGCGTCTTCTTGTCCATGCCACAAAAAAACCTTCTAAGTCCACGCAAGCCAGTCTTTATCTTGTGAATGTCTATCATAAATCACATGGTCTTACACTGTGTTCACAGCAAGAATCATATCTAACGGAAGCAGGGAGTATCGATGGCTTGGAATACGCATATATGCATGTAAAGCACAATGAAGTCAATCTTTCAACATATTTATACAATAATGTCAGATCCAACATAAGCATCGATTCTGATCTCTTCTGGGTTAATGACGTAGCTGCCGGAAGTGGTCGTCGTGCCGTCATCGTCTGCGGATGCTACTGACAACCGCCCAGGGGTTCCAAACGTGGTGAGTTTTAACGGCAAAGAACTTTGGTAGTTTGCATGACTGGAAAATCCCCTGGGGGTCGAGCTGCCTTCTTTAAAACAAATCGGTGTTGCTTTATACGATGCAGGGCGTGCCCCTTCATATTTGGTTGGCAGTCTGTGTTTTGCTGGTAAATTAGGTAAGTAGGCATTTCCAGAATTCTCTGTGAATCTCACGTGGTTTGATGATTTCGTATAATTGTCTGAATGCATCTGTTTTTCAGTCGGGCCTTGAAGGTCGTCACTGCATTTTCTGAAGCTCATGCCTGGGGAGTGGTCACCTGGAAAACAAATTCAAAAAATTAGAATGTCGTTATTAACAGATTCGACAATAGAACATTATAAATACGTATTCACCACAAGAGTAAAAAATCAAATTCATCATCATAACCATGGACATCAACAGTAGCATAAACCATATCATCAAATCTACTGCAACATCAAAATTGTCATCATCATTTTTCTCGTCGCTTCCCGTGGAGCATGGAGCCACCTCTTCAGTTGGTTTCCTTTGCAGGAAGCCTGAAGCAAGCAGTCACGTGCTAATACAGCAGTGGTTTTTGTAGCAATATGTTTACATGATGAGGTTGCTAGTCCCATGCACAACCTCATATCAGTCGCCTTGTACGACATGCCTGAGGGAGGAGTAAACTTATTATTTCTTTGTCTCTAAACAGATCGCCGAGAATTACACGGGGCGTCAACAAAATAGGAGCGTTACTAGAGACTTTTTTACCTGCGAGTGTTTGATCGAAATTGACGTCATCAACACTGTTGCCACGCCCACTGTCGCTGGTCGTCGTGTCTCCAGACGTGTCACTTATCACGTCATCTCCCTGGATACGAAAATAAAAATAAACACTTGTAAACATTTCGTAAACTGGCTTTAAAAAAAAAGAAAAGAAAACTACATATATGTATATATAACCCGTGTGTTACTGGGGCCCGAAAGGGGAGCAAAGAATAGTAACACTGTACCCTTCCAGGCATGTCGTAAAAAGCGACTGATGAGGGTTGGGCATGGGGCAGGTTATCCCATCTCGAAAAAAGAAAAAACTTTTAACCACAAAAACTTCAACAAACACTATGGATAAGTCAAATATAGAATATAAATCAACTCTGCCGCCCAAGACAGAAGAAGGTTCTCTGGAAAGTAGGCGCATGAAACCAGTCAGGGAGTCAAAAGGAGTCTGGGTTGCCGATTAACCTCTGTTTTGTGTAGGAAAATCTCCAGGACTGGCACCTGGAGTAACACACGGGGAAGAGAGTTGGAGACAGAAGTGAAACTGATGAGGAAAACGGGGAAAAAACTTGAGACGTTGGCACCTGGCAGGAGGACTTGACATGTGTTTGTTGAAGGCCTATGCTCCTTGGGGAGCTAAAGGGTATTGATTATATATAATCGTTCTTCGTTCTTTTGCTCTGGTAATGATTTTAGTTATTGTGTTGATAACATAATAAGAAGTCGTGGAGACATGTGTGCAGCGTGTGACATCAAATGTCTTAGGCAGCATGTAAGACATGAGAAAATAGGGCGTCGGGTCTATCATAGGAACACTGCAGAGGACATGCTATTGGAGTATGACAGTGTCTTTTCTTCTTGTCTATTTCTTGTACAGTGAGGTGTCGCAAGTTGGGTCTATTGTTGGCTTCCAACCATGTGTACATGATAGGCCATGGCACCGGCTTAAGTAACACAGCTCGAGCAGAAACGAAAGCTGCTTCTCCCTATAAAGCTTAACGGTTCGATCGGTCACGAAAATGAAATGAATATCATAGAAAGTTTATTCATAAATTAAGGCAATTTGAGCAAAACGCTCGGTGTTTTGGAAGGGTTTATAATTAACGTTTGTCGCACGATATTCTTCAGAAAATGAGTCAGCTCATATGCTCTAAAAACTGGAATAAATGTTAATGCATATGGTGATAGAAGCTGTCGTGGAATATTCTAATCCACATATATAAATTATTAGGTAAATATGAAGCCTAACAAATAAAATTAATAAAGAAAAGAGCAATGGTAAAATAACAGTGCTGTCACAAAGAATGTACTCGAAATCCCCCTTGTTTTCTGCTTCGTCTGCAAATTGTAACGCTTTCACGTTGATAGTAAAAGCTTACTGTATTATTACCCGCTTTCTTCAATGAAACGTGTGCTGTATTTCTTGGAAAAACATTGAGAGGCACCCTGCGTAATGACCTAAATTAATCCTAACATTAATTATATTACGTTACCAAAACGAACGAACAGATGGACTCAAGTAGAAAGAGAGAGAGGGGCGAATGAAATCGGGAACGCATGCAAAATTAAACACGCGTCGCGCGATACACAATTACTACTATCACGCGTGTAAGGCTACATGCACTAATTTTTTTTTTCAGACGGACAGTGATAAAATACATTACCCATCCCAGAGTTAGGTTTTAAAATCCTGAAAAACGCTTATAAGGAAAGATGACAATAGATGGGTTTACGTTTGAAAACATTACAGTACCCAGACAGCACATCTTCGAAACAGGAGGTAGAAGAAATTGCATATTTTGAACGCAGCCACGTAGCTCTTTTAAATTTGGATATTTGGGTTCCTTAGGGCTTGCTGACAAAGAATATGTAAAAAGTTACGCAAATAGTCCAGGAATTAATAAATTATAACCAAAATAAAATAGTGGGGATGCCTGACAACATGAAATCATTTCTGCTCATAAAATTTTTTTTTATAACGTGTTTGAAAAAAACCTTACGTTACAGAAATAGCCTACCATGTAAACTCCAAATTGATTGGAGCGCAACAAATGAAAGACTAACCACGATTGGTCGGGCTATAAATACTATCTTGGTTGTTAGGGAGACGTAGGAAGGTAACATTTTTTCAAACACTTGTCGAAACGTGGCTCGATTGGCCAGACTCGCTGATATAATCACTTAGGAGCGTTAGTTCGAAACCACTTGTTTAAATAAGCTTGATAAAGCAACAGTGCGTTGAAGCCAGCTCATATTTTTGCTAAATAAAAGCCTGGAACATAAGCAGATGGGAATTTGTGCCAGTAAATGTGCCAGAATTCATTGCTAATCAACGTATCTGTGTTTATTCTATGAATTGTGGTAAGCTTGAACCATTCAGTATCTTTTAATGAAAATTGAATGTGAATTGTTAATTTATGCCTGTATATATATGTGTAGTTCAGTGGCAAACAGGAGATAAAGCCTATAATGCTCCAGCCTGAACAGAGGGTGTCGGAGGAAAGTAGAACGGCATGGAATGGCCAAACAGTACACTGACACCTGGATGATTGACTAGAAAGAAATAATGCTGGAATTGCAGAGGCGTAGTAACCATTAAGGAGGTTAATACTGGAATAAAGTATTTCACATGAAGCTGATAGTTGGCCTAACGCTCTGAACTCAATGTTTGTGATGTGTTGTGATCAGTGTAAAAAGAGAGTATAAGTTAGTTATGAAGTAGAAGGTACATCCTTCTTGATTTCAGGGACCGTGGTCTTGATGGTACTGAGCAGCACCTGGTTAGAGCTTTGCTGAATCCAGAGTCGGACAGCATACTCCTTGGTCCATTTAGCTATCAGTGAGGTGTCTCCTGAGCCCAGGGGAGAATTCGAGCAGAGGAGTCCTTTCCTGCCGCCATCACGCAAGATAAGCTGATTTGGCCAGCTGAGCTCAACATTATGTCCCCTCATCTTGAAATGACTTTGTAAAAATAACATTAAGAGGGGAATTTAATTGTCTTAATATCAGGAACTGAGAACATCTCCAATACTAGTCCCTAAAGACAAACTATTGAAGTCATGATGACAAATACCAACAGAGCTTGAACAAAACAAAACCAGTATTACCTCATATTACTACTACACAACTGACACACATAGGATATTTTTAATAATATATGTCACTACAATATTCATATTGATAAAGTCTGTACATATACTTGTAATTAAAATTGATTGTGATTCCTGGTTCCTTTGTATTTGAATCAGGACACATATACCTGTATGATAGCAATGAATACATATTGTTATTTGAAAAGTTATCAGTGACTCCTTTAAGATATTCTCATAGAGTGTTATATGTATGTGAGTGTCACAGTGTTGTCAAGAGTAGTGGATTAAATTAAATTGTTTATCTGTCTGTTGTTGTGACTTACACTTCATCATACACATACCCTAGACACATAACGTAGTCATCACATTATTCCAGAATAATTCTGACTGAGATATATAGATATGTGGTAGCAAGTAAGGTTATCTATAATACACTACTCTTAATAGATATAGATACCTTCACAGCTGATCTCAGTCAGTACACTAAGTCCCCTATAAATATTTATAACATCCCACTTCACCACATATATTGGGGTCTCGCTCTTGGGATTTTGAATCTTTCCCTATTAAAAATATTGGGGGTAATTCACTTCAGGGAATATAAGAATTAAAAGGTATCCTTGGGTGGAATTAAATAAGGTTGAGCTCACGGTGCCTGTGTTGTCCATTAGAGATTGAATTGTTGGTTAGACATTGTATAAATTTACCTGATAGACAATGGCGGACCTGGCCAAATTTCGATCTGCTGCTGTTCAGACTGCAAAAGAGTTAGGATTAGATGGGCAAGTTATGGTTGCCTATGTCACGACGGAATGTGACAAATTTATTGAACGCGAAGAAAGAAGGTTTGAAGCCGAAAGAAAGTTAGAGGCTGACAAGGAAATTAAGAAGTTACAGTTTGAGGCTGAGGCTGAGACTAAAAGGTTGCAGATTGAGGCTGAGGCTAAGAAATTGGAAGCAGAAAGGGAAGAGAAGAAATTAGCTGCAGAAGAAAGAAGATTGACTGCAGAGAGGGAAGCAGAAAAGGAGGAGAAGAGATTACAAAGGGAACATGAGTTACGACTAAGGGAGTTTGAGTTTCAAGGCCATGCTCCTGAAAATGGTGCCAGTCCCTTTGCCTCTGATGCTACGGTTACTCAGGGAGCCTCAACCTCAGCTATGAATTTTCATTTAGATCATTTTGTTGAGAAAGACGATGATATTGAGAGCTATATAAATAGGTATGAACTATTAGCTACCACATATGGGTTAGAGAGAGAAAGGTGGAGCTTAAAGTTATCTCAGGGACTTCGTGGGGCAGCTTATGAAGTTTTTGCAAAAATGAGCAGAGGTGATCAGGAAAATTATGACATGCTAAAGCAGGCTCTTTTGTTAAGATATGAAAAGAATGCAGAGTTTTATAGGAAAAAATTTAGGAATGCTAAACTACTGTCAGGTGAAACCTATCACCAGTTCTCTGCACGAATAGAGACATACTTGGAGAAATGGACTTCTCTGGGGAAAACCCAAGATCTTAAGGAAATGGTCCTTATAGAGCAACTAAGAGAGTCCATGGCTCCAGACCTGAGAAAGTTTCTCATGGAACAAGGTGCAGAGAGGCTGGGTGAGTTGCTAAATGTTGCTGAAAGGTATCAAGCAGCTCAAGCAGAGGTAACAGGTAATAAAAAGAAACAAGTGGATAACTTTAGGGCACCACAGAACTTTAATAAATTTGATCCTAGGGATCAAAACAAAGGTAAGCACCAGTTTGATAGGCCACGGTATGAAAATAAAAATAAATTCCCACAATTCGATGAAAGGAAATATGATGAAAGAAAATCTTTCAACCAAGGAAAAAGGTGGTGTAAAAATTGTAAGATGAACAATCATGACACTGACCATTGTAGAAGGAAACCTCCTCATTGTGCTGCTATGACATCGGGGAAAAAGGAAAAGAAGGTCAAACCTGAAGAACTACAGGAACCATACCACCCCCCAGTGTGTGAAGATGTCATCTGTAATGGTGTCACTATAAGGTGTTTATATGATACCGGTTTAGATTACGATTCCGTTGTGAGTTCTCACCTGGTGCAGGCCGATCAATACACCACAGAAACAGTGGAGATTCAAACTGCAACCAAGGATGTAGCTACCATGACACTTCCCGTCGCCCGAATAAAAGTGAAAACGCGATATGTGGAAGAAATCATAAAAGCAGCAGTGATAAATGAGCCAATCTACCCTCTAATATTGGGGTGTAGATATGTCTTCTTGGGGAATCCCAAGAGACCTGTGATATTGGCAACAGTACAGACCAGATCACAGTCAAAAAAGGAGGAGGATAATCCCATAAATACTCACCCAGATGAGATGAGGAAGGCACAGGCTGAGGACAAAACCCTCAAGCCATGTTTCAAGAAGTTGCCCAAATCTCATACACCTCCAGGCAAGGGAGAGTTTTATATGAAGAACAAACTAATATATAGGAAGGCTGGATCTGAATCCAATGGTCACGGACAGCTGGTCCTTCCCACTTCATATAGGACTAAAGTGTTGGAACTAGGGCATGCGATTCCCTTCAGTGGTCATATGGGAATCAGCGCAACAGGACAGCGAATAGCTTGTCACTATTTCTGGCCAGGAATAACTGAAGATATCAAACGATATGTAAAATCCTGTCCAGAGTGCCAACGAGTAGCACCTAAACATTGGACTGCACCAGCAACTCTGGGGGAAATGCCCATAGTGGGAACACCCTTTGAGAGAGTTGCCGTGGATCTTGTGGGACCTCTCACCCGAACCAAGAGAAGGAACAGCTACATTCTGACTCTGGTGGACACTTGTTCTATGTGGGGAGAGGCAGTAGCCCTGTCATCGATTGATTCAAAACATGTGGCAGAGGCATTGCTCACAATTTTCACAAGGTTAGGCTTTCCCAATCAAATCTTGACTGATAATGGCTCTCAGTTCAAGGGGAAACTAACTGAAGAAGTTTTCAGGATCTTCCAGGCCAAACACTTCCATTGTAGTGTGTATCATCCCCAAGGGAACGGCCAAGTGGAAAGATTTAACGGCACATTGATGTCGATCCTGAGAAAGTTGGCACACGAAAAACCAGATACATGGGACCAGTACCTGCACGCCGCCCTCTTTGCTTATCGGGAGGTACCCCATAGTTCAACCGGTATGGCCCCGGCAACATTATTGTTTGGAAGGCCAATAAAAGGTCCACTCGAAGCTTTGCTAAGAACGTGGACTGATGAAAAGGCAGAGGAAAACATTACATCTTCATACCAGTATGTGAATGAGCTGACCACTCGTTTAAAAACTGGTTGGAAACTTGCCAATGAAAATTTGAAACAAGCCAGGAAGAAACATGCTGCCTATTATAACAGGAAGGCGAAAGACAGAAATTTGGCTGTGGGAGAGAAAGTACTGCTTCTTTTGCCCGGGAGTCAGAATAAGTTACAAATTGGATGGCAGGGTCCATATACAGTTCTAGAGAAGGTATCTAGAACAAATTATAAGATAGATAAGAAGGGGAAAGAAAAAATCTATCATGTGAATCTCCTGAAGAAATATTTGGAAAGAGAACATCAGGAAGAGACACACTTGTTGACCTTGTCCATCGCCATGGAGATGAAAAAGGAACCACTTTCATCATTTGAGTATCCATTACACCCCTGTGAGACAGCAGCACAGGTGAAAATCAGTACACATTTAACGAAAACTCAGAAAGAGAGAGTGCAACAGGTTCTAAATAATCATGCAGAGGTGTTAACAGACCGACCAGGGCATACAAACCTATTGGAATATGATATGAAACTGATAGACCTCACACCTGTCTGTATGAAACCATATTCGATTCCGTTTGCTAAGGAAAAAGCTTTGAAGGAAGAGATAGACTATCTGTTGAAGGAAGGAATTATTTCGCACAGTGAATCTTCGTATAGTTCCGGTGTTGTACTCTTAAGGAAGCCCTCTGGAGAACATAGACTCTGTATAGATTACAGGAGACTGAATGCTATTACAGAAGGACAGGTGGATCCATTGCCGGATACAAATCAGCTGTTTGCCAGGCTAAATAAAGCTAAATATTTCTCAAAAGTGGATCTGAGTAAAGGATACTATCAGATTCCAGTAAAGCCTGAGGTTAGACCATACCTAGCTTTTAGTACCTCAGAAGGACACTATGAGTTTAATAGATTGCCATTTGGATTGAAGAATGCGCCTAGTGTCTTCTCTAGAATGATGAGAAAATTATTGGACCCTCTGAATAATCCATGTATAACAAATTTCATGGATGATATCCTGATAGCAACAGAAACATTTGAGGAACACATTGACTCTCTGAACATGCTGTTTAATCGACTTAGGGAGGCAAATTTAACAGCCCGACCAACCAAATGTTGCGTTGGATGTAAAGAATTGGAATTTTTGGGACACACAGTTTATCAGGGAAACATGACCCCTGACCCAAAGAATTTAGAGAAACTACAGAAAGCCCCGAGACCACAAACAAAGAAGGACGTGAGATCCTTTGTCTCATTATGTGGTTTCTACCAGAAGTATATCAAAAACTTTAATTCCATATGTGCACCGTTAACTGAATTGACACGTAAAGGACATCCAGATCGCATTACATGGACACCACAATGTGAAATGACTTACCAAGAATTGAAGGAAAAGCTCACAAGTAAACCCATTTTGAAATTACCTGACTTAAGTCAAGAATTCATAGTAAGGACGGATGCAAGTAATATTGGGCTAGGTGCAACTCTACTACAGAGATCTGATGCATTGGATGGGGAATTAAGCCCAGTGGCATATGCTAGCAGAAAATTGAATAAAGCTGAAATCAATTACTCAACTAGCGAAAAAGAATGTCTTGCAGTAATATGGGCGATAAAGAAATTCAATATTTATCTATATGGGAAGGCATTTAAGTTGCAAACAGACCACAAACCTTTATCGTTTCTAGCACAGGCTAAGCATGAGAACTCTAGGTTACTCCGATGGTCTTTACTTCTGGCTCCATATAATTTTAGCATTGAGTATATATCTGGAAAAACCAATTTGGGAGCGGATTTTTTAAGCCGCCATCCGTGTGATGAGAATCACCGTAAACCCCAGAAATAATAATAAATTTCTCTATGTGTATATAGAATAAAGGACTGACATATAATGTCTGTTTTAAGAGGGGAGGTGTCGTGGAATATTCTAATCCACATATATAAATTATTAGGTAAATATGAAGCCTAACAAATAAAATTAATAAAGAAAAGAGCAATGGTAAAATAACAGTGCTGTCACAAAGAATGTACTCGAAATCCCCCTTGTTTTCTGCTTCGTCTGCAAATTGTAACGCTTTCACGTTGATAGTAAAAGCTTACTGTATTATTACCCGCTTTCTTCAATGAAACGTGTGCTGTATTTCTTGGAAAAACATTGAGAGGCACCCTGCGTAATGACCTAAATTAATCCTAACATTAATTATATTACGTTACCAAAACGAACGAACAGATGGACTCAAGTAGAAAGAGAGAGAGGGGCGAATGAAATCGGGAACGCATGCAAAATTAAACACGCGTCGCGCGATACACAATTACTACTATCACGCGTGTAAGGCTACATGCACTAATTTTTTTTTTCAGACGGACAGTGATAAAATACATTACCCATCCCAGAGTTAGGTTTTAAAATCCTGAAAAACGCTTATAAGGAAAGATGACAATAGATGGGTTTACGTTTGAAAACATTACAGTACCCAGACAGCACATCTTCGAAACAGGAGGTAGAAGAAATTGCATATTTTGAACGCAGCCACGTAGCTCTTTTAAATTTGGATATTTGGGTTCCTTAGGGCTTGCTGACAAAGAATATGTAAAAAGTTACGCAAATAGTCCAGGAATTAATAAATTATAACCAAAATAAAATAGTGGGGATGCCTGACAACATGAAATCATTTCTGCTCATAAAATTTTTTTTATAACGTGTTTGAAAAAAACCTTACGTTACAGAAATAGCCTACCATGTAAACTCCAAATTGATTGGAGCGCAACAAATGAAAGACTAACCACGATTGGTCGGGCTATAAATACTATCTTGGTTGTTAGGGAGACGTAGGAAGGTAACATTTTTTCAAACACTTGTCGAAACGTGGCTCGATTGGCCAGACTCGCTGATATAATCACTTAGGAGCGTTAGTTCGAAACCACTTGTTTAAATAAGCTTGATAAAGCAACAGTGCGTTGAAGCCAGCTCATATTTTTGCTAAATAAAAGCCTGGAACATAAGCAGATGGGAATTTGTGCCAGTAAATGTGCCAGAATTCATTGCTAATCAACGTATCTGTGTTTATTCTATGAATTGTGGTAAGCTTGAACCATTCAGTATCTTTTAATGAAAATTGAATGTGAATTGTTAATTTATGCCTGTATATATATATGTGTAGTTCAGTGGCAAACAGGAGATAAAGCCTATAATGCTCCAGCCTGAACAGAGGGTGTCGGAGGAAAGTAGAACGGCATGGAATGGCCAAACAGTACACTGACTGTGGTGAAGTGGGATGTTATAAATATTTATAGGGGACTTAGTGTACTGACTGAGATCAGCTGTGAAGGTATCTATATCTATTAAGAGTAGTGTATTATAGATAACCTTACTTGCTACCACATATCTATATATCTCAGTCAGAATTATTCTGGAATAGTGTGATGACTACGTTATGTGTCTAGGGTATGTGTATGATGAAGTGTAAGTCACAACAACAGACAGATAAACAATTTAATTTAATCCACTACTCTTGACAACACTGTGACACTCACATACATATAACACTCTATGAGAATATCTTAAGGAGTCACTGATAACTTTTCAAATAACAATATGTATTCATTGTTATTATGAATGAATATGTGTCCTGATTCAAATACAAATGGAACCAGGAATCACAATCAATTTTACTTACAAGTTATATGTACAGAATTTATCAATATGAATATTGTAATGACATATATTATTTAAAGTATCCTATGTGTGTCAGTTGTGTAGTAGTAATAAGACCTAGAGTTATGCTGTCGTCTCTGGATTCTAGCATAAGCTTTCGGACCAGGTGATGCTCTGTACACATCTAGACCACGGTCCCTGATTTCTAGATAGATGTACCTTTCTACAATTAATAAACTAACTGTATTACTCTCTTAATTAAATGGCACTATTTTACAGCACAAATAGCATTGAGTCAGGCGTTAGGCCAAGAGGGATCAGCTTATATGAAATTCCATTTATTACGATTGGGTACCTCCGTATATGGTTTGAGAGCGACTGCACTTGTCACTGACAGGCTGGGGGAGCCGCAGTGGAATGCATGCATGGGGGATCTGCGTTGATGGGGGCGCAGGACTGGACGTTTCCTCTGCACTCGATTTCAGCCGACACACCTCTGTTCAGGCGTCTGGAGACACCAGCACTGATAGCTACAGGTGGACCAGGGGGGTGAGTAGGGTCTGTCCAGTACTACGTTGTATTCAGCATGGCATGCTCAGGGTTTTAGGTGGGCGTATGCTCACTACCGTCAGACTTACGTCCTGAAATATTGGGGGTTTTGGAGGTACATTCCTTTAGGGGTGTGTGTCTAGTGGCTAAATTGCACACTGGGGCGGGGGGGGGGATTTATGGGGGGGATTTGAGAGGTGCAGAAAGTACATACATTGGCAAACATAGACGTTTCAGTTGAGCGTTGTTAGGGCCAACTTCTTTTGGTGTTCTCCTGAAACGTTTTTGAGTTTACATGACAACAAAAAAACTTGTAACCAGCATTAAGAGCCTGTCCTTAATGGCTTGGGTTTGTTTCTTTTAGTGGGAGGGGAGCACGGGCGCTCTGCTGGCCTTGCGCCAGAGCATAGATACAGTCTGGACAAGGGTAGGACGCTTAGGAGGGGTAGGGTTGGTCAGATGGATAACGAATGTTTTAGAGAGAGGCCATAGCCACACAGTTTTACTTTTCCTGTGGGGTGGAGGGAACCGGATACGAGTTTACAGCGGGGGGAAGGTCTGTGAGTGTCAGACTATGAGAGCATAGGCGGTTTGACAAGGGTAGCGGGGTTGATTTTTGAGGCGGGCGGGGGGGGGGGTGGGGGAGAGCACATATATACAGGCATAAATATATTCGGGGGGATGCTGTCGTTAGTTCACAGTATTATACGATCACCATTAGTGGAAGATAGTAAGTGGGGACCAGTTGATCAAGCTGGCAGGCACAATTCATATCATGGGGTCGTTCTCTGTTGGCCTCACTTAGTGATAGTTTTTTTTCGCACAATGACATTGGTGTTTCGTTTGCACAATTATACTGAGGGGCTATGTTTTTTAGTCGCCAAGACTGTCTACAGTCCCTCAGGCTACCCCTTATCAGTTAGCAAAAAAGATTGTTTTAGGCTTCAACGCACTGTTGCTGTAGTAAATCGAATCATAAATGAGAGCACAACTAGGTGGGAACAGCGTGCACTATATGACCGGCCTCCTCGCGTGAGTGGGGGTGGCGGTATGGGGGGGAGGCGAGGGAATGGCCAATGGGAGCGCCACGTTTTCGACAAGGTTAGTGGTAGCAAGACAGCGTGGCGATAGAGTTAAACAGAACGGTTCCTACGTGGGGGGGGGGGGACGGGGGACTTCATATACGAGAGTATTAAAATTAAGGGACGCGAAAAAAAATTCGAATAAAAAGACTAATAAATAAATAAATAGAAAAAAATAAATATTGTTGAGGATGGCGGCAGGCGAGCGCTAAACAAAATTTGTGGATAATTATTTTTATTTACCAAGTGACAATTAATTTATGTTTTTAAAATCCGTGCGCGCATATTTATATATTTATGTGATTAGTCAAAGATACGAGAATGAGGAGAATAATAATTTAAATGATTAATTTTTTATCTTATTATTTTGATACACAGTATTATCGCTGGGTCTAGCTGGAGCGAGGAGTGATCATCCCATTTTAAATAGTGCACTATTAGATATATGCAGGTAGAGTGAGTGTTATGCGCGCTTTGAGTTCACGTACACATATAGGAGATTACTCATTTGGCAGATAACAATAATGTTTTACATATCTTTGTCATTAGCAAACCCTAAGGAGGCGCGCGCCGCAGATGACACCGTTGTAAAGCAACAGCATATTGAAGCTATGTTGTTTGCTGCGTTCAATGGTATTCTGCAATTTAGTCTTCGACCTCCGCGAGATGGGAGTCAGCAACGAATGAGTGGCGACCTGTGGTCTGGGATGGGTACTGTCACATGTTTTTCAAACGTGGACTCATCTAATGTTATGGTTTTGGTAATAAGCGTTTTTGGTTGATTTAAAACCTAACTCTGGGAAGGACTTATTTGGAGTAATAAACACGGTGTCACGTCTGAGAAAAAAAAAAAAGTTGGCCAGCATTGCACATTAGGCCTTACAACGCGTGATAAGGACACTGCATTTTTTTTTAGTGTATTCGATACGACAAGCGACGTCGTGGAGAGTGCAAGGCGTTCACATTTTTGATTTGGTCATCCCTACGCGCGATCGTCCAGGTCTATCAATTGTGGATATTCTGCGAGCTCGATGTAGCGTGTTGGGGAGTACTTATGCGAGAGGTTTGATTGTCTTATAGCACATCGTATTGCAGTATAATCTTTCCTAATGTTATGAGCGCGTTTTTTTTTTCATGTACGCCCGTTATGGTATGACGTAACACTCTGCACCGAGAGTTGAGTTCCACAAAGACGAACTCTGCGGAATTTAGCGTTTTTAGGTGACATTATGTGCGAAGCGCGATGATTGTGAATATGTTATAGTCCACTGGGGGGGGAGCATTTTAACACCGAGAGGTGCGAACGGAAATAAAAGAGCGTTCAGTGCACTGTTGCAGAGGAAGCATAAAACACGCTGATGGCGGCATCTTTGTTGTTGTGTTATTTCGCGCGCGAGTGTTTTGAGTTCAGCACTGCTTATTTGTACGGCTTTCTTGCTTCTTACCTTCTATTGTTATCCTTTAGTAGAATCACATTCGTTTAGTTGTTGGTGACATTTAGCAGTTTAATTTATATATTTGGATTAGATTTAGGTCCAACGATCACACAGACTGAGCACTGCCGAGCACTGTTTTTACGCAAGCGTAATTACTGCAACGTTTTAATTGAAGTATACTGTCTAGGGGGTTTGGGCTTGAGCGTTCTATTTTATAGGTACATTACTAGAGAGTTAGCTTTTATTACACATCAGCGTGGGAAAGCGTTACGTGATTGCTGGACGACCTCGACGACGGGATGGCGGCTTATAAAACAAAGGGGTTTTAGTCCCAAGTATAGTTGTGTTAGAGTAGGGAGTCCAGGAGTAATGTCATGGTGACAGCACTGTGTTTCTTTACATTACTTATTCCCTTTATTTATTTTATTGGTTTTGGCTTTTCATATTTACCTAATAATTTATTATTGTGACATTAGGGACATTAGAAATTTTGAACAATCGCCAAAAGACACCTCCACCTCTAAAGAGCCCATACGGAGTAACCTATATTCTCATTCCTTTAGCCTTCTAGTGTAAACATAGAGATATTTATTTGTTATTTCTGGGTTTTAAGGTGATTCTTCCCCAATATTACTGCAAGACATTCTTTTTCGCTAGTTGAGTAGTTGATTTCAGCTTTATTCAACTTTCTGCTAGCATATGCCACTGGGCTTAATTCCCCATCCAATGCATCAGATCTCTGTAGTAGAGTTGCACCCAGCCCAATATTACTTGCATCCGTCCTTACTATGAATTCTTGACTTAAGTCAGGTAATTTCAAAATGGGTTTACTTGTGAGCTTTTCCTTCAATTCTTGGTAAGTCATTTCACATTGTGGTGTCCATGTAATGCGATCTGGATGTCCTTTACGTGTCAATTCAGTTAACGGTGCACATATGGAATTAAAGTTTTTGATATACTTCTGGTAGAAACCACATAATGAGACAAAGGATCTCACGTCCTTCTTGGTTTGTGGTCTCGGGGCTTTCTGTAGTTTCTCTAAATTCTTTGGGTCAGGGGTCATGTTTCCCTGATAAACTGTGTGTCCCAAAAATTCCAATTCTTTACATCCAACGCAACATTTGGTTGGTCGAGCTGTTAAATTTGCCTCCCTAAGTCGATCAAACAGCATGTTCAGAGAGTCAATGTGTTCCTCAAATGTTTCTGTTGCTATAAGGATATCATCCATAAAATTTGTTATACAGGGATTATTCAGAGGATCCAATAATTTTCTCATCATTCTAGAGAAGACACTAGGCGCATTCTTCAATCCAAATGGCAATCTATTAAACTCATAGTGTCCTTCTGAGGTACTAAAAGCTAGGTATGGTCTAACCTCAGGCTTTACTGGAATCTGATAGTATCCTTTACTCAGATCCACTTTTGAGAAATATTTAGCTTTATTTAGTCTGGCAAACAGCTGATTTGTATCCGGCAATGGATCCACCTGTCCTTCTGTAATAGCATTCAGTCTCCTGTAATCTATACAGAGTCTATGTTCTCCAGAGGGCTTCCTTAAGAGTACCACACCGGAACTATATGAGGATTCACTGTGCGAAATAATTCCTTCCTTCAACAGATAGTCTATCTCTTCCTTCAAAGCTTTCTCCTTAGCAAACGGAATCGAATATGGCTTCATACAGACAGGTGTGGGGTCTATCAGTTTCATATCATATTGCAATAGGTTTGTATGCCCTGGTCGGTCTGTTAACACCTCTGCATGATTATTTAGAACCTGTTGCACTCTCTCTTTCTGAGTTTTCGTTAAATGTGTACTGATTTTTACCTGTGCTGCTGTCTCACAGGGGTGTAATGGATATTCAAATGATGAAAGTGGTTCCTTTTTCATCTCCATGGCGATGGACAAGGTCAACAAGTGTGTCTCTTCCTGATGTTCTCTTTCCAAATATTTCTTCAGGAGATTCACATGATAGATTTTTTCTTTCCCCTTCTTATCTATCTTATAATTTGTTCTAGACACTTTCTCTAAAACTGTATATGGACCCTGCCATCCAATTTGTAACTTATTCTGACTCCCGGGCAAAAGAAGCAGTACCTTCTCTCCCACAGCCAAATCTCTGTCTTTCGCCTTCCTGTTATAATAGGCAGCATGTTTCTTCCTGGCTTGTCTCAAATTTTCATTGGCAAGTTTCCAGCCAGTTTTTAACCGAGTGGTCAGCTCATTCACATATTGGTATGAAGATGTAATGTTTTCCTCTGCCTTTTCATCAGTCCACGTTCTTAACATAGCTACATATGGACCTTTAATTGTGTGGACCTATTTGTCCATGCACCGGTATGGTCTCTTCCACTCGAAGCTTTATAGTGATGATTTTTCCTCCCAGAATTATCATTCACAAAACGACCGCTACCAATTTTTCTCTTGGGGCTGTCTCCCCTCTTAAAATTCTTGATGAGAGATTTCCTCTCTACATCCTCTTCCTCCAGTTTGTTTAAGTCCGATTGAGGGATTTTCGGCTTATCCTGGGGTAAGACATCTTTTTGCACTCTCCGCATAGTGGCCATTGTAAAACAGTTAAATGAAGCTTGTCCGTGAAAAGGGGCTTCCCATTCCATTTGGTCCACTTTATCAAATCTATTTTTCTTTTTATTATCAGGCCTAATTTTGCCCCGTGGCGTGTCCAGGTCCTGATCCATGTTCCCACTTGTGGGTGTTCCCTCATGTGCTATGCTACACCTTTCTACAAAATTCTCAATGTCCCATCTTGCTTTGGGCCAATAATAATTGTGAGCCACCTTTTGAATGATGGTACCTATCTTCTCATGGTCCCCATCTGGTTTCACATGTAGGCTCCTTATTAATTCTGTCCTGTATCTTTTTGGAAGAACCAGCTGTCCGTGACCATGGGATCTAGTTCCGGCCTTCCTATACATCAACTTGTTTTTCATGTAAAAATCTCCCTTGCCTGGAGTTGTATGACAAGTTGACAATTTTCTGAAACAAGGCTTGAGTGTTTTATCCCCAGCCTGTGCCTTCCTCATCTCTTCTGGAGTGGTATCTAACATAATATCCTCCTCCTGTCTTGAGGTCGACCTGACCTGAAGGGTGCCATATACACAGGTTTCCTTCTGCAACGGTCAGTGTCATGATTGTCCATCTGACAATTCTTACACCACCTTTTTCCTTGGTTGAAAGATTTTCTTTCATCATATTTCCTTTCATCGAATTGTGGGAATTTATTTTTATTTTCATACCGTGGCCTATCAAATTGGTGCTTACCTTTATTTTGATCCTTAGGATCAAATTTATTAAAGTTCTGTGGTGCCCTAAAGTTGTCCACCTGTTTCTTTTTATTACCTGTTACCTCTGCTTGAGCTGCTTGATACCTTTCAGCAACATTTAGCAACTCACCCAGCCTCTCTGCACCTTGTTCCATGAGAAACTTTCTCAGGTCTGGAGCCATGGACTCTCTTAATTGCTCTATAAGGACCATTTCCTTAAGATCTTGGGTTTTCCCCAGAGAAGTCCATTTCTCCAAGTATGTCTCTATTCGTGCAGAGAACTGGTGATAGGTTTCACCTGACAGTAGTTTAGCATTCCTAAATTTTTTCCTATAAAATTCTGCATTCTTTTCATACCTTAACAAAAGAGCCTGCTTTAGCATGTCATAATTTTCCTGATCACCTCTGCTCATTTTTGCAAAAACTTCATAAGCTGCCCCACGAAGTCCCTGAGATAACTTTAAGCTCCACCTTTCTCTCTCTAACCCATACGTGGTAGCTAATAGCTCATACCTATTTATATAGCTCTCAATATCATCGTCTTTTTCAACAAAATGATCTAAATGAAAATTCATAGCTGAGGTTGAGGCTCCTTGGCTAGCAGTGGCATCAGAGGCAAAGGGACTGGCACCATTTTCAGGAGCATGGCCCTGAAACTCAAACTCCCTTAGTCGTAACTCATGTTCCCTTTGTAATCTTTTATCTTCTGCTTCCCTTTCTGCAGCTAATTTCCTCTCTTCCCTTTCTGCAGCTAATTTCTTCTCTTCTCTTTCTGCAGCTAATTTCTTCTCTTCTCTTTCTGCAGCCTGTCTTCTTTCCTCGGCTTCCCTTTCTGCAGCTAATCTTTTGTCTTCTCTTTCTGCTTCCAATTTCTTAGCCTCAGCCTCAATCTGCAACCTCTTAATTTCCCTTTCAGCCTCTAACCTTCTTTCGGCTTCAAACCTTCTTTCTTCGCGTTCAATAAATTTGTCACATTCCGTGGTGACATAGGCAACCATAACTTGCCCATCTAATCCTAACTCTTTTGCAGTCTGAACAGCAGCAGATCGAAATTTGGCTAGGTCTGCCATTGTCTATCAGGTAAAGTTACACAATGTCTAACCAACAATTTAATCTCTAAATATATCTAATGGACAACACAGGCACCGTGAGCTCAACCTTATTTAATTCCACCCAAGGATACCTTTTAATTCTTATATTCCCTGAAGTGAATTACCCCCAATATTTTTAATAGGTAAAGATTCAAAATCCCAAGAGCGAGACCCCAATATATGTGGTGAAGTGGGATGTTATAAATATTTATAGGGGACTTAGTGTACTGACTGAGATCAGCTGTGAAGGTATCTATATCTATTAAGAGTAGTGTATTATAGATAACCTTACTTGCTACCACATATCTATATATCTCAGTCAGAATTATTCTGGAATAGTGTGATGACTACGTTATGTGTCTAGGGTATGTGTATGATGAAGTGTAAGTCACAACAACAGACAGATAAACAATTTAATTTAATCCACTACTCTTGACAACACTGTGACACTCACATACATATAACACTCTATGAGAATATCTTAAGGAGTCACTGATAACTTTTCAAATAACAATATGTATTCATTGTTATTATGAATGAATATGTGTCCTGATTCAAATACAAATGGAACCAGGAATCACAATCAATTTTACTTACAAGTTATATGTACAGAATTTATCAATATGAATATTGTAATGACATATATTATTAAAAGTATCCTATGTGTGTCAGTTGTGTAGTAGTAATAAGAGGTAATACTGGTTTTGTTTTGTTCAAGCTCTGTTGGTATTTGTCATCATGACTTCAATAGTTTGTCTTTAGGGACTAGTATTGGAGATGTTCTCAGTTCCTGATATTAAGACAATTAAATTCCCCTCTGAATGTTATTTTTACAAAGTCATTTCAAGATGAGGGGACATAATGTTGAGCTCAGCTGGCCAAATCAGCTTATCTTGCGTGATGGCGGCAGGAAAGGACTCCTCTGCTCGAATTCTCCCCTGGGCTCTGGAGACACCTCACTGATAGCTAAAAAGACCAAGGAGTATGCTGTCCGACTCTGGATTCAGCAAAGCTCTGACCAGGTGCTGCTCAGTACCATCAAGACCACGGTCCCTGAAATCAAGAAGGATGTACCTTCTACTTCATAACTAATTTATACTCTCTTTTTACACTGAGCACAATACAGCACAAACATTGAGTTCAGAGCGTTAGGCCAACTGTCAGCTTCATCTGAAATACTTTATACCCGTATTAACCTCCTTAATGGTTACTACGCCTCTGCAATTCCAGCATTATTTCTTTCTAGTCAATCATCCAGGTGTCAGTGTACTATTTGGCCATTCCATGCCGTTTTACTTTCCTCCGACACCCTCTGTTCAGGCTGGAGCATTATAGGCTTTATCTCCTGTTTGCCACTGAACTACACATATATATACAGGCATAAATTAACAATTCACATTCAATTTTCATTAAAAGATACTGAATGGTTCAAGCTTACCACAATTCATAGAATAAACACAGATACGTTGATTAGCAATGAATTCTGGCACATTTACTGGCACAAATTCCCATCTGCTTATGTTCCAGGCTTTTATTTAGCAAAAATATGAGCTGGCTTCAACGCACTGTTGCTTTATCAAGCTTATTTAAACAAGTGGTTTCGAACTAACGCTCCCAAGTGATTATATCAGCGAGTCTGGCCAATCGAGCCACGTTTCGACAAGTGTTTGAAAAATGTTACCTTCCTACGTCTCCCTAACAACCAAGATAGTATTTATAGCCCGACCAATCGTGGTTAGTCTTTCATTTGTTGCGCTCCAATCAATTTGGAGTTTACATGGTAGGCTATTTATGTAACGTAAGGTTTTTTCAAACACGTTAAAAAAAAAATTTTATGAGCAGAAATGATTCCATGTTGTCAGGCATCCCCACTATTTTATTTTGGTTATAATTTATTAATTCCTGGACTATTTGCGTAACGTTTTACATATTCTTTGGCAGCAAGCCCTACGGAACCCAAATATCCAAATTTAAAAGAGCTACGTGGCTGCGTTCAAAATATGCAATTTCTTCGACCTCCTGTTTCGAAGATGTGCTGTCTGGGTACTGTAATGTTTTCAAACGTAAACCCATCTATTGTTATCTTTCCTAATAAGCGTTTTTTATGATTTTAAAACCTAACTCTGGGAAGGGTAGTGAATTTATCACTGTCCGTCCGAAAAAAAAAATTAGTGCATGTAGTCTTACACGCGTGATGGCAGCATTTGTGTATCGCGCGACGCGTGTTTAGTGTTCGGCTTTCTGCCTCTCCCTTCTCTTTTTATCCTTTAGTCCATCTGTTCGTTCGTTTTGGTAACGCAGTATAATTAATGTTAGGATTAATTTAGGTCATTACGCAGTCTGCCTCTCAATGTTTTTCCAAGAAATACAGCACACGTTTCATTGAAGAAAGCGGGTATAATACAGTAAGCTTTTACCATCAGCGTGAAAGCGTTACAATTTGCAGACGAAGCATAAAACAAAGGGGATTTCGAGTACTGTCATTGTGACAGCACTGTTCTTTACCATTCTTCTTCCTTTATTTATTTTATTTGTTAGGCTTCATATTTACCTAATAATTTATATATGTGGATTAGAATATTCCACGACACTGACACCTGGATGATTGACTAGAAAGAAATAATGCTGGAATTGCAGAGGCGTAGTAACCATTAAGGAGGTTAATACTGGAATAAAGTATTTCACATGAAGCTGATAGTTGGCCTAACGCTCTGAACTCAATGTTTGTGATGTGTTGTGATCAGTGTAAAAAGAGAGTATAAGTTAGTTATGAAGTAGAAGGTACATCCTTCTTGATTTCAGGGACCGTGGTCTTGATGGTACTGAGCAGCACCTGGTTAGAGCTTTGCTGAATCCAGAGTCGGACAGCATACTCCTTGGTCCATTTAGCTATCAGTGAGGTGTCTCCTGAGCCCAGGGGAGAATTCGAGCAGAGGAGTCCTTTCCTGCCGCCATCACGCAAGATAAGCTGATTTGGCCAGCTGAGCTCAACATTATGTCCCCTCATCTTGAAATGACTTTGTAAAAATAACATTAAGAGGGGAATTTAATTGTCTTAATATCAGGAACTGAGAACATCTCCAATACTAGTCCCTAAAGACAAACTATTGAAGTCATGATGACAAATACCAACAGAGCTTGAACAAAACAAAACCAGTATTACCTTATATTACTACTACACAACTGACACACATAGGATATTTTTAATAATATATGTCACTACAATATTCATATTGATAAAGTCTGTACATATACTTGTAATTAAAATTGATTGTGATTCCTGGTTCCTTTGTATTTGAATCAGGACACATATACCTGTATGATAGCAATGAATACATATTGTTATTTGAAAAGTTATCAGTGACTCCTTTAAGATATTCTCATAGAGTGTTATATGTATATGAGTGTCACAGTGTTGTCAAGAGTAGTGGATTAAATTAAATTGTTTATCTGTCTGTTGTTGTGACTTACACTTCATCATACACATACCCTAGACACATAACGTAGTCATCACATTATTCCAGAATAATTCTGACTGAGATATATAGATATGTGGTAGCAAGTAAGGTTATCTATAATACACTACTCTTAATAGATATAGATACCTTCACAGCTGATCTCAGTCAGTACACTAAGTCCCCTATAAATATTTATAACATCCCACTTCACCACAGAAGCACTAATTTGAATAAATGACACTTACATGTACAAAACTGGAATAAATGTTAATGCATATAGTGACAGAAGCACTAAATTTGAATAAATGACACACACACATATATATGAAGTGAAACTTACATGCACTAAATTTGTACGAATGTCCATATCAAGTGACACATACATGCATTAAACTTATATAAATGTCCATATATATAAGTGACGCATACACTAAATTTGTCTAAATGACGATGTATAAAATGACCCTTACATGGACTAAATTTGCATGCATATATATATATAAGAGACACACATGCACTAAACTTGTATGAATGTCCATATATAAAGTGACAAAGCGAAAAGCTATTTTAAAAAAACGGGGAACAAATAACTGCTAGAAATACTATGGCTCTTCTGGGGAAATTCTTGTTTCTGTTTCACTCATCCAACAAAATTCTATCCCTTCCTCCATCAATCAGTTCATTCATCAATCATTCAGAGGAAATAACCTATTCACTTATAGGTCTGTCTGTTAATTCATTTATATGTCCGTCGCATGGAAGATGGTCGCATACATAAAGATATCTTCTACGGACAACTGGCAGAAGGCAAAGGAAAAGTTGAGCGACCGCAGCTGAGGTTCAAAGATGTGTGCAAGAGAGACAATCCAGCAACCTGGGAGGATGAAGTTGCCGATCGCACGAAGTGGCGATGCTCTCTATGGCGTCACCTCAGAGTGGGCGAAAAGTCGCTCTCACAGCACGCAGAAGAATAGGAGAAAATGTCGAAAGGAACACCAGGAAAATAAGCAACTGAGGGCTGTCACCTCAGAGGCGCATTCCCATAGTCAGTTGTGACAGAAGGGTCTTTTGTATAATTCGAGTGCAGAATTAATCCAGTTTAAAAGAATTCTATATGAATGTTATGTGGTGATAATAGCTTCATATTTAGTAATGTGTAATATTATCCAGTTAGTGCACTTAATTTGATGTGAATGAATTATAAATGTGGCACAGAAGTTAAAAATGCGTCACTTTAATCTGAGGTTTGAATACGGAAGTTTAGAGTTAGAACAAAGAAAATTCCACAGGTACGTATTGTGAACGGTGGTTTGGTTTTGATAAAGAGAAAGAGTGTAGAAAAATGGTTTAAGAAATATGAATGGGTGTAGATATAGGCTATTTGTCTTAGTTGAAGGGAGATAAAATGAGTGAAGGGATGCTTTGAGAAAAGGGAGGAAACTCCTCATATTTCGGTTGGTGGATAATAAGGTTGGATTTGGGTTAAGCAGATGTAGTGGGTTATCAGTTATGGTTTAGTAAATTAGCATGTATGATTTTGGTTAGAAGCTTAATCATTTCCACATGAGCTGTCTTCGCAGGATCCTCAGGATCAAGTGACATGATAGAGTATCTAATTCTGAGGTCCTCAACAGAGCACATATCTCAAGCATCTACACATTGCTGCAGAGGGCCCAAAGTAGATGGGCCGGACATGTTGTTCGCATGCCCGAAAAACGCATCCCAAAGCAGTTGATGTACAGCGAACTCTCCACGGGTAAGCGAACAGCAGGGGGACAAAAGAAACGCTTCAAAGACACACTGAAAGCATCGTTGAGCAGCTTCAAAACTGATGTCTCCTCCTGGGAGACTATCGCACAGGATCGCTGTGCCTGGCGGACAAACATTACTCAAGGTGCTCGCATTGCAGAACAGAATTTAGCTCATAAGGCAGAAGGCAAGCGTGCTGCAAGAAAGGCAAGAAAGGCCAGAATGCACAGCAACACTACTATCGACTCTAACCATGTGTGCCCCGTATGTGGCAGGGCCTGTAGGGCCAAAATAGGATTAATTAGTCACATGAGATCACGGCACAGATGTGTCACAACTCAAGTCTGAAGCTGTCGCCATCTTCGCTTGCGATGGGCAACTATTATTATTATGATTTTGGTAGTAAGCTTTTAAAGAACAGGGTATGGTATTCAGTTAAAAACAGCAAAGGGAGATAATGTAGGATTGGGTCCCTTGCGGGTTTTAAGTGAGTTTAAGGAAAAAGTATGCACGGGAAAGTCGAGATCCGTGAACACAGTTTAGGGGGGGGGGGGGGGGAAACGAAGATATGTTAGAACGGGAATTTGGCAGTTGATATTGAGACGCGCAAGGCGTAGGAAGAGAAAAGGGTTTTCTCCCAAGTGTTAAAATTAGATTTTGCAAAAAGCGCTCAGCGTAAGATGTGTGTGAGAAAAACATACTCAACATAGGTGATCAGCAACATGTGCTGTGAATAAAAGAGAGATAGAAAAACGCTCAGTACATTACTGATCATAACTTTGTGTACGTCAGTATTTTGTGGTGATAGTATTTATTCGGAGGACAAGATAGTTGTGAAAGAAAAGGTGTATTTCGATTGAGAACAAAACAAGGTATGTTGAACATTTTTGATCTATCAGTAGCATGTATAGCTCAGCAGACCAGGTCTGAGCAGAGAAGAATAATAGACGAAGAAATTTGGATTTTAGAATACTGAACATATTAAAGCTGTTGTATATAATTCTTAAGAAATTGTTGTAGAACATATCAAAGCCCAACCAAATTTGTGAGATGTAGTTGAAATATATATATATATATATATATATATATATATATATATATATATATATATATATATATATATATATATATATATATATATATATATATATATATATATATATATATATATATATATATATTATATATATATATAAAATCATATTTAAAATATAAGTGTTTGATTTATAATAGATTATATATACCGTACAAGCCCAGATCTATTACATAAAAATAAGCGATTGATTTAGAAGAAAGTTAACACAACCCTAATATAATTTGATTTAGACTAGACGATATATAAAAACCCAGATACATAATATCAAAACAAAGCTATGGTTTTAAAAACGACGATATATGAAAGCCCTAATCTGGTTACAAAAAAAATAAATAAATACGCGATTTATTTTTAATAAACAGTATATAAAAGCCCAAATGTATTATATAAAAATAAGCAATTGATTTACATTAACTGCAAGCTCAAAGCTGTTGTGCAATAATATAACAGGAAAGAGCGTGGACTTGAGAGCGCTTGCAAGTTTCTTAGAAGAACTTTACAAATAAAACTGTTAAAAAGACAGCACAAACGTGGTTAGGTCACTAGTGTTTTGGTATTTAGACTATATGTGAACTACAATAAGCATGCATTTGGGGTGTGTCTGAAACTGGTACCTACATGCTCACATGTGCTGATGGGAGCATACGTCACACCACTGACCTGTCTTGTCATGGAAGTGCGCGGTCGAAATGTGTCTTCATCGCTCGAGCGTCCGAACGAGGAACCAAAAGTCAGAAAGGGCGGAAGATCATCCCTTGGTGATGTGTGTCGAGGCGTTGATGACCCTACTTCCGGCTCTTGAAGACTGAAGCTTACAGCTTTCACTTTCGAAGACAAATTCTGAGAATCTGGTTGAACAATCTGAAGATGAAAAAAATGTTTATCGTCTTTGGGATTTTTGTTCTCTCCTGGAGGAGAAGACAGGTTGTTCATGCTGTACCGTTGGTAGTTTGCGTCCACGGAGCCTTCCTGGACAATGCTGCTAGCCTTTTCTTCCGGGCTCAGATTTCCTGGTGCGTGGAGGTTGTGAAAGGCAGCTTTGGGGACATGTTTTTTACCGCTGTTTTTATCTTTTTGAAAGACAACACATATGGCAACTATGATAATTGTGGAGAATATAACCGTTATAGCAGCTACTACAGCTACAATAATGATGTAATCTTCTTGCTTTTTCTTAATTCCTTTCGCGCTCAAAGTTGTGTTATCATACACAACGTCTATTTTTAGAGACGTCGTGTTAATTTTAGGTGGAATACCCATATCTGATACCACAATTCCAACATCGTATAGCTTCCTGTTTTTCAGGCGAGAAGTTTGCGCGATTTTGAATTCTCCTGTTGTCTCAGATATTTCAAAAGCCATATCTTCATTTCCGGAGACGATTGTAAACCGCAGACTACCATTATCACCCTCGTCATCGTCGTAAGCGATGATCCTGCTAATGACGATTCCTGCTTCTGGCACCGTAGAGATGACAATCGTGTGATTCTGTGTTTTGGGAAAGAGGATGGCTGGGCTGTTGTCATTGATATCCATGACCTCCACTATCACAGTGGCACTGGACATGAGAGGAGGCTCACCTTTGTCTCTAACCATTACTGAAAAGGAATAGTTGACCCTTTCCTCCCTGTCCAACTTTGCGGAACTGATAACTGTTCCATTAGGAAGGACGGTGAATGCACCTTCTGCCCCATCCAAAGAGCCCGTGAAGAAGAATTCGAACTCGGCATTAGCACCAGAGTCAGCGTCATGCGCTTCCAGACTGCCAATGACTCGCGTGTTCTTCTGTTCTTCTACAGTTTGAAATCGAATAGCTTTGCCTCGTAGAGCGGGAGCATTGTCATTGATGTCATCCAAAACAATAGATATGTCAGCCGATCCAGTTTTTTGTGGTGTCCCCTGATCAGCTGCGTACACCTTAAATGTCATTGCGGGATACGTTTCCCGATCTAGATCACCAACTGCCGTTACGATACCAGAATTTTGATCAACGTTGAAGTATGTAGCGTAGTTAGGGTCAAGGCTATATCTCACTGTACCGTTTATACCATTATCTTTGTCATTTGCGCTGACTTGCATCACGAACTCTCCGTACTTCTTACCTTCTGAGATGGTTCTAGAATAACGCTGTTGAGTAAATTCTGGGGCGTTGTCGTTGGTGTCTTCTATTTTAACTGTAAAACGAACAGTGGTATTCAGAGGCGGATCACCATTGTCCATGCATGTGACTGTCAAATTATACAGTGGGGTTGTTTCTCGATCTACACTGACCTGAAGCGAAACCTTATATCCTTTATTGGCCACTGAATCTATTCTGAAAACTTCACTGTTAATTTGACAAACAGCATCGTCGTCCCCGTCATCTTCGACTAAAACAAATGCAACAAAGAGGCCAGGGCTTCCAGGTTCGGCGATAGTCACAACGTTTTCATCAGAGTTAGCTCCTACCGTTGTGATAGAGACTCGAGGGGGAGAATTCCCACTGTTGACCACATTCGCACGCACCACAGTCTGAGATTTCAAACTCGGAGTTCCGGAATCTTGAGCTTCGACGAATAATTCAATGACTCCTGATGGAAGTAGACCAATTACGGAGATTTCACCAGTGGTGGAGTTTATGTGGAAGCTGTTTTGTAGCATCTGCTTCTGAAGGTTACTGAAGTCGTAGGTCACAACTGCATTACTGCCCTCGTCTGCATCGGTTGCCGAAACCTGGATTATGACCTTGTTAAGTGAGGTCTTGGAATCAATTGTTACATTGTATGAGTTGTTCAAGAAGATTGGATGATTATCGTTCGCGTCTGTAACATCAACTGTAACAGAAAACGTGGAAAACTTTGGGGGTGAACCTCCGTCATAAGCAGTTATAGTGAACACATACTGATCTTTCGTCTCTCTGTCTAGGGACTGTTTAAGAATAAGATCAATTTCCGAGCTTCCGTCGAGTGTTTGGGAAGCCGAGATTGAAAACACATCCCGGAAGCTGTCAAGTGTGTAATTTTTCACTTTATATTCAGGCTTAAAATCTCGGTCGTTGGCGCCGGTGATTTTCAGCACAGAGTTCAAAGAGCTGCTTTCTGTGATTTTCAGGACGACAGCGCTCTTGTCGAATTTAGGAGGATTGTCATTGATGTCTAAGATTCTGAAGTTAACAGTGAGAAATCTAGAATCAAATTGTGAGGGATTCTGGGCCGATACAAGGATAATGATTTTAAGAATACACTTCTCCAACATACGACAGAGCGCCTCTCTGTCTATGCGGCTGGCCACGTAGATTATTCCTCCAGTTCTGCTGATGTTGAAGAGCGAAGCAGGAGAGCTTGCTTGATTGAGAATGAAGTATTGTAGAGAGCTTTTGTCCTCATCGGTAAGGCCTGGCATCTCTGTTATGTTACCCACTTGTGTGGATATAGCCAATTCTTCGTCGATTGTGAACTCAATATCTTCCTTCTGTGACAGTGCAAAACTGAAAAGTCCAAAAAGTACCATAAAAACGACGGAGTACCGTTTAGCCATTGTTTTCTCTTAATGGCCTTTTTATGTGCTTCACTCTTCGCACTCTGTCTTACTAACTGTTACAACTTTGCTGTATCTTGTCAAAAGTTGCTGGCGTAACTGATATTTACTATACAACTAAATTCTCCGTAGACAACTTTAAATTCTGCAATCACTAGTCCGAAAATGTTCACAGAGCTAGTCTTACAACACTACTCAAAATTTAGCTTCAAACCGCGGTTTCTGTCCCGTATGAAACGCTGCAAAGGCCAGCATATGTGCTAAATCGCTGTCAATTTATAGATGACGTTCCTATTTTATTCACAACATGGCATAAAAACAAATCCAGCCCAGGTTTACCGAAGACCCAGATTAGGAGCTCAACTAGTCAGGTGAAGTAGCAGGAGAAAAATGCGCGCACTGAGAGTTTATCCCTTATATCTGATAGTCCACTGCGCTAAATATCTCAGATTCCACCTTTGGTCCTCACACAACTATAATACCTTAAGCTGGTGGTTTAACCAAAGATGTAAACACTATCCACTTAGTTTGCGATGTCTCTCAATCCTTCAGTGAAATATCTCGCAGTAGTCTACTGACATGTGTAGGGTCCAGTCATCTCTTTGTTTTAAGGAATGTCTCAAACTGGTTGAAATTTTCAAACCGAGCTATTCTCTGAAATTCTCAGAAACGAAGTAAAGTCGAATGTACTGTTAATGCGAAAGTTAATGCGAAAGTTATCATAAGAATTAAACGTCTCCACTGCTGCAGTGACAGATGATGGAATAAACAAACAATACTTTCCAAAAAAAAAATCATGAAACCAAAGGCTCATCAAGTTTTGCTTTGATGTTTATGACGCGTTTGTTTTGTTGATGAAATTAATGCTTGTGTAGAGAAAATGAACCACAAATTCTCTAATTTCAAACAGAAAGAAACTGGTGGAAGTTCCCTCGTGCCCAGGATTATGATGATCTCTTGTACTTTATGCAGCAGACTGGCTTCTCTCGGGATTTTAGAGAAATTCTTTAAATAATCCACAATGAATAGATGCCAAAGTAACACATGATTTTAAAGATGATATGATTTGGGCTGTACGAATGTCACGCATTCACAAGTCTTGTGAGCAATTACTATAGCGTTATCATTATGGTCTGGATATTCTTTTCTTCGTGGAGGGTTGTCTCAGCTGCTCGAGTGTGGATAGATGAAAGTTACTGGACAACTGTTAGCCTGAAAAAGAGAACATGGAAAGACGTTAAGCCGCACTGTGCGACATATAGTTAGGTTTGGATTAACACTACAAACACTACAATGAGCATGTTTGATGTACAGGAAATATGACAGATCTTACACTAAACTTTCATATAGACAGAAATAGATAGATAGATATATAGATAGATAGATAGATAGATAGATAGATAGATAGATAGATAGATAGATAGATAGATAGATAGATAGATAGATAGATAGATAGATAGATGGATGGATGGATGGATGGATGGATGGATGGATAGATAGATAGATAGATAGATAGATAGATAGATAGATAGATAGATAGATAGATAGATAGATAGATAGATAGATAGATAGATAGATAGATAGATAGATAGATAGATAGATAGATAGATAGATAGATAGATAGATAGATAGATAGATAGATAGATAGATAGATAGATAGATAGATAGATAGATAGATAGATAGATAGATAGACAACACTGACATTCAGCGAGGAATCATATTATTGTAAACATGCGATAAGACTATCTACATGTTCTCCATTATGTCAGAATCCGAGTGTAATTCCCCGCTGTTTTCATTTTACAGGCTTCCGACACTACTATCACCCTTTCCCCACACAAACAGACATAATTTTTTGAAGCTAAATTTTTGTATGTCCGTCACGTAACCCGCGAAAGAAGTGCATTTAAAGCTACTACTGTCGGAGGAAGCTCTGAGAATGCAGTTCTCTCAACTATCTAATATCATGTCTGTCTAAAGCAAGGGTTCTTAACTTGTCTTGTACCATGGACCACTTGTACATAGACGGTGATTTAAAAGTTTTGGTAAATATAAAATTCAAATTTTTTAGGTTATGTACATGGAGCGTCCGATTGACAGAGTGGTTTTGAGCGGTGGTCTCTAGCGGAATAGGTGCCGGGTTCAAATCACGGTACCGACACGCTCCAGTGTACACACAGCTGTAAATGGACTTTGAGTAAGGGAAGGAAAAGGCAGCGAGGAAGGGAAATGGTCATCCCACATTACGATACTAGTATGGTGAAGTCTATAACACTTCCTTCCCCACGGCAGTATCTACTATGGGACTATCTTTACCAATACATGGACCCCCATAGAATCCATTCACTGACACCCTAGGCCCTAGGGGGCCGTGGACCACAGGTTGAAGAAACCCTGGTCTGAAATTTGGTTTCTTGGAAAAAAAAAAAAAGATTTAAGCGAAACGATGTGACAGTGCGTAAATAACCATCAAGATTACAAACCAAGCTAAATATATTATTGGAAAATCTACAAAATCAAAAAAAGAAGATAGAAGAAGAAATATACGCGCTGAGAAAATATAAATGTTATTATTATTGCGCAACAATCACAGAAAACTCGGACGTTGGTCAACAAAATAAATAATTGAAAATGGCAGTCAACACATTTTGTGAGGAAGAGATAAATATTTGAAAAAGTTGGACGTCTACACTGTGACGCAAAAGCAAAATCAAAGAGATGCCGCTTAGGTAAAAAGAGATTCAAACATCTAAAAACAGCCTTACGGCTTTGACCGATCGATTGTCAGTGCGCCAAGGGTTAAAATAAGTATTTTTTTCTAAAACGGACCTGTGGTAAGAAGAAAGATGGAAAAAAAAAACCCAATTACATTGTATTTTACACCATTATGTTGACGAGAACCTCCATTCCCTAAGATCAATGAATTTACGGATTTAGATAAAGAAAAGCAATTTCGTGAACGTAAATCAAACTTGAACCAAAAGTAACATTATTTTCAAACGGTTTTTTTTTTTTTTTTTTGGTATCTGTTGAGTCAGAGAAAGATGAACCTAAAGCCTTGCTGGTTTCTAAGTTAATCGCTGAGCGTGGTAACCCAAAGAAATATCAAAGGTTTCTGAATTGGAGGCGCTTATCTCAATGATAGTACAAAGTCTTGCTAGTCCCTCGTCCGTGACGCTGCCCTGGAAATCTTAGAAGAGATTGCACAGAATGTATATGTGCGGCAAGCTGGTCTACTTGATTTATGGGCGGAACACGTGGCTTGGACAGATGTGTTATGGGCGTGTTGATACGTCTGCGTGCCGTTGCTGCACCCACAGAAATGAGATTGACGAGGTCATGAGTGATGGTAACTGCTGGAGAAGAGTTGCTGACAGGGGATAAAAATTCCAATAGCTGGATATATAAAACATACAGGATAAAAATTTAAATAACTGGATATAGTAGTGACAGGGATACAATTTCCAATAGCTGAATATATTACAGGTGATAAAAATTCCAATGGAATAAAAATTTCAAAATCGAGGACATGAAATGGACACGTTTCTTCTAGTGAAACCGTGCATGTGATAGCTGCACATGATTCATACATTTAAGTTTAGTTTGCGACAAAGTTAGTTAAAAGCAACAACAACACCAAACAATCAAATGAAGTGCGGTTATGAAAGAGACCAAAATTGTTAACATTTTTTGGGGAAATGTGCACCTAATATAACCGTTTCGGAGTTGAACGAGATGTGGCTCAAGTTACCAGGTTACAGGATCAAAACCTGGTATCACCACACTTCAATCTAACCAGCTGTAAATGGGTAGCACAAAAAATATTTATAGAATGTGTCATTCCTATATACAGACATTGGGATTCTCGCCAGTTCTACGGAGTTCCGGCACTGTGCTGAGATCCTCCTTGTGTGATCTAAGGGAGGAGATCGGAGCACTGATGGAGTTTTCCATGTGCAATGAAGATAGTCCTTAAAACCAAACCAAACCAAATGGGTACTTAAATTGAGTTAGGGAAGGCAAATGCAGTGAGAAGGGAACTTGTCATCTCACCTCATAAAGCTGTACCTAGTCAAGTTAAGGCTCTAATACTCTCCTCCCCTACGGCAGTATCTGTTATTGGACTACCTTTACCATTGTTATGTTATATATAGCATGCTTGTATCCAGGAGCGTACTTAAAATATTTGGCACTCGGGGCGAATCCTATCTTTGGCACCCTCACCCCCCCCCCCCCTCCCCCCACCCCATAGAGAAACACACTTGCAAGTATATTTCTAAAAGTACATACTAGTATAATAGTATTCGACGACACTCTCCCCTTTTGTCTCTCACCCGGGGCGGACCGCCTCCTCGCGCCCCCTTTGTACGCCACTGCTTGTATTTACGATAAGAAAACCCAATCCTGTCTCACTTGGAGAAAATTATACTATGTAACAGCTTTTCACATCAAGCAAGCATAGGAAGTATCGCTAATGTACAATCGCAAACATTACTAATTTACACATTTGGTCCGACATCCGATACCTTTTATCAAGAATGTTTGTTCATCTCTCAGGCAATCAGCCTGGTATGAATGGAACAAAGAATGAATCCAGAATGTCCACTTCCTCCTCGTGAAAGCTCAGTAAACATTACCCTCAGAATGAAATAGTCTGACTACGAAGACAGCGCCGTTTTTGAGTGGTCATTTGGCGGGCGAAGTACTTTTCTGTTTAACCGATAAATAACTCACTTGCTTTTAATTTCTGTTGAACTTTGACCCACTTCCAATAATTTCAGATTGATCAGAAATGTCTGAGCCTCAGTTTGGTATCTTTCTTCTTTTTATATTAACTTTCGTTAATCTTTAGCTCTGTATGAAGTACAAGACTGCAACAAGGTTACTCCAAGCTGTCCTGTCATGTACTATCTATACAAACGCTTTCTTTCTGCCTTATTCCTTGTAAGTCGTGTCTCCATGTTCCTTCCCATGTTTTTTTTTTTTTTTTTTGTCATCTCCATCTACGTCTCTTCCCATGGGGATTCCCAGTAAAAGGTATGCCTTGTCATGTGATTTATAGAGGCAGCTATACTAAATGTATGTAATAAACTCATATGTCTGCAAAAATTATAAGATTTATGTCAGTTCACGTTATCTCAGTATATTTGGTTTAAGCGGTTTTTTTTAAGATTACTTTTTTCCCCGCTTGTTTGGACGAACTTATTTGTTTGTTTGTGTTTTTGTTTTTTAGATTTTATTGTTGTAAAATGTTGTTACATTGCGCCAAAATCCTAGTAAAATATTTGCGAACAAAACAAAAGCAGAAGGCTAAACCCCAATAGGTAGTGACCGATTTTTATGTAAGGTAAATAAGATTTTAATGTAAGTCAATTCTTGCAGCTGCATTTGATATCGGCTGAATTTCGCTGAACGTTTTAGTGGCAGCGTGGTTAAAGCGCTTGCTTCTTGTGGGAAAGGATCGGATTAAAAAACCGGGTGTGTCACACTGTAGTCTATCCAGCTGTTAAAACGAGTAGCTGGCTCTGCTCTTGAGTTAAAGTAGGAAAAGTTAGCGATAAAGCGAACTGTTCACCCCGCTTAATAAAGTTGAGACACAATACAGGCAGTCTTTAACATTTCACTATCCTACGGCAGAATTAGCCATTGGACCTGTGATGTTTTGGTGGTACTTTATATGTTTCTTTCGTTTATTAAACAAACACTAAATACATATGATTATTAACAGGCACAGAACTACTTTGACCCTTTTTTCATAATTTCTCCAAAGTAATATCAGATAGGCATATGTCGGTTCAGGCAGCTGTGTGTATTATAATTTCCTTGAACACATTAATTGTTCAAATCCCGCCTCACTATAGATCTACTTTGCTTGACAACGTTACAATATGTGTATGTTTACAGCGCACAATGGCTTCCGTCGATGGGTGAAAACACAAATTTTGTTGCTCGTCCATCACAGGTGATGAAGACCACTCTGTTCATCCAATTATTTAGGAATATGTTAAGTTAGTCTGTGGGTACGAAGATGACTGAAGAGCCCGATGCGGGTCTGGAAAGATCTTGGACAGTGTGGGCAGGGGATGTTCGCTTCAAGTGAAGGTTTTATTTCACGGGCTTTTCTTGCCTGTCTCCTCTGTTCCGATGCTGCTTTTTTTTGGATGCCTCACATGCCGCTGCACATTTACGAAGAGATGTGCGCGAAAACAAAAATAAACAGCGAAGGAAACACGAGACATGTGACCAGTAAATAGATAAACAAAAATAGGTAAACAACAGGCACCCATAGGACAGAAGGACACTAGATAGCACAAAATAGACAGAAGTAATAAGCACACCTGGAATCGAATCACGGACCACCTGAATGGCGCCAATTTCTCGTTGCGCGTATTATGTGACTTCCTTAACTTGAAAGCAACGGACGGGCCATTTCATTAGCACAATACCATGTTCAAGGCAAGATCACGTGAACAAATTCCTCAACTCGAACCACGGGAAATGATTGCCGTCATCTCATTTCCCATCATTCCAGACGTAAAATCACGTAAGTGGGCGGTCCAAAGCACGGCCGCATGCGCGCATACTTCTTGTTATTACGGGGAATCTGGACGCATCTGAATTGCTGAGGCCCTTCCCATATATCCACGATGACCATGCACTAAAATGGTCTTATATTCAAAGTCAAAACCACGTAAATTCAAAGGTAAAACCACGTAAATAACATATAATTGTTGTACACGGCTGATTATAATAATATAAAGTTTGTTTTACAAGAATAAAAATGCTTCATTAATGTAGAATTCAGATTGATCAGAAGAATATGTTTAAGACATTATATTTCTAATTTATTTTATTTTTTTATTAATGCAAACTTTGTCTCGTTTTGGCAAGGCACGTTTCTTTCAGTTGTCATGGAATATCCTAATCCACATATATAAATTATTAGGTAAATATAAAGCCTAACAAATAAAATTAATAAAGAGAAGAGCAATGGGAAAATGACAGTGCTGTCACAAAGAATGTACTCGAAATCCCCCTTGTTTTCTGCTTCGTCTGCAAATTGTAACGCTTTCACGTTGATAGTAAAGCTTACTGTATTATTACCCGCCTTCTTCAATGAAACGTGTGCTGTATTTCTTGGAAAAGCATTGAGACGTACTGCGTAATGACCTAAATTAACCCTAACATTAATTATACTGCGTTACCAAAACGAACGAACAGATGGATTAAAGGGATAAAAAGAGAAGGGAGAGGCAGAAAGCCGAACACTAAACCCGCTTCGCGCGATACACAATTACTACCATCACGCGTGTAAGTCTACATGCACTAATTTTTTTTCAGACGGACAGTGATAAAATACACTACCCTTTCCCAGAGTTAGGTTTATAAATCATAACAGACTCTTATTAGAAAAGACAACATTATATGGGTTTACGTTTGAACACATAACAGTACCCAGACAGCACATCTTCTAAACAGGAGATAGAAGAAATTGCATATTTTGAACGCAGCCACGTAGCTCCTTTAAATTAGTATTTTTGGGTTCCTTAGGGTTTGCTGACAAATAATATGTAAAACGTTACGCAAATAGTCCAGGAATTAATAAATTATACCCAAAATAAAATATTGGGGGTGCCTGACAGCATAAAATCATTTCTGCTCATAAAATTTTTTTTATAACGTGTTTGAAAAAACCTTACGTTACATAAATAGCCTACCATGTAAACTCCAAATTGATTGGAGCGCAACAAATGAAAGCCTAACCACGATTGGTCGGGTTATAAATACTATCTTGGTTGTTAGGGGAGACGGGAAAAGATAACATTTTTTCAAACACTTGTCGAAACGTGGCTCATTGGCCAGTCTCGCTGATATACACACTTGGGAGCGTTAGTTCGAGACCACTAATTCAAATAAGCTTGATAAAGCGACAGTACGTTGAAGCCAGCTCACATTTTTGCTAAAATAAAAGCCTGGAACATAGGCAGAACGGAATTTGTGCCAGTTTGTGCCAGAATTCATTGCTAATCAACGTATCTGTGTTTATTTCCATGAAATTGTGGTAAGCTTGAACCATTCAGTATCTTTTAATGAAAAATTGAATGTGAATTGTTGATTTATGCCTGTATATATATGTGTAGTTCAGTGGCAAACGTGAGGTAAAGCCTATAATGCTCCAGCCTGAACAGAGGGTGTCGGAGAGAAGTAAAACGGCATGGAATGGCCAAATAGTACACTGACACCTGGATGATGGACTAGAAAGAAATAATGCTGGAAGTGCAGAGGCGTAGTAACCATTAAGAAGGGTAATACTGGAATAAAGTATTTCAAATGAAGCTGACTGTTGGCCTAACGCTCTGAACGCAATGTTTGTGCTGTATTGTGATCAGTGTAAAAGAGAATATAAATTAGTTATGAAGTAGAAGGTACATCCTTCTTGATTTCAGGGACAGTGGTCTTGATGGTAGTGAGCAGCATCTGGTCAGAGATTTGCTGAATCCAGAGTCGGACAGCATACTCCTTGGTCTTTTTAGCTATCAGTGAGGTGTCTCCTGAGCCCAGAGGAGAATTCGAGCAGAGGAGTCCTTTCCTGCCGCCATCACTAAAGATAAGCAGAGTTGGCCAGCTGAGCTCAACATTATGTCCCCTCATCTTGAAATAACTTTATAAAAATACTATTCAGAGGGGAATTTACTTGTCTTAAAATCAGGAACTGTGAACATCTCCAATACTGGTCCCTAAAGACAAACTATTGAAGTCATGATGACAAATACCAACAGAGCTTGAACAAAACAAAACCAGTATTACCTCATTTTACTACTACACAACTGACACACATAGAACATTTGTACTAATATATGTCACTACAATATTCAGATTAAATACATTCTGTACATAACTTGTAATTTAAATTGATTGTGATTCCTGGTTCCCTTGTAGTTGAATCAGGACACATATTCATTCATGCTAGTAATGAATACATATTGTTATTTGAACCGTTACGAGTGACTTCTTTAAGCTATTCTCATAGAGTGTTATATGTATGTGAGTGTCACAGTGTTGTTAAGAGTAGTGGATTAAATTAAATTGTTTATCTGTCTGTTGTTGTGACTTACACTTCACCATACACATACCCTAGACACATAACGTAGCATCACACTATTCCAGAATAATTCTGACTGAGATATATAGATATGTGGTAGCAAGTAAGGTTATCTATAATACACTACTCTTAATAGATATAGATACCTTCACAGCTGATCTCAGTCAGTACACTAAGTTCCCTATAAATATTTATAACATCCCACTTCACCACATATATTGGGGGCTCGTCCGGGATTTTGAATCTTTCCCTATTAAAAATATTGGGGGTAATTCACTTCAGGGAATATAAGAATTAAAAGGTATCCTTGGGTGGAATTAAATAAGGTTGAGCTCACGGTGCCTGTGTTGTCCATTAGAGATTGAATTGTTGGTTAGACATTGTATAAATTTACATAATAGACAATGGCGGACCTGGCCAAATTTCGATCTGCTGCGGTTCAGACTGCAAAAGAGTTAGGATTAGATGGGCAAGTTATGGTTGCCTATGTCACAACGGAATGTGACAAATTTATTGAACGCGAAGAAAGAAGGTTTGAAGCCGAAAGAAAGTTAGAGGCTGACAGGGAAATTAAGAAGTTACAATTTGAAGCTGAGGCTGAGACTAAGAGGTTGCAAGCTGAGGCTGAGACTAAGAGGTTGCAAGCTGAGGCTGAGACTAAGAGGTTGCAGATTGAGGCTGACAAAGAGGCTAAGAAATTGGAAGCAGAAGAGAAGAAATTAGCTGCAGAAAGGGAAGCCGAGGAAAGAAGACAGGCTGCAGAAAGGGAAGAGAGGAAATTAGCTGCAGAAAGGGAAGCAGAAGATAAAAGATTACAAAGGGAACATGAATTACGACTAAGGGAGTTTGAGTTTCAAGGCCATGCTCCTGAAAATGGTGCCAGTCCCTTTGCCTCTGATGCTACGGTTACTCAGGGAGCCTCAATCTCAGCTATGAACTTTCATTTAGATCATTTTGTTGAGAAAGACGATGATATTGAGAGCTATATAAATAGGTACGAACTATTAGCTACCACGTATGGGTTAGAGAGAGAAAGGTGGAGCTTAAAGTTATCTCAGGGACTTCGTGGGGCAGCTTATGAAGTTTTTGCAAAAATGAGCAGAGGTGATCAGGAAAATTATGACATGCTAAAGCAGGCTCTTTTGTTAAGGTATGAAAAGAATGCAGAGTTTTACAGGAAAAAATTTAGGAATGCTAAACTACTGTCAGGTGAAACCTATCACCAGTTCTCTGCACGAATAGAGACATACTTGGAGAAATGGACTTCTCTGGGGAAAACCCAAGATCTTAAGGAAATGGTCCTTATAGAGCAACTAAGAGAGTCCATGGCTCCAGACCTGAGAAAGTTTCTCATGGAACAAGGTGCAGAGAGGCTGGGTGAGTTGCTAAATGTTGCTGAAAGGTATCAAGCAGCTCAAGCAGAGGTAACAGGTAATAAAAAGAAACAGGTGGACAACTTTAGGGCACCACAGAATTTTAATAAATTTGATCCTAAGGATCAAAATAAAGGTAAGCACCAATTTGATAGGCCACGGTATGACAATAAAAATAAATTCCCACAATTCGATGAAAGGAAATATGATGAAAGAAAATCTTTCAACCAAGGAAAAAGGTGGTGTAAAAATTGTAAGATGAACAATCATGACACTGCCCATTGTAGAAGGAAACCTCCTCATTTTGCTGCTATGACATCGGGGAAAAAGGAAAAGAAGGGCAAACCTGAAGAATTACAGGAACCATACCACCCCCCAGTGTGTGAAGATGTCATTTGTAATGGTGTCACTATAAGATGTTTATATGATACCGGTTTAGATTACGATTCCGTTGTGAGTTCTCACCTGGTGCAGGCCGATCAATACACCACAGAAACAGTGGAGATTCAAACTGCAACCAAGGATGTAGCTACCATGACACTTCCCGTCGCCCGAATAAAAGTGAAAACGCGATATGTGGAAGGAATCATAAAAGCAGCAGTGATAAATGAGCCAATCTACCCTCTAATATTGGGGTGTAGATATGTCTTCTTGGGGAATCCCAAGAGACCTGTGATATTGGCAACAGTGCAGACCAGATCACAGACAAAGAAGGAGGAGGATAATCCCATAAATACTCACCCAGATGAGATGAGGAAGGCACAGGCTGAGGACAAAACACTCAAGCCATGTTTCAAGAAGTTGCCCAAATCTCATACACCTCCAGGCAAGGGAGAGTTTTATATGAAGAACAAATTGATATATAGGAAGGCTGGATCTGAATCCAATGGTCACGGACAGCTGGTCCTTCCCACTTCATATAGGACTAAAGTGTTGGAACTAGGACATGCGATTCCCTTCAGTGGTCATATGGGAATCAGCGCAACAGGACAGCGAATAGCTTGTCACTATTTCTGGCCAGGAATAACTGAAGATATCAAACGATATGTAAAATCCTGTCCAGAGTGCCAACGAGTAGCACCTAAACATTGGACTGCACCAGCAACTCTGGGGGAAATGCCCATAGTGGGAACACCCTTTGAGAGAGTTGCCGTGGATCTTGTGGGACCTCTCACCCGAACCAAGAGAAGGAACAGCTACATTCTGACTCTGGTGGACACTTGTTCTATGTGGGGAGAGGCAGTAGCCCTGTCATCGATTGATTCTAAACATGTGGCAGAGGCATTGCTCACAATTTTCACAAGGTTAGGCTTTCCCAATCAAATCTTGACTGATAATGGCTCTCAGTTCAAGGGGAAACTAACTGAAGAAGTTTTCAGGATCTTTCAGGCCAAACACTTCCATTGTAGTGTGTATCATCCCCAAGGGAACGGCCAAGTGGAAAGATTTAACGGCACATTAATGTCGATCCTGAGAAAGTTGGCACACGAAAAACCAGATACATGGGACCAGTACCTGCACGCCGCCCTCTTTGCTTATCGGGAGGTACCCCATAGTTCAACCGGTATGGCCCCGGCAACATTATTGTTTGGAAGGCCAATAAAAGGTCCACTTGAAGCTATGTTAAGAACGTGGACTGATGAAAAGGCAGAGGAAAACATTACATCTTCATACCAGTATGTGAATGAGCTGACCACTCGGTTAAAAACTGGCTGGAAACTTGCCAATGAAAATTTGAAACAAGCCAGGAAGAAACATGCTGCCTATTATAACAGGAAGGCGAAAGACAGAAATTTGGCTGTGGGAGAGAAGGTACTGCTTCTTTTGCCCGGGAGTCAGAATAAGTTACAAATTGGATGGCAGGGTCCATATACAGTTCTAGAGAAGGTGTCTAGAACAAATTATAAGATAGATAAGAAGGGGAAAGAAAAAATCTATCATGTGAATCTCCTGAAGAAATATTTGGAAAGAGAACATCAGGAAGAGACACACTTGTTGACCTTGTCCATCGCCATGGAGATGAAAAAGGAACCACTTTCATCATTTGAATATCCATTACACCCCTGTGAGACAGCAGCACAGGTGAAAATCAGTACACATTTAACGAAAACTCAGAAAGAGAGAGTGCAACAGGTTCTAAATAATCATGCAGAGGTGTTAACAGACCGACCAGGGCATACAAACCTATTGGAATATGATATGAAATTAATAGACTCCACACCTGTCTGTATGAAACCATATTCGATTCCGTTTGCTAAGGAAAAAGCTTTGAAGGAAGAGATAGACTATCTGTTGAAGGAAGGAATTATTTCGCACAGTGAGTCTTCGTATAGTTCCGGTGTTGTACTTTTAAGGAAGCCCTCTGGAGAACATAGACTCTGTATAGATTACAGGAGACTGAATGCTATTACAGAAGGACAGGTGGATCCATTGCCGGATACAAATCAGCTGTTTGCCAGACTAAATAAAGCTAAATATTTCTCAAAAGTGGATCTGAGTAAAGGATACTATCAGATTCCGGTGAAGCCTGAGGTTAGACCATACCTAGCTTTTAGTACCTCAGAAGGACACTATGAGTTTAATAGATTGCCATTTGGATTGAAGAATGCACCTAGTGTCTTCTCTAGAATGATGAGAAAATTATTGGATCCTCTGAATAATCCCTGTATAACAAATTTTATGGATGATATCCTTATAGCAACAGAAACATTTGAGGAACACATTGACTCTCTGAACATGCTGTTTGATCGACTTAGGGAGGCAAATTTAACAGCCCGACCAACCAAATGTTGCGTTGGATGTAAAGAATTGGAATTTTTGGGACACACAGTTTATCAGGGAAACATGACCCCTGACCCAAAGAATTTAGAGAAACTACAGAAAGCCCCGAGACCACAAACCAAGAAGGACGTGAGATCCTTTGTCTCATTATGTGGTTTCTACCAGAAGTATATCAAAAACTTTAATTCCATATGTGCACCTTTAACGGAATTGACACGTAAAGGACTTCCAGATCGCATTACATGGACACCACAATGTGAAATGACTTACCAAGAATTGAAGGAAAAGCTCACAAGTAAACCCATTTTGAAATTACCTGACTTAAGTCAAGAATTCATAGTAAGGACGGATGCAAGTAATATTGGGCTAGGTGCAACTTTACTACAGAAATCAGATGCATTGGATGGGGAATTAAGCCCAGTGGCATATGCTAGCAGAAAGTTGAATAAAGCTGAAATCAACTACTCAACTAGCGAAAAAGAATGTCTTGCAGTAATATGGGCAATAAAGAAATTCAATATTTATCTATATGGGAAGGCATTTAAGTTGCAAACTGACCACAAACCTTTATCGTTTTTAGCACAGGCTAAGCATGAGAACTCTAGGTTACTCCGATGGTCTTTGCTTCTGGCTCCATATAATTTTAGCATTGAATATATATCTGGAAAAACCAATCTGGGAGCGGATTTTTTTAAGCCGCCATCCGTGTGATGAGAATCACCGTAAACCCCAGAAATAATAATAAATTTCTATATGTGTATATGGAATAAAGGACTGACATATAATGTCTGTTTTAAGAGGGGAGGTGTCATGGAATATCCTAATCCACATATATAAATTATTAGGTAAATATAAAGCCTAACAAATAAAATTAATAAAGAGAAGAGCAATGGGAAAATGACAGTGCTGTCACAAAGAATGTACTCGAAATCCCCCTTGTTTTCTGCTTCGTCTGCAAATTGTAACGCTTTCACGTTGATAGTAAAGCTTACTGTATTATTACCCGCCTTCTTCAATGAAACGTGTGCTGTATTTCTTGGAAAAGCATTGAGACGTACTGCGTAATGACCTAAATTAACCCTAACATTAATTATACTGCGTTACCAAAACGAACGAACAGATGGATTAAAGGGATAAAAAGAGAAGGGAGAGGCAGAAAGCCGAACACTAAACCCGCTTCGCGCGATACACAATTACTACCATCACGCGTGTAAGTCTACATGCACTAATTTTTTTTCAGACGGACAGTGATAAAATACACTACCCTTTCCCAGAGTTAGGTTTATAAATCATAACAGACTCTTATTAGAAAAGACAACATTATATGGGTTTACGTTTGAACACATAACAGTACCCAGACAGCACATCTTCTAAACAGGAGATAGAAGAAATTGCATATTTTGAACGCAGCCACGTAGCTCCTTTAAATTAGTATTTTTGGGTTCCTTAGGGTTTGCTGACAAATAATATGTAAAACGTTACGCAAATAGTCCAGGAATTAATAAATTATACCCAAAATAAAATATTGGGGGTGCCTGACAGCATAAAATCATTTCTGCTCATAAAATTTTTTTTTATAACGTGTTTGAAAAAACCTTACGTTACATAAATAGCCTACCATGTAAACTCCAAATTGATTGGAGCGCAACAAATGAAAGCCTAACCACGATTGGTCGGGTTATAAATACTATCTTGGTTGTTAGGGGAGACGGGAAAAGATAACATTTTTTCAAACACTTGTCGAAACGTGGCTCATTGGCCAGTCTCGCTGATATACACACTTGGGAGCGTTAGTTCGAGACCACTAATTCAAATAAGCTTGATAAAGCGACAGTACGTTGAAGCCAGCTCACATTTTTGCTAAAATAAAAGCCTGGAACATAGGCAGAACGGAATTTGTGCCAGTTTGTGCCAGAATTCATTGCTAATCAACGTATCTGTGTTTATTTCCATGAAATTGTGGTAAGCTTGAACCATTCAGTATCTTTTAATGAAAAATTGAATGTGAATTGTTGATTTATGCCTGTATATATATGTGTAGTTCAGTGGCAAACGTGAGGTAAAGCCTATAATGCTCCAGCCTGAACAGAGGGTGTCGGAGAGAAGTAAAACGGCATGGAATGGCCAAATAGTACACTGACACCTGGATGATGGACTAGAAAGAAATAATGCTGGAAGTGCAGAGGCGTAGTAACCATTAAGAAGGGTAATACTGGAATAAAGTATTTCAAATGAAGCTGACTGTTGGCCTAACGCTCTGAACGCAATGTTTGTGCTGTATTGTGATCAGTGTAAAAGAGAATATAAATTAGTTATGAAGTAGAAGGTACATCCTTCTTGATTTCAGGGACAGTGGTCTTGATGGTAGTGAGCAGCATCTGGTCAGAGATTTGCTGAATCCAGAGTCGGACAGCATACTCCTTGGTCTTTTTAGCTATCAGTGAGGTGTCTCCTGAGCCCAGAGGAGAATTCGAGCAGAGGAGTCCTTTCCTGCCGCCATCACTAAAGATAAGCAGAGTTGGCCAGCTGAGCTCAACATTATGTCCCCTCATCTTGAAATAACTTTATAAAAATACTATTCAGAGGGGAATTTACTTGTCTTAAAATCAGGAACTGTGAACATCTCCAATACTGGTCCCTAAAGACAAACTATTGAAGTCATGATGACAAATACCAACAGAGCTTGAACAAAACAAAACCAGTATTACCTCATTTTACTACTACACAACTGACACACATAGAACATTTGTACTAATATATGTCACTACAATATTCAGATTAAATACATTCTGTACATAACTTGTAATTTAAATTGATTGTGATTCCTGGTTCCCTTGTAGTTGAATCAGGACACATATTCATTCATGCTAGTAATGAATACATATTGTTATTTGAACCGTTACGAGTGACTTCTTTAAGCTATTCTCATAGAGTGTTATATGTATGTGAGTGTCACAGTGTTGTTAAGAGTAGTGGATTAAATTAAATTGTTTATCTGTCTGTTGTTGTGACTTACACTTCACCATACACATACCCTAGACACATAACGTAGCATCACACTATTCCAGAATAATTCTGACTGAGATATATAGATATGTGGTAGCAAGTAAGGTTATCTATAATACACTACTCTTAATAGATATAGATACCTTCACAGCTGATCTCAGTCAGTACACTAAGTTCCCTATAAATATTTATAACATCCCACTTCACCACATCAGTCTAGACACACCAATCAATCAATCAATCAATCAATACCCTTTAGATCCCCAAGGAGCATAGGCCTTCAAGAAACACATGCCAAGTCTTCCTGTCCTGTGCCATCTGCTCAAGTTCTTTCCATGTTTTCCTCATCATTTTCACCTCTGTATCCAGTTCTCATCTCCATGTGTTTTTTGGTCTACCTCTGCCTCTCTTTCCCTGTGGATTCCAGAACAAGAACTGCCTTGTAATGCTATCAACAGGTTTCCTCAGTGTGTGTCCTATCCATCACCAGCGTCTTCTTCTCGACTCTTGTTCCACTGGCACTTGTCTGGTTCTTGTCTTCAGTTCCACATTTGTGACTTTGTCATCTAGACACATCGTACATCTAAATATAAACGACCTTATGGTTAGTTAGTTAGTTCCGTCTGTTATTTTGCTGTGATACCCTGTTCAACCAAAACCCAATGAAGGGTTACAAACGGTTATATTGGGGTATATAGTGTGTTGATATCTTCGCTGGTGTCACTTTCCTAGTCCTGAAAAGGACTGGTCCTGAAAAGGACCACTAGCTGGCTGTCTGGATTCCTCTTTGTTTGTCCGGTTGTGGTGCCGTGCCGCTTATAGTGTTTTTTATGTCCTGCCTCACTATCTGGCTTGTGTGGTTTTGTGTGGTTTTGCCCTCCTTGTTTCTGTTTCTTGTGTCTTCCTTTGCTCTTGTATCTTAGATAGCGCTTTTTCTATAATTGTTGGGAGTAGCTTTTCCAGCGTTTCCTCGATGACTTCTTCGTCTGGTTGGTCGTTCGTTTTAATATCTTTTGTGTTTGATGTTATTTCTTCAATGGTCATTCTTTCTGCTTCTATTCTCTTCAGTACCTCTTCGTTTCCTTCTTTCAGTTCTATCAGCTTCTTGATATCTTCTTCTACCTGTTGTTGAATTCTTTTCATGTCTTGGTGTATTATTTTCATGTCGTTCATGAATTGTTGTTGTTTCGCGCTTTCCGAGCTATCAGGGATTTCTTCACATCTGGCCGTTGATGTTCTGTCTTTGTGTGGGTGCAGGTTTTCTATCTCCTTTCGCAGTTGCTGTTTTAGATCTTTCACCTCATTAAAATGTTCTCTGATTATGGCGCAGTTACGCCTTCAAAAAATGTCTCGAGTTACAAATTCCTATTTGGAACACGTTTTGACCTTATGGTCCGGACAGCAAGCATTTATATATGATGACGTAAGAAGCAGTGTTTTATAAATTAAGAACATTATCAGCTAAATCGCTGAGTGAAGAGCAAAAGTGTCACTAATAGTACCCTTGTGAAACCACTAATGCATCCTTGACTGAAGTGAGACGCCGCCCTCCCCCCAGGGAAGTAAGATCCGGGCCAAATGGCCCTGCTTGCCACCTCCCCCTTTTCAACGTCCACAGGGAACAAGACAAACACAAAGGCCGAAAAAAAAGATAAAAAGAAAAGGTAGGGGAGAAAGCGAAAGGCACACGAAATCTCAGGGTTACGGAGTCGGCCAGAAGATTTTTCGACTCCGACTCCTGAAATTTGAGAAGTCCGACGCCGACCCCGACTACAGTTTTTAACTACTCAAATGGCATAAAATTGGGAGGACTCCACGACTCCGATTCCCCAGCTCCGCGAAATCTCTTGAGTACGGCTGAAAAGGTGACCCAAACTAAAAATTGGTGTGGAGCAACAGTTGCAATTCTATATTCCATCGGGTACGAAAAGGATGGATTATGACAAAGCGTTTCTTAAGTGGATCATAATTTCGAACTATTCCAATCTAGGACCCTCCCTCTCGATATCACAAACGACGCCCGCGTGTTACATTGATTGAATTACCCGTGTTTATGTATGGAAATCCATCGATCTCCGTGCTCCCTCACTCTTCACTGTTAATTACTGGTATCTCCCTGACGCCGGAAGGCCGGGTAATCTTCCTTTTTTTTTTTTTTACTACTTCATTCTTGATCACTGGTGCCAATAAACAGCATTACAAGACTCAGTTGTGTTCTTCGCAGAGAACGATGGCCTAGTGATTTGTAGTGATGGGAAAATCTATACGCAGCGTTACAACAGGAAGTAAGCTGGTCTTTAGAAGTTGTGTCCCCGTCAGACAAGAGTTTTGGCCCTTTTATCTCATTTAAGGTCCAAAGAAGTTGGGCCCACTTTGGTCACGACTCCCTTGTGTCTGCCTGCTGACAGCCTAGTGATATTATTTATGTATGTTTTAACTAATTTCTACGTCCGATTGACAGAGTGGTTAGAGCGTTGGTCTCACGCGGCATAGGTACCAGGTTCGAATCACGATACCGACACGCTCCAGTCTACACAGCTGTAAATGTGTACCTTTGACATAGGGAAGGAAAAGGCAGCGAGGAAAGGAACTGGTCAGCCTACCTCTGGATGCTGGACCTAGTGTGTTGAAGTCTCTAACACTTCACTCCCACACGGCAGTATCTGTTATAGGACTACCTTTTTACCCTCTACGTCTCTTTACTTTGTCTGTTCTCTCTCTCTCTCTCTCTCTCCCTCTCTCTCTCTCTCTCAGCTCCCCTTCCCATTTCTTTTTTCAGATCAGTTATCTACATTACCCACTCATCATCCACACAAATATATTTTCTATCTACTATCTATTTTTAGATCTAAAAATTCATCGAAACTCCAATTCATCGAAAAAGTTGCAAACATGAATAATAATATTAAAACTGCCCTACGCTAAGTTCTACAAGGTATTTGACAATTATTCCCGATTTTAATTATGATCCCTGCCACTCAGCCCCCAAAGAGCACATGCCTTCAACAAATTCATGCCAAGCCGTCATGTCCTGTGTCACATTTGGAATGCTACCCAATGGTTTCCTAAATGTGTGTCCTATCTAACGCCTGCATCTTCTTCTCACCACTTGTTCCACTTACACTTGTCTGTTCCTTGTCATCAGTTCCACGTTATTTGTGGAGGTGTCCATAAAAACAGGGAACGAAAAGTTAAATGACAACAACAGAGCAGTTTAAACCGAAAAAAAAAAAAAAAAATTCCGGCTTGGGCAAGTTTGCGACGAACATAGTCGAGACTACCAAAGTTCATCGCGCCAGCGCCCCTTTCTGTTTGCGCCCGGGAGGGGGGGGGGGGGGGCCTGCCTTCCCTTGCTAAAGCTCTGAATGATGATAAATATTCTAATTCTCAATATTATTTGATGCATTAAAAGAGAAAAGGTGTTTTTCAAATAAAAAAAAATGGAGATAAAGATTTACGTCATGAGGGCAATAGGAAAAAGGATATAAAAGTGACAAGGAAACAACAAGAAATGAAGGAAATACAGCACAGAGCATACAATAAATACAATCAAGAAAATATCACAGTAAATGAAACAGGTCCTGATGTAACCAACAGCTCCATGTATACAGTAGATGGTTGAAAGGGACGGGCTACAAAGAAAAGTAGCAAACACCTAGTTTAAAAAAAAAGAAAGAAATGAAGGGGTTATGGTCAGTGAAACTACAATGCCAATACATGTGTTCAAGACCTATTTCAGTCAACTGTCAACCTCTACACTCAAGACCTATTTCAGTCAACTGTCAACCTCTAAACTCAAGACCTATTTTAGTCAACTGTCAATTCAGTCAATTGTTAATCTCTACACTGAAGACCTATTTCAGTCAACTGTCAATCTCTACACTGAAGACCTATTTCAGTCAACTGTCAATTCAGTCAACTGTCAATCTCTACACTGAAGACCTATTTCAGTCAACTGTCAATTTCTACACTCAAGACCTATTTCAGTCAACTGTCAATCTCTACACTGAAGACCTATTTCAGTCAACTGTCAATCTCTACACTCAAGACCTATTTCAGTTAACCGTCAATCTCTACACTCAAAACCTATTTCAGTCAACTGTTAATCTCTACACTCAAGATCTATTTCCGTCAATTGTCAATCTCTACACTGAAGACCTATTTCAGTCAACTGTCAATCTCTACACTGAAGACCTATTTCAGTCAACTGTCAATCTCAACACTGAAGACCTATTTCAGTCAACTGTCAATCTCTACACTAAAGACCTATTTTAGTCAACCGTAACTGTGTACACTCAAGATCTATTTCAGTCAACTATCACGGTATACACTCAAGAACAAATTCAGTCAACTATCACGGTATACACTCAAGATCTATTTCAGTCAACTAGTGAATGTGGGACTTAGGTATTATTCTGGTGGCGCGCAGGTGGCGCGTGACTTTTATATAGCAAAAACGCCTGGTGGCGCGTGACTTTTATATAAGGAATTGAGGAGGAGGAGAGGAGGAGGCGCAAGATGGCGGACTTGAGATAACAAGAAGAGGTTATATGGCGCAAGATGGCGGGATGACTTTTTATATAAGAAAATACTCATTGCGCAGGTGGAGCATCAGGCGGATGCGCATGACTTTTTATATAAGAAAATACTCAGTGTGCAGGTGGAGCATCAGGCGGATGCGCGTGACTTTTTATATAAGAAAATACTCATTGCGCAGGTGGAGCAGCAGGTGTTGGTACATGACTTTTTATATAAGGAAATACTCAGTGTGCAGGTGGAGCATCAGGTGGAGGGTGATGACTTTTTATATAAGGAAATACTCAGTGTGCAGGTGGAGCATCAGGCGGAGGGTGATGACTTTTTATATAAGGAATTGAGGAGGAGGATAGGAGGAGGCCCATGACTTTTTATATAGAGATATGTTTAGATAACAAGAAGACGTTATTTATAGACATATATTAATTCTGCAGGAGTGATGCAGGGGCAAAATGGCGGGATGACTTTTTATATAAGGAATTGAGGCGGAAGACAGGAGGAGCAAGATGGGGGGTGACTTTTTATATAAGGGATTGAGGAGGAGGGTAGGCGGAGCAAGATGGCGGGGTGACTTTTTATATAAGGGATTGAGGAGGAGGGTATGCGGAGCAAGATGGCGGGTGACTATTTATATAAGGGATTGAGGAGGAGGGCAGGAGGAGCAAGATGGCGGGGTGACTTTTTATATAAGGAATTGAGGAGGTGGGTAGGAGGAGGTGGATGACTTTTTATATAGTAATATATTAGTGTTTATTTTTAGATAACAAGAAGACGTTATTTATAGACATATATTAATTCTACAGGAGTGATGCAGGGGCACGATGGCGGGATGACTTTTTATATAAGGAATTGAGGAGGAGGGTAGGAGGAGGCGGGTGACTTTTTATATAGTAATATGTGTTTATTTTTAGATAACAAGAAGACTTTATTTATAGACATATATTAATCCTGCAGGAGTGATGCAGGGGCAAGATGGCAGGATGACTTTTTATATAAGGAAAATGTGGCAGAGCGCAGGCGGAGCAGGGTGACTTTTATATAGTAATATATTAGTGTTTTTTTTTTAGATAACAAGAGGGCGTTATTTATAGACATATATTAATTCTGCAGGAGTGATGCAGGGGTAAGATGGTGGGATGACTTTTATATAAGGAAAATGTGGAGGTGCGCTGGTGGAGCGCAGGCGTTGAAATTTCAGGAGGTGCACAAGAGGTCGGGGTGATTTTTATATAAGGAAAATGTGGCGGAGCGCCAGCGGAGCTCAGACGCAAGATGGTGGGACGACTTTTTTATATAGTAATATATTAGTGTTTATTTTTAGGTAAAAAGAAGACGTTATTTATAGACTTGAGATAACAAGAAGCGGATATATTTAGACTTGAGACATGACTTTTATATAAGGAAAAGTTTGCAGGAGCGCTGCAGGGGGAAGATGGCGGGATGACTTTTTATATAGTAATATATTAGTGTTTATTTTTAGGTAACAAGAAGACGTTATTTATAGACTTGAGATAATAGGAAGACGATATATTTAGAAGCGGTGGTGGAGCGCAGGCGTTGAAATTTCAGGAGGTTGTGGTGAAGTGGGATGTTATAAATATTTATAGGGGACTTAGTGTACTGACTGAGATCAGCTGTGAAGGTATCTATATCTATTAAGAGTAGTGTATTATAGATAACCTTACTTGCTACCACATATCTAGATATCTCAGTCAGAATTATTCTGGAATAGTGTGATGACTACGTTGTATGTCTAGGGTATGTGTATGATGAAGTGTAAGTCACAACAACAGACAGATAAACAATTAAATTTAATCCACTACTCTTAACAACACTGTGACACTCACATACATATAACACTCTATGAGAATATCTTAAGGAGTCACTGATAACTTTTCAAATAACAATATGTATTCATTGTTATCATAAAGGTTTATGTGTCCTGATTCAAATACACAGGAACCAGGAATCACAATCAATTTTAATTACAAGTATATGTACAGACTTTATCAATATGAATATTGTAGTGACATATATTATTAAAACTATCCTATGTGTGTCAGTTGTGTAGTAGTAATATGAGGTAATACTGGTTTTGTTTTGTTCAAGCTCTGTTGGTAATTGTCATCATGACTTCAATAGTTTGTCTTTTGGGACTAGTATTGGAGATGTCCTCAGTTCCTGATATTAAGACAATTAAATTCCCCTCTGAATGTTATTTTTACAAAGTCATTTCAAGATGAGGGGACATAATGTTGAGCTCAGCTGGCCAAATCAGCTTATCTTGCGTGATGGCGGCAGGAAAGGACTCCTCTGCTCGAATTCTCCTCTGGGCTCTGGAGACACCTCACTGATAGCTAAATGGACCAAGGAGTATGCTGTCCGACTCTGGATTCAGCAAAGCTCTGACCAGGTGCGGCTCAGTACCATCAAGACCACGGTCCCTGAAATCAAGAAGGATGTACCTTCTACTTCATAACTAATTTATACTCTCCTTTTACACTGAGCACAATACAGCACAAACATTGAGTTCAGAGCGTTAGGCCAACTGTCAGCTTCATCTGAAATACTTTATACCAGTATTTACCTCCTTAATGGTTACCACGCCTCTGCACTTCCAGCATTATTTCTGTCTAATCAATCATCCAGGTGTCAGTGTACTATTTGGCCATTCCATGCCGTTTTACTTCCCTCCGACACCCTCTGTTCAGGCTGGAGCATTATAGGCTTTATCTCCTGTTTGCCACTGAACTACACATATATATACAGGCATAAATTAACAATTTACATTCAATTTTCATTAAAAGATACTGAATGGTTCAAGCTTACCACAATTTCATGGAAATAAACACAGATACGTTGATTAGCAATGAATTCTGGCACAATTACTGGCACAAATTCCCATCTGCTTATGTTCCAGGCTTTTATTTAACACAAATATGAGCTGGCTTCAACGCACTGTTGCTTTATCAAGATTATTTGCACTAGTGGTCTCGAACTAACGCTCCTAAGTGAGTATATCAGCGAGTCTAGCCAATGAGGCCACGTTTCGACAAGTGTTTGAAAAAATGTTACCTTTTCACGTCTCCCCTAACAACGAAAGATAGTATTTATAGCCCGACCAATCGTGGTTAGTCTTTCATTTGTTGCGCTCCAATCAATTTGGAGTTTACATGGTAGGCTAATTCTGTAACGCAAGATTTTTTTTCAAACACGTTATAAAAAAATGTTATGAGCAGAAATGATTCCATGCTGTCAGGCATCCCCACTATTTTATTTTGGGTATAATTTATTAATTCCTGGACTGTTTGCGTAACGTTTTACATATTCTTTGTCAGCAAGCCCTAAGGAACCCAAATATCCAAATTTAAAAGAGCTACGTGGCTGCGTTCAAAATATGTATTTTCTACCTCCTGTTTCGAAGATGTGCTGTCTGGGTACTGTTATGTTTTCAACCGTAAACCCATCTATTGTTATCTTTTCTAATAAGAGTTTTTTTATGATTTTAAAACCTAACTCTGGGAAGGGTAGTGAATTTATCACTGTCCGTCTGAAAAAAAAGTTAGTGCATGTAGTCTTACACGCGTGATGGCAGCATTTGTGTATCGCGCGAAGCGTGTTTAGTGTTCGGCTTTCTGCCTCTCCCTTCTCGCTATCCTTTTGTCCATCTGTCTTTTGATCTTGGTAACATAGTGTAGAAAAAGACATGAATGGAATTTAAAATTTAGGTCAACTTGCATATTTCAAGGTTTTTCTTAGAAAGGCAGCACATTTTATTGGGTGTTTGGGAAACGCGTGTATGTTGCAGAAGGCCTTTAATATCAACGTGAAACGTTACAATTTGCATACGCAGTAGAAAACAAGGGGATTTCGAGTACAGTCATTGTGACAGCACTGTTCTTTACCATTCTTCTTCCTTTATTTATTATATGTATTTATTAGGCTTTATATTTACTTGATAATTTATATATGTGGATTAGAATATTCCACGACACCTCCCCTCTTAAAACAGACATTATATGTCAGTCCTTTATTCTATATTCACATAGAGAAATTTATTATTATTTCTGGGGTTTACGGTGATTCTCATCACACGGATGGCGGCTTAAAAAATCCGCTCCCAAATTGGTTTTTCCAGATATATACTCAATGCTAAAATTATATGGAGCCAAAAGTAAAGACCATCGGAGTAACCTAGAGTTCTCATGCCTAGCCTGTGCTAGAAACGATAAAGGTTTGTGGTCTGTTTGCAACTTAAATGCCTTCCCATATAGATAAATATTGAATTTCTTTATCGCCCATATTACTGCAAGACATTCTTTTTCGCTAGTTGAGTAGTTGATTTCAGCTTTATTCAACTTTCTGCTAGCATATGCCACTGGGCTTAATTCCCCATCCAATGCATCTGATTTCTGTAGTAGAGTTGCTCCTAGCCCAATATTACTGGCATCCGTCCTTACAATGAATTCTTGACTTAAGTCAGGTAATTTCAAAATGGGTTTACTTGTGAGCTTTTCCTTCAATTCTTGGTAAGTCATTTCACATTGTGGTGTCCATGTAATGCGATCTGGATGTCCTTTACGTGTCAATTCAGTTAACGGTGCACATATGGAATTAAAGTTTTTGATATACTTCTGGTAGAAACCACATAATGAGACAAAGGATCTCACGTCCTTCTTGGTTTGTGGTCTCGGGGCTTTCTGTAGTTTCTCTAAATTCTTTGGGTCAGGGGTCATGTTTCCCTGATAAACTGTGTGTCCCAAAAATTCCAATTCTTTACATCCAACGCAACATTTGGTTGGTCGGGCTGTTAAATTTGCCTCCCTAAGTCGATCAAACTGCATGTTCAGAGAGTCAATGTGTTCCTCAAATGTTTCTGTTGCTATAAGGATATCATCCATAAAATTTGTTATACAGGGATTATTCAGAGGATCCAATAATTTTCTCATCATTCTAGAGAAGACACTAGGCGCATTCTTCAATCCAAATGGCAATCTATTAAACTCATAGTGTCCTTCTGAGGTACTAAAAGCTAGGTATGGTCTAACCTCAGGCTTTACTGGAATCTGATAGTATCCTTTACTCAGATCCACTTTTGAGAAATATTTAGCTTTATTTAGCCTGGCAAACAGCTGATTTGTATCCGGCAATGGATCCACCTGTCCTTCTGTAATAGCATTCAGTCTCCTGTAATCTATACAGAGTCTATGTTCTCCAGAGGGCTTCCTTAAGAGTACAACACCGGAACTATACGAAGAATCACTGTGCGAAATAATTCCTTCCTTCAATAGATAGTCTATCTCTTCCTTCAAAGCTTTCTCCTTAGCAAACGGAATCGAATATGGTTTCATACAGACAGGTGTGGAGTCTATTAGTTTCATATCATATTCCAATAGGTTTGTATGCCCTGGTCGGTCTGTTAACACCTCTGCATGATTATTTAGAACCTGTTGCACTCTCTCTTTCTGAGTTTTTCGTTAAATGTGTACTGATTTTCACCTGTGCTGCTGTCTCACAGGGGTGTAATGGATATTCAAATGATGAAAGTGGTTCCTTTTTCATCTCCATGGCGATGGACAAGGTCAACAAGTGTGTCTCTTCCTGATGTTCTCTTTCCAAATATTTCTTCAGGAGATTCACATGATAGATTTTTTCTTTCCCCTTCTTATCTATCTTATAATTTGTTCTAGACACCTTCTCTAGAACTGTATATGGACCCTGCCATCCAATTTGTAACTTATTCTGACTCCCAGGCAAAAGAAGCAGTACTTTCTCTCCCACAGCCAAATTTCTGTCCTTCGCCTTCCTGTTATAATAGGCAGCATGTTTCTTCCTGGCTTGTTTCAAATTTTCATTGGCAAGTTTCCAGCCAGTTTTTAACCGAGTGGTCAGCTCATTCACATATTGGTATGAAGATGTAATGTTTTCCTCTGCCTTTTCATCAGTCCACGTTCTTAACATAGCTACATATGGACCTTTAATTGTGTGGACCTATTTGTCCATGCACCGGTATGGTCTCTTCCACTCGAAGCTTTATAGTGATGATTTTTTCTTCCCAGAATTATCATTCACAAAACGACCGCTACCAATTTTTCTTTTGGGGCTTTCTCCCCACTTAAAATTCTTGATGAGAGATTTCCTCTCTACATCCTCTTCCTCCAGTTTGTTTAAGTCCGATTGAGGGATTGTCGGCTTATCCTGGGGTAAGACATCTTTTTGCACTCTCCGCATAGTGGCCATTGTAAAACAGTTAAGTGAAGCTTGTCCGTGAAAAGGGGCTTCCCATTCCATTTGGTCCACTTTATCAAATCTATTTTTCTTTTTATTATCAGGCCTAATTTTGCCCCGGGGCGTGTCCAGGTCCTGATCCATGTTCCCACTTGTGGGTGTTCCCTCATGTGCTATGCTGCACCTTTCTACAAAATTCTCAATGTCCCATCTTGCTTTGGGCCAATAATAATTGTGAGCCACCTTTTGAATGATGGTACCTATCTTCTCATGGTCCCCATCTGGTTTCACATGTAGGCTCCTTATTAAGTCTGCCCTATATCTTTTTGGAAGAACCAGCTGTCCGTGACCTTTGGATCTAGCTCCAGTCTTCCTATACATCAACTTGTTTTTCATGTAAAAATCTCCCTTGCCTGGAGTTGTATGACAAGTTGACAATTTTCTGAAACAAGGCTTGAGTGTTTTATCCCCCAGCCTGTGCCTTCCTCATCTCTTCTGGAGTGGTATCCAACATAATATCCTCCTCCTGTCTTGAGGTCGACCTGACCTGAAGGGTTGCCATATACACAGGTTTCCTTCTGCAACGGTCAGTGTCATGATTGTTCATCTGACAATTCTTACACCACCTTTTTCCTTGGTTGAAAGATTTTCTTTCATCATATTTCCTTTCATCGAATTGTGGGAATTTATTTTTTTATTTTCATACCGTGGCCTATCAAATTGGTGCTTACCTTTATTTTGATCCCTAGGATCAAATTTATTAAAGTTCTGTGGTGCCCTAAAGTTATCCACTTGTTTCTTTTTATTACCTGTTACCTCTGCTTGAGCTGCTTGATACCTTTCAGCAACATTTAGCAACTCATCCAGCCTCTCTGCACCTTGTTCCATGAGAAACTTTCTCAGGTCTGGAGCCATGGACTCTCTTAATTGCTCTATAAGGACCATTTCCTTAAGATCTTGGGTTTTTCCCCAGAGAAGTCCATTTCTCCAAGTATGTCTCTATTCGTGCAGAGAACTGGTGATAGGTTTCACCTGACAGTAGTTTAGCATTCCTAAATTTTTTCCTATAAAATTCTGCATTCTTTTCATACCTTAACAAAAGAGCCTGCTTTAGCATGTCATAATTTTCCTGATCACCTCTGCTCATTTTTGCAAAAACTTCATAAGCTGCCCCACGAAGTCCCTGAGATAACTTTAAGCTCCACCTTTCTCTCTCTAACCCATACGTGGTAGCTAATAGTTCATACCTATTTATATAGCTCTCAATATCATCGTCTTTCTCAACAAAATGATCTAAATGAAAATTCATAGCTGAGGTTGAGGCTCCTGAGTAACCGTAGCATCAGAGGCAAAGGGACTGGCACCATTTTCAGGAGCATGGCCTTGAAACTCAAACTCCCTTAGTCGTAACTCATGTTCCCTTTGTAATCTTTTATCTTCTGCTTCCCTTTCTGCAGCTAATTTCCTCTCTTCCCTTTCTGCAGCTAATTTCTTCTCTTCTCTTTCTGCAGCTAATCTTTTGTCTTCTCTTTCTGCTTCCAATTTCTTAGCCTCTTTGTCAGCCTCAATCTGCAACCTCTTAGTCTCAGCCTCAGCCTCAAATTGCAACCTCTTAGTCTCAGCCTCAGCCTCAAATTGCAACCTCTTAGTCTCAGCCTCTAACTTTCTTTCGGCCTCTTTTTCTAATCTTCTTTCTTCGCGTTCAATAAATTTGTCACATTCCGTAGTGACATAGGCAACCATAACTTGCCCATCTAATCCTAACTCTTTTTGCAGTCTGAACAGCAGCAGATCGAAACTTGGCCAGGTCCGCCATTGTCTATCAGGTAAATTTCTACAATGTCTAACCAACAATTTAATCTCTAAATATATCTAATGGACAACACAGGCACCGTGAGCTCAACCTTATTTAATTCCACCCAAGGATACCTTTTAATTCTTATATTCCCTGAAGTGAATTACCCCCAATATTTTTAATAGGGAAAGATTCAAAATCCCAAGAGCGAGACCCCCAATATATGTGGTGAAGTGGGATGTTATAAATATTTATAGGGGACTTAGTGTACTGACTGAGATCAGCTGTGAAGGTATCTATATCTATTAAGAGTAGTGTATTATAGATAACCTTACTTGCTGCCACATATATGTATATCTCAGTCAGAATTATTCTGGAATAGTGTGATGACTACGTTGTATGTGTCTAGGGTATGTGTATGATGAAGTGTAAGTCACAACAACAGACAGATAAACAATTTAATTTAATCCACTACTCTTGACACACTGTGACACTCACATACATATAACACTCTATGAGAATATCTTAAGGAGTCACTGATAACTTTTCAAATAACAATATGTATTCATTGTTTGTCATAAAGGTATATGTGTCCTGATTCAAATACAAAGGAACCAGGAATCACAATCAATTTTAATTACAAGTATATGTACAGACTTTATCAATATGAATATTGTAGTGACATATATTATTAAAATATCCTATGTGTGTCAGTTGTGTAGTAGTAATATGAGGTAATACTGGTTTTGTTTTGTTCAAGCTCTGTTGGTATTTGTCATCATGACTTCAATAGTTTGTCTTTTGGGACTAGTATTGGAGATGTTCTCAGTTCCTGATATTAAGACAATTAAATTCCCCTCTGAATGTTATTTTTACAAAGTCATTTCAAGATGAGGGGACATAATGTTGAGCTCAGCTGGCCAAATCAGCTTATCTTGCGTGATGGCGGCAGGAAAGGACTCCTCTGCTCGAATTCTCCCCTGGGCTCTGGAGACACCTCACTGATAGCTAAAAATACCAAGGAGTATGCTGTCCGACTCTGGATTCAGCAAAGCTCTGACCAGGTGCTGCTCAGTACCATCAAGACCACGGTCCCTGAAAACAAGAAGGATGTACCTTCTACTTCATAACTAATTGATACTCTAGTTCTACACTGAGCACAATACAACACAAACATTGAGTTCAGAGCGTTAGGCCAACTGTCAGCTTCATCTGAAATACTTTATACCAGTATTTACCTCCTTAATGGTTACCACGCCTCTGCACTTCCAGCATTATTTCTGTCTAATCAATCATCCAGGTGTCAGTGTACTATTTGGCCATTCCATGCCGTTTTACTTCCCTCCGACACCCTCTGTTCAGGCTGGAGCATTATAGGCTTTATCTCCTGTTTGCCACTGAACTACACATATATATACAGGCATAAATTAACAATTTACATTCAATTTTCATTATAAGATACTGAATGGTTCAAGCTTACCACAATTTCATGGAAATAAACACAGATACGTTGATTAGCAATGAATTCTGGCACAATTACTGGCACAAATTCCCATCTGCTTATGTTCCAGGCTTTTATTTAACACAAATATGAGCTGGCTTCAACGCACTGTTGCTTTATCAAGATTATTTGCACTAGTGGTCTCGAACTAACGCTCCTAAGTGAGTATATCAGCGAGTCTAGCCAATGAGGCCACGTTTCGACAAGTGTTTGAAAAAATGTTACCTTTTCACGTCTCCCCTAACAACGAAAGATAGTATTTATAGCCCGACCAATCGTGGTTAGTCTTTCATTTGTTGCGCTCCAATCAATTTGGAGTTTACATGGTAGGCTAATTCTGTAACGTAAGATTTTTTTCAAACACGTTAAAAAAAATTTTATGAGCAGAAATGATTCCATGCTGTCAGGCATCCCCACTATTTTATTTGGGGTATAATTTATTAATTCCTGGACTATTTGCGTAACGTTTTACATATTCTTTGTCAGCAAGCCCTAAGGAACCCAAATATCCAAATTTAAAAGAGCTACGTGGCTGCGTTCAAAATATGTATTTTCGACCTCCTGTTTCGAAGATGTGCTGTCTGGGTACTGTTATGTTTTCAACCGGGGTTGTTGTTGTTGGGGGGCCTTTGAATATCAACGTGGGGTTACAATTTGGGGGGGTTGGGTTGGGGAAGGGGGTTGGGTCCCATTTGTGGGGGGGGGGTGGGGGGGGGGGGGGGGGGGGGGGGGGGGGTTTATTGGTTTATTTTTTTTTGGTATTATTTTGGTGGGGGGGGGGGGGTTGATTGTGGGTTTGGGGGGGGGGGTGGGGGGGGGTTTGGGGGGTTGGGGTTTGGGGGGTTGGTGGGTGGGGGGGGGGGGGGGGGGGGGGTGGGGGGGGGTGGGTGGTAGTAATTGGGGGTTATTTTGGGGGGGGGGGGGTGGGTGGGGGGGGGGGGGGGGGGGGTTGGGGGTTTTTTTGGGGGGGTGGTGGTGGGGGGGGGGGGTGTTTGGGGGGGGGGGGGGGGGGGGGGTTTGGGTGGGGGGGGGGGTTGGGGGGGGGGTTTGTGGGGGGGGTTTTGTGGGGTGTTGGTGTGGGGGTAGGGGTGTGGGGGGGGTTAAATGTGGTTTTTGTGGTTGGGGGGGGGTGGGGGGGGGGGGTGGGGTGTGGGTGGTTGTGTGGGGGGTTTTGTTTGTTATGTTATGTAATTGTGTGGGTTGAAGTGGGGGTATTAGTTTCTACCATGGGGGGGGGGGGGGGGGGGGTGGGGGGGGGTTTATTTTTACATATAGGGGTGGGGGGGATGGGGGGGGTACGTGGTCATATATACATAGGTGGGGGGGTTTGTGGGTTTATGGGGTTGGGTTTATTTGTTGATAACAAGGGGGATAATAGGGGGGGTGTTTAGGTGTGGGAAGGGGGGGTTGGGGTATAATTTTATGGGGTGGGGGGGATTTTTGTTGTGGGGGGGTTGGGGGGGGGGTAGGGTATTTGGGGTATGTGGGGATGGGGGCTGGGGGGGGTGTAAGGGGAGTGGTGTTTTTTTTTTGACTTATGGGGGTTGGCGTGGGGAAAAATCCGTTTATGGGGTGGTGGGCCCTATTGGCCTTACAATTCTATGAGGGGCCTTGTTTGGGGGCTAACAAACAACTTTGGGGGGTGGACTTTAACTGGGTGGGGTTATGGTGATAGGGTTCCCCTTCTACCGTGAGGTGGGTGGTTTGGAAGTGTGTGTCCACCCCAGCGGACTCTGGGTCGTGGGGTTGGGGTGGTGTTGTGGGATCCTTGGCTCTTTTTTTGTTCCCAAGGCTTGTCGGGGGTTAGCCGATCTTCTCCCATTCTGCAGACATATGGCCAAACCATCTCAGTTGGGACTGTTCTACTTGGGTCTGCATGGGTTGGGATTTTAAGGCCTTTGACGTATCCCCTGGTTGCGTACCATTGGGGGTCCCTCTTCTTGTTACTTCAAGGGTAGGGGGTGGGTTTTCCTCAGATACCTCATTTGTGAGGTTTGGATCTGGCTTTTGTGGGTTGTAGTCATTGCCCATGACTCGCATCCATATGTCAAGACTGGGACATAGGTGGGGGGGTATACAGCCATCTTCGTTTTCTTACCAACCTCTCTCTTGCTGAGGAATCCTCGATTTATGGCCTGAAAAAGTCTCCCAGCTGCTGCTTTTCGAGTGGCCAACTCTTCTTTGATGCCTCCCTTTCGGTCTATAATAGCTCCGAGGTATTTAAAGTGGTCGACCTGCTCCAGGACCTGTTCTCCCAGCTTAATCTGATGTTTTTCTAGTGTATGCATGTATGCGCTTATGGGGGAACTTTGTGTTTGTAATGATCAGATTCTGCTCACTGCAGAATCTAAGGAGTCGCTTTCCATTGTCATTGAGAGTATCTTCTCCATATCTTCCGATAACTCCACCCCATCTAGCATGGTCATTTCCAACTCTGGCATTAAAATCTCCGAGCATGATAACTTCATCTAGGCAGTCATCCACTGTCCTTTGAAGCAGCTCGAAGAATTCCTCCTTGACCTCTGCTCTCTCATCCTCATTTGGCCCATACACTATGACCAGGTTGACTATGGTTTCTCCTTCTTTTAGTTTAACAACCATAATGCGCTCCGAGACAAAGTTCCATCCCTTGATACTATCTTTTTGTTTTTGGGCCACAATGCAACCCACGCCCCCTTTAGCTCTTTCAGACATGGGTACACCACTGTAGAGCAGCGTGTTGCCATCAAGATCCATAACTCCTTGTCCTTTTTTCTTTGTTTCCGTTATAGCCAGGATTTCTAGTTTTGCTTTCCTCATCTCTTCCACCAGCTCCTCTTCCTTCCCATTTATACTTCTTGTGTTCCAAGTTCCATAAGTCGTAGTCCGTAGTCCGTTCCAGTTCGTCGCCTTTAGAATCCGTCCGGTTTTCTCTCTTGTGTTGCTAGTAATCGTGATTTAAAGCAAACAGGTGATTGGCCTGTTGTGCCTTTGCATGGTGGAGGGGCTGCCTCCTTACGGCCTCCATGCAGGCCGCCCTCCTCCTTTTTCATCCGGGCTTGGGACCGGCATTGGCGGAGTTATCGAAAAACTAACCGATAAGAAATATTTAATTTACTCGTTCATACATTTTTTTTCTAAGATACATTTTAGCTGTCACTATCAGGAAATCCTATACTAACTGTTTCGCCTCTTAAATTTACAATCTTATTTATTTTGTGAGAGAGTGAAGTGTTAGAACGCATGGGGTGTGTTGGGGTATGAGTTTTTGTGTGCCGGTATTTTAATTGTTGTATATACAATATGTATATATCGGAGTGAAGTGTTAGAGACCTGTACTAGTTCTACCATCGAACTTTGTCATTGAGGATATACACAAGGTATGTGTGATGCACGTGGTGTTAAGTCAGCCGGCCCGATGCTGTAATCAGCATCGGGTTGGCCTCCTTAACCGTTCCAGAGTTCCTCTGGTGCCCAGTTAAAACTGGGTCTGCCCTCCCGGGTTGTGTGCGGTGCATCACACATACAACACTTGTGCTGTTGTTATGCTGGTTGTTTATGTCAGTGGTGATATTGGTATCACTCACAGTGCACCGAGGGGATGTTTGCGTAATTCTTCTCCTGAGTTTGATCTGTTTCGGTTTTCATTTGTTCTGTTTCCTCTTGTTTACATAGACTGTAAAATTGTCATTGTTCATATCTTCTGGGTCAGATTCGATTAAAGCCATGTTGTTTGTGTCTTGTGGTACATTATTGGCTATCTTGGAAGTGTTTTAGGATTTTTATCTATATTTGTTATGAAGTAACTTTGTAATCATTTACTATTTCTCTGTCTACTGATGAGAAAGAAGAGAGAGCGGGTGAAAATGAGGAAGAAGAAAAAAAAAAGCATGTATGTGACCTTTCGTGTCCATTGATTTTCGGGGAACAGCAAATGCCGTTTCCCCTCTAGATAAAGTTTAAAAGCCGTCGTAAATTATAATCCCTTCATTAAAATTTACACGGTAACACATTTGGAAGCTACTGTAAAAACATTAAAGCGTTTAAAATTGTATATACTTTTAATATTTAAAATATTTGATAAAATTATATAAATAAATAAAGAATTCGTAATAAAGTTAATAACGCAAATTTTATGGTGAGAGGAAATCTACGTGTTTAAAAAAAAGTGAGGTAAAAGAACTTTTTTAAACTATTGATTTTTTTCACATTGTAAGGTAATGAATTGTTTCCCTTTACATAATTTCCCTTATGCTAATCACTCCATTGATTCAATATAATACATGGCGTGCTCCTGCCTGCATGTAATTTTTCTACTTGATCGTGTAATAAGAGGCACAGGGTGTCCAGTTGTTGACTGTGTCGTCAGAACCATACACTAAAGTGGTATTGGACAACACTTATTTCGTTCTTTCTTACTCTTCTGTTTTCAAAATTTCATATTCTTCAGTTTTAATTCTTTCTTACTATTCCGTTTTCATACTTTCTTACTCTTCTGGCTTCATTCTTTTTTACTCTTCTGTTTTTATTCTTTCTTACTCTTCTGTTTGTATTCTTCCACACTCTTCTGTATTCATTATTTCTTAACTCTTCATATATGTGTCACTTTTGTTGCCACACTTAAATTTTTCTCGAACTGGCGTATCTTCTCTCATTATTTTGTTCAAAAATTGTATTCACCTTTTTTCAGATTGCATTACAAAACCGTTCTCTTTTATTCACCAAGAAGCATAGTAATTGCATCATTGCATTATATAACACGTTGTCTAGTAGTTAAATATAGACGTGCATAGAAGACATGTTTAAAACAGTTATAAAAATGACACCAACAAAACATCAGAATTAAACACCAGTAAAAACTTGAAAACCATGCATATGATAGTTTCTTAAGCATAAAGTAAACAAGAATTGTACGAACATTGAAGCAGCATACATACATCTTGAAGATGGATGTGACATTATGATAATTAAACAAACGAGAAGCCATCTTGGGAGTCGAGCACTGACAACTTTTTTCTGTGACATTGTGACGTGTACAATACCTGTGTTCTATGACTTTACAAAAACAGGTACATTTTGCATGAAATACACAAAACATTCATTGTATATTACATATGAAACCTCGTGCGCACTCTCACTTCCATTGTGTACTTAAACAAGTTTAAAAGGAAGAATAAAAATACATTTTAAAAAATTAAGGATTTTTAAGCTAATAACAAATTTTTCCTAAAATTGGTTTTTAGTTCATTTAGTTCATAGTATTTTACATATTTAAAAAACTTACATTTGCTAACAGTTTCACATGTACACTTGAACTACTGTATAGACACTCCGAAATGAGTCGAAGCATTTAAGAAGAAACATGAAAAAAAAAAAAACCCGGAATCTGCATCTATATACCTATCTATACATACACGCACTTACCTTCATTCGTTCCGTTTTTTTTTTTTTTTTAAATTCTTGATTTGTATTTCTTTTACAATTTACAAAAACCAGTACATTGTATAATACATATAAACACTCATGCGTACTCGCACTCACTGGCATACTTAAAAGAAAGTTTTCATATAAAAAACGTTCACACACACATTGGAACTTGCACTCATAAAGCCAAACATGGCTATAATTATTTAAACATATGTACAGTCAGTTCTGGGTTGAAATAAGTTTCCTGCAATGATTTCGTATCCATCAATCAAACGGTTGTCAAATTTCGTGTTTCGGACATATTTCTTATAGTAGACCTTTTCACCTACTTTGAACGTTTCAAGTTTAGCTGATTTGTCACGCTGTTTCTGTTTCTTGTGAAATGCTTTTTTCCGTATTTTTATGTGCAATTTGATGAGCCTTATGTTTCTCTCTGAGAATGATATCAATGGGGTCTTCTCCCATATACTTCCGATGTGGAGGGAGAAGCTTATCACGATGGAAATTTGGTTCTCGGCCGTACAGCATGAAAAATGGAGACATGCCTGTGGTGTCGTTAATATTGACACATATGGCGTCGAGGGCCTGGTTGATGTTAATGTCCCAATATTGATGATTACCGTTGATGTACTTACTGATTACATCATGAAGGGTAGCATGCATGCGTTCATTTCTACCATTCGAATTTAGATTATAATAACTTGTTGTGGTGTGTTCTATGGTTAATTTTTGTAGGGTGGCTTTGAATGGGTTGCCAGTAAATTGTTTCCCGTTATCTGAAACGATCCTTTGTGGACAGACATGCTGGGGAAGAAACTCTTGTAAGAAAAACTAAGTGACGGACGCTGATGTGGCATCTCTGAGAGGGTAGCTTTCTGGCCACACTGAATATTGGTCTACAAGATGGAACAAGTATCTGTTTCCTGAGTGAGTGAGTGGATAAGGACCGGATATGTCTATGCTTACTGTTTGCATTGGAAAATGCGAGGGCTGCATTTCTTGAAGAGGTATTGAGTGGGGTCTCATATTTCTTAGTTTGCATGTTTTGCACGTAGCAACATACTCGATAATGTCTTTGTACATAGGTGTCCAAAAATACCGTTGTTTGATCACATCAATAGTTTTGTCGCGGCCCATGTGACCATTGTTATCGTGAAACTGCAACAATACTTTAGGGATTGTGGTAAAGTGGGATGGTATAAATATTTATAGGGGACTTAGTGTACTGACTGAGATCAGCTGTGAAGGTATCTGTATCTAATAAGTGTGGTGTATTACAGATAACCTTACTTGCTACCACATTTATACCTCAGTCAGGCTTATTCTGGAATATTGTGATGACTACGTTGAATGTCTAGGGTTATGATAATGATGAAGTGTATGTTCACAACAACCAAGCGACAGATAAACAATTTAATTTAATTCACAATACTTTACAACACTGTGACACTCACACACATAGAACACTCTATAAGACTAGCTTAATAAGTCAAGTGTAACTTTTAAAAATATGTATTAATTCCTTCAATAATAGATATCCTGATTCAACTACAAAGTGAATCTTCTTCTTCTTCTTTGATCCTTAGCCGCCGACCGTCAAAGCAGTCAGTGGCCATTACGACTGGTGGCGACTTGTAGGGCAACAACCAATTGATTCCACTTTGCTCGGTCGGCGGCCATCCTTCGTACAGTGCCCCAACTCTGGTTCATTCTTAGCATCTCAGCCTCCACAGTCCTCCGCCAAGTTGTTTTTGGTCGGCCTCTCTTTCGTTTTCCTTCAGGGCTCCATAGCATAGCTGTTCTTGTGATGGCATCGGGGTTTCTTCTGAGGACATGGCCAACCCAGCTCCAGCGTCTGCCAGCTGTGATAGTGTGCATGTCCTCTTGCTTGCACCGAGTAAGCAGATCTTGGTTGGTGATGGTATTCGGCCTAAAGATTCGGAGAATTTTTCTTAGGCATATTGTGTGAAAAGAGGACAATTTCGACATTTCCTTCTCTGTAACTCTCCAGCTCTCCGCGCCATAGAGAAGCGCAGAAAGCACACAGCTGTGATATAATCCTAATTTGAACAACAGTATTAGCAATAAATAAATAAAACATATACGTTATCCTAAATGAAACAATTTTGATAATGATGAAGTGTATGTTCACAACAACCAAGCGACAGATAAACAATTTAATTTAATTCACAATACTTTACAACACTGTGACACTCACATACATAGAACACTCTATAAGACTATCTTAATAAGTCAAGTGTAACTTTTAAAAATATGTATTAATTCCTGTCAATAATAGATATCCTGATTCAACTACAAAGTGAACCAGGATATCTATTATTGACAGGAATTAATACATATTTTTAAAAGTTACACTTGACTTATTAAGATAGTCTTATAGAGTGTTCTATGTATGTGAGTGTCACAGTGTTGTAAAGTATTGTGGATTAAATTAAATTGTTTATCTGTCTGTTGGTTGTTGTGAACATACACTTCATCATTATCATAACCCTAGACATTCAACGTAGTCATCACAATATTCCAGAATAAGCCTGACTGAGGTATAAATGTGGTAGCAAGTAAGGTTATCTGTAATACACCACACTTATTAGATACAGATACCTTCACAGCTGATCTCAGTCAGTACACTAAGTCCCCTATAAATATTTATACCATCCCACTTTACCACAATCCCTAAAGTATTGTTGCAGTTTCATGATAACAATGGTCACATGGGCCGCGACAAAACTATTGATGTGATCAAACAACGGTATTTTTGGACACCTATGTACAAAGACATTATCGAGTATGTTGCTACGTGCAAAACATGCAAACTAAGAAATATGAGACCCCACTCAATACCTCTTCAAGAAATGCATGCCCTCGCATTTTCCAATGCAAACAGTAAGCATAGACATATCCGGTCCTTATCCACTCACTCACCCAGGAAACAGATACTTGTTCCATCTTGTAGACCAATATTCAGTGTGGCCAGAAAGCTACCCTCTCAGAGATGCCACATCAGCGTCCGTCACTTAGTTTTTCTTACAAGATTTTCTTCCCCGGCATGGCTGTCCACAAAGGATCGTTTCAGATAACGGGAAACAATTTACTGGCAACCCATTCAAAGCCACCCTACAAAAATTAACCATAGAACACACCACAACAAGTTATTATAATCTAAATTCGAATGGTAGAAATGAACGCATGCATGCTACCCTTCATGATGTAATCAGTAAGTACATCAACGGTAATCATCAATATTGGGACATTAACATCAACCAGGCCCTCGACGCCATATGTGTCAATATTAACGACACCACAGGCATGTCTCCATTTTTCATGCTGTACGGCCGAGAACCAAATTTCCATCGTGATAAGCTTCTCCCTCCACATCGGAAGTATATGGGAGAAGACACCATTGATATCATTCTCAGAGAGAAACATAAGGCTCATCAAATTGCACATAAAAATACGGAAAAAAGCATTTCACAAGAAACAGAAACAGCGTGACAAATCAGCTAAACTTGAAACGTTCAAAGTAGGTGAAAAGGTCTACTATAAGAAATATGTCCGAAACACGAAATTTGACAACCGTTTGATTGATGGATACGAAATCATTGCAGGAAACTTATTTCAACCCAGAACTGACTGTACATATGTTTAAATAATTATAGCCATGTTTGGCTTTATGAGTGCAAGTTCTAATGTGTGTGTGAACGTTTTTTATATGAAAACTTTCTTTTAAGTATGCCAGTGAGTGCGAGTAAGCATGAGTGTTTATATGTATTATACAATGTACTGGTTTTTGTAAATTGTAAAAGAAATACAAATCAAGAATTTAAAAAAAAAAACGGAACGAATGAAGGTAAGTGCGTGAATGTATAGATAGGTATATAGGTGCAGATTCCGGGGTTTTTTTTTCATGTTTCTTCTTAAATGCTTCGACTCATTTCGGAGTGTCTATACAGTAGTTCAAGTGTACATGTGAAACTGTTAGCAAATGTAAGTTTTTTAAATATGTAAAATACTATGAACTAAATAGGAATTTGATTAGCTAAAAACCAATTTTATTATTTATTCTTCTTTAAAATTTAAATTAACTTTCGTTATTCCACTGTTATTCATTAATTTTTTATTAAATCTAAATTATTTATTACTTAATTTTTTAAAATGTATTTGTTTATTCAATTATTCCTTTTATTTTTTAACTTGTTTAAGTACACAATGGAAGTGAGAGTGCGCACGAGGTTTCATATGTAATATACTTGTACAATGTATTTTTCGTGTATTTCATGCAAAATGTACCTGTTTTTGTAAAGTGGAAAGAATGACAAATAAAAGTTAACATCTGTTCTTATCAGCTTAATATCTGATACGTGACCCATTGGGTCACTACGATATTAAACTGATTTTTGGAACTAGACGAGATGCCCGGGGCTTGCTCCGCTCTCGTGACGGGTTGGCCAGGTATTGCAGTTCTTCCGTGAATGGCCCAAATAAAAGCAGTATATGAGTGGTTGAAAACTTATGTTATTCTAACAGTTTGCATTCATTTGCATAGAACACAGGTATTGCACACGTTACAATGTCACAGAAAAAAGTTGTCAGTGCTCGACTCCAAAAATGGCTTCTCGTTTGTTTAATTATCATAATGTCACATCCATATTCAAGATGTATGTATTCTGCTTCAATGTTCATACAATTCTTGTTTACTTTATGCTTAAGAAACTATCATATGCATGGTTTTCAAGTTTTCACTGGTGTGTAATTCTGATGTTTTGTTGGTGTCATTTTTGTAACTGTTTTAAACATGTCTTCTATGCACGTCTATATTTAACTACTAGACAACGTGTTATATAATGCAATGATGCAATTGCTATGCTTCTTGGTGAATAAAAGAGAAAGTTTTTGTATTGCAATCTGAAAAAAAAAGAAAAGGTGAATACAATTTTTGAACAAAATAATGAGAATCTGCGAGAAGATACGCTAGTTCGAAGAAAAATTAAGTGTGGCAACAAAAGTGACACATATATGAAGAGTTAAGAAATAATGAATACAGAAGAATGTAGAAGAATAAAAACAGAAGAGTAAGAAAGAGTAAAAACAGAAGAGTAAAAAAGAATGAAGCCAGAAGAGTAAGAAAGTATGAAAACGGAATAGTAAGAAAGAATTAAAACTGAAGAATATGAAATTTTGAAAACAGAAGAGTAAGAAAGAATGAAATAAGTGTTGTCCAATACCACTTTAGTGTATGGTTCTGACGACACAGTCAACAACTGGACACCCTGTGCCTCTTATTACACGATCAAGTAGAAAAATTACATGCAGGCAGGAGCACGCCATGTATTATATTGAATCAATGGAGTGATTAGCATAAGGGAAATTATGTAAAGGGAAACAATTCATTACCTTACAATGTGAAAAAAATCAATAGTTTAAAAAAGTTCTTTTACCTCACTTTTTTTTAAACACGTAGATTTCCTCTCAATATAAAATTTGCGTTATTAACTTTATTACGAATTCTTTATTTATTTATATAATTTTGTCAAATGTTTTAAATATTAAAAGTATATACAATTTGTAAACGCTTTAATGTTTTTACAGTAGCTTCCAAATGTGTTACCGTGTAAATTTTAATGAAGGGACTACTGTTTGCGACGGGTTTTAAACTTTATCTAGAGGGGAAACGGCATTTGCTGTTCCCCGAAAATCAATGGACACGAAAGGTCACATACATGCTTTTTTTTTCTTCTTCCTCATTTTCACCCGCTCTCTCTTCTTTCTCATCAGTAGACAGAGAAATAGTAAAAGATTACAAAGTTACTTCATAACAAATATAGATAAAAATCCTAAAACACTTCCAAGATAGCCAATAATGTACCACAAGACACAAACAACATGGCTTTAATCGAATCTGACCCAGAAGATATGAACAATGACAATTTTACAGTCTATGTAAACAAGAGGAAACAGAACAAATGAAAACCGAAACAGATCAAACTCAGGAGAAAAATTACGCAAACATCCCCTCGGTGCACTGTGAGTGATACCAATATCACCACTGACATAAACAACCAGCATAACAACAGCACAAGTGTTGTATGTGTGATGCACCGCACACAACCCGGGAGGGCAGACCCAGTTTTAACTGGGCACCAGAGGAACTCTGGAACGGTTAAGGAGGCCAACCCGATGCTGATTACAGCATCGGGACGGCTGACTTAACCCCACGTGCATCACACATACCTTGTGTATATCCTCAATGACAAAGTTCGATGGTAGAACTAGTACAGGTCTCTAACACTTCACTCCGATATATACATATTGTATATACAACAATTAAAATACCGGCACACAAAAACCCATACCCCAACACACCCCATGCGTTCTAACACTTCATTCTCTCACAAAATAAATAAGATTGTAAATTTAAGAGGCGAAACAGTTAGTATAGGATTTCCTGATAGTGACAGCTAAAATGTATCTTAGAAAAAAATGTATGAACGAGTAAATTAAATATTTCTTATCGGTTAGTTTTTCGATTAAGCAAGTTGTTGTTAGCGCGCAAACAAGGCTGGTTTCATAGACAAAGGCAGAGATCAATAGACAGGTGTGTGTATTTTTGCTATCGGATTTTTTTCCCCACGCCAACACGTTCATAAGTCATTGTAAAAAACCGTGCACTCAATGCCTCGTTTTTCTTGTGAGCTCTGTCGGAAAGACTTTACCCGAGGTACCAGCTTACGTATCCACAGATACCGCCAATATCCTCTACCTGTTGTAACATACATTTAAAAAATTAGTCTAAATATATGTATAACTAAATATATATAAATATTATCCTCTTCCTATTATCTCAAAGTCTAAATATACCGTCTTCCTATTATCACATTCTTGTTATCTAAAAATCTCAAAGTCTTCCTATTATTCTCTTCTTGTTATCTAAAAATCTCAAAGTCTTCCTGTTATTCACCTATGTATATATGACTATTTAGCGTATAACTGCTGTAACATCGTGTATATGTATACCTGTCTATATGTAAAATAAACAACACACACACTACCAGGACGCAAGTTCGATGGTAGAACTAGTATAGGTCTCTAACACTTCACTCCGATCTATACATATTGTATACACAACAATTAAAATACCGGCACACAAAAACCCATACCCCAACACACCCCACGATTCGACAGCCCCACAAACTACACCACACAATTAAGATACCTGCAACCAAACACACTACTGGTACAATACATCACACAAAAAGCCTCCCGACCTCACCCACACCACTACAAAAGAAAACACAAAACCTCCACTCCCTTCAAAAACCCCTTAGTAACCTAAACCGCCGTTATCGCACCACAAACAAAACCCCGCTTCACATGTATATTTTGAACATACATCTTTCCAATATAAAAATTGTCCATATCACTGTATTATTTACCAATTGTACAATATCAATTGAAAAAATACGAAGCTTACCAATATTGTTATTTGACAAAATAAAATATATTAACTAAAATTCTTTTTGTTATCTATATATAACTGTTCGATTGTCTAAATATATCGTCTTCTTGTTATCTCAAAGTCTTCCTATTGGCTAAAAGGCTTCTTGTTATCTCAATATAACGTCTTCTTGTTATCTAAAACAACACATACAACAACACTAATATATAACAACTCATACCTCACCACCACGCCGCCATCTTGCGCCTGCATCGCCCCTGTCGAATTAATATATGTCTATAAATAACGTCTTTTTGATATCTAAAAATAAACACTAATATATTACTATATAAAAAGTCATCCCACCATCTTGGGTCTGAGCTCCGCTGGCGCTCCGCCACATTTTCCTTATATAAAAATCACCCCGCCCTCTTGTGCACTTCCTGAAATTTCAACGCCTGCGCTCCACCACCGCTTCTAAATATATCGTCTTCCTATTATCTCAAGTCTATAAATAACGTCTTCTTGTTACCTAAAAATAAACACTAATATATTACTATATAAAAAGTCATCCCGCCATCTTCCCCCTGCAGCGCTCCTGCAAACTTTTCCTTATATAAAAGTCATGTCTCAAGTCTAAATATATCTGCTTCTTGTTATCTCAAGTCTATAAATAATGTCTTCTTGTTACCTAAAAATAAAAACTAATATATTACTATATAAAAAAGTCATCCCACCATCTTGGGTCTGAGCTCCGCTGGCGCTCCGCCACATTTTCCTTATATAAAAATCACCCCGACCTCTTGTGCACCTCCTGAAATTTCAACGCCTGCGCTCCACCAGCGCACCTCCACATTTTCCTTATATAAAAGTCATCCCACCATCTTACCCCTGCATCACTCCTGCAGAATTAGTATATGTCTATAAATAACGCCTTCTTGTTATCTAAAAATAAACACTAATATATTACTATATAAAAGTCACCCTGCTCCGCCTGCGCTCTGCCACATTTTCCTTATATAAAAAGTCATCCTGCCATCTTGCCCCTGCATCACTCCTGCAGAATTAATATATGTCTATAAATAAAGTCTTCTTGTTGTCTAAAAATAAACACATATTACTATATAAAAAGTCATCCGCCTCCTCCTACCCTCCTCCTCAATTCCTTATATAAAAAGTCATCCCGCCATCGTGCCCCTGCATCACTCCTGTAGAATTAATATATGTCTATAAATAACGTCTTCTTGTTATCTAAAAATAAACACTAATATATTACTATAAAAAAATCACCCTGCTCCGCCTCTGCTCCGCCACATTTTTCTTATATAAAAAGTCATCCCGCCATCTTGCCCCTGCATCACTCCTGTAGAATTAATATATGTCTATAAATAACGTCTTCTTGTTATCTAAAAATAAACACTAATATATTACTATATAAAAAGTCATCCACCTCCTCCTACCCACCTCCTCAATTCCTTATATAAAAAGTCACCCTGCCATCTTGCTCCGCCTGCCCTCCTCCTCAATCCCTTATATAAATAGTCACCCCGCCATCTTGCTCCGCCTACCCTCCTCCTCAATCCCTTATATAAAAAGTCACCCCGCCATCTTGCTCCACCTACCCTCCTCCTCAATCCCTTATATAAAAAGTCACCCCCCATCTTGCTCCTCCTGTCTTCCGCCTCAATTCCTTATATAAAAAGTCATCCCGCCATCTTGCCCCTGCATCACTCCTGCAGAATTAATATATGTCTATAAATAACGTCTTCTTGTTATCTAAACATATCTCTCCACCTGCACACTGAGTATTTCCTTATATAAAAAGTCATCACCCTCCACCTGATGCTCCACCTGCACACTGAGTATTTCCTTATATAAAAAGTCATGCACCAAAGCCTGATGCTCCACCTGCACACTGAGTATTTCCTTATATAAAAAGTCATGTACCAACACCTGCTGCTCCACCTGCACAATGAGTATTTTCTTATATAAAAGGTCACGCGCATCCGCCTGATGCTCCACCTGCACACTGAGTATTTCCTTATATAAAAAGTCATGCACCAAAGCCTGATGCTCCACCTGCACACTGAGTATTCCCTTATATAAAAAGTCATGTACCAACACCTGCTGCTCCACCTGCGCAATGAGTATTTTCTTATATTTCAGTCAACTGTCACTCGGTATACTAAAGACTTATTTCAGTCAACTGTCAATGTGTACACTCAAGACCTGTTTCAGTCAATTGTGACTATGCGAATTGGAGATCTATTTCAGTCAACTGTCACTCAGTATATTGGAGACTTATTTCAGTCAACAGTCACTGTGTATACTGGAGCCCTATTTCAGTCACCTGTCACTATCTACACTCAAGATCTATTTCAGCCAAGTGCCACTGCGTATACAGCACTCCATCATAATCACCGTCACTGCTGTGACATCAAAAGTACGCATTACTTCTACTCAACTGTTCTAGCACGCAGCTTCTTATTGATTAAGATTCCACACAAACATCTTTGGTCAGAAATCAAATGTTAAGTGTGGTACTTCGATATTCAGGCCTGGAAAACTAACCGTCTGGACTTGGCCTAATTGACGTTTAATTTAATTTCTACTTTGGCCATGCAGAAAGTGACTTTGAATTAGTGCCCAGTCTGTTTGTCTTAATCAGTAGTCAGAATATTAATGCTAGCAAGACGTCTGCAGATTTCCTTTTGCGAAGTTCATTTAATTGTTACAGAAACAAATATTATTAAGCGATATTAAAGTAATACTTACAACAAATGCTTTAGCATGCAAATCCACCTGAGAATTCAACAACAGAAACACTGGTTTACTCATTTAAAAAGTGAAATACAACAATGATTCTAGCACGTCAGTGGTTCTCAGCCTGTGCTACGCTTATACCGAGTGTACGTAGAATGGTAACATGGCATTATGGTTGTTGCAAACAGGCGGATTGTCACGTGCTAAGCTTTTTAGTAAATATTTATCAGCTAAATACGAAATCGTGCAGATTCAATGTCCATAGGAACTCACCAATACATAAATGTATGTTTACGATATTTATATTTTTATTGTTATAAGGTCAGAGGGAGGTAGTAGAAGTTCACAGACTTTCGACTAATTATCGGATGCGACATAGCAACTGTAGAGTGAGTTCTCTGTCCGCTGAAATCTGTAGATAGCGCAGACGGTGAGGAAAACAGCTTAGCTGGTATAAGGGTGGGTTTCCAAATATTGCGAAAAAATTTTTTTTTTTTTTTTTTTTTTTTTTTTTTTTTTTTTGTTTGTTAAAGAAAGAAAAGAAAAGACAGACCAGAGTTGGCACAGCAGTATTCTCTATCAGTTTTAAATAACACCTAATTTCAGCAAAATCACAGAAAATATGTCGCTGTATGTCTCTAGTAGATTCGTCGAGAAAAATTAGTTTTATTTGTTAGATGGAAAAAAAAAAAATCTTAATAATGTTTACATTTTCATTTGTTTAGCTGACAATTTCTAGAGTACCGATGATTTATTTTGGGGTCCATTATAATGCATTATGTACATCATGCTTACGATAATCTTAGGGGGTACCTTTTCCAGGGGGTCCCTCGACCACAAACGGTCGAGAACCACTGCAGTACGTCGATAACGCGGTTTGAGTTCAAATGATAGCCCAGACAGAAAACTCATTTGTGGTAAAGATGAACGTCTGTGACCAGAACTAGTAACAAGAGAGTTGATGAAGAGCGCAAGTGATCCACGTAAAACGAATTAGTTCAAAGAGAAAGCCAGTTCTCCCCGGCAACCTGCCTGGAATATATTAATTAATAGAACCAATCCTGACAGTGCGACGGGGGAATACTAATAGGATCAACTCACAGTACATGTTGAACTAATGGGGACTCAAAGAGAACAAGGAAAGAGTGTACTGAGCACACACAAGGCACAAGACCACAAGATGTGTCATACAACAACAGCACAAAAAAACAAAAAACAAACTCAGAAAAAAGACATTTCGACAGTGTATAAATTGACAAGACAGAGATGGGTATTGTAAACTGAAATGTCACTCAGGAGCAAAGGACCATTTGTCATGGACTGAGTGGGCAGCAAAAAAGCCTTAGGGGCTCGGAAAGCTAAAGAATACCCTTATAGTAAGATAAAAATAGTCAAGTTCCATAACATTTACTGCCGTAGTGGAGTCAAGTGTTAGAGATTTATTTTATACTATGTCTCAGCTTTATGAGGTGGCGTGACTGCTCCCATTCAATGATGCCTTTGCCTTTTCTAACTCAAAGGCAGAGTCAGGTACCAATTTACAGCTGGGCAGACTGGCGTGGCGCTACCCGGTTTAGAACGCAGGATCAGGTTGAGCAGTACTGTAGAAATAAATATACAAACAGAATCAGGTCGGAAAGTACCGTAAAAGTACCGTAAGAACATATTGATTTGTCAATCTGGACAGCTTAGGCAATAATATAAAAATAAGACCAACTCACAGAGTACAAGAGAAAAGTTCTAATATGATCAAATTGGACAGTACGTCGAAATGTGCTAAACAGCTTTAAATTGAATAGTACTGTATGCATATTCTAATATGATTATTTCGGAAGGTACGTAGAGTGTTTACTAATAGGATCAACTGGGATAGTACCGTAGAAATATACAAATAAGTTCAGCTGAAACAATGCGGTGCGTGTTTTACTATGATTATATTGAGCGTATTGTAGAAATTACAGACAGGATTATTTTGAGCGGTGTTTTAGAAGTTACAGACAGGATTATACTGAGCGGTAGTGTAGAAATTACAGACTGAATTATATTGAGCGGTATTGTCCTGCTCCGGGCCTCAGGGTGAAGACAGCCGATGGGATGGTATGGCGATCTCTTTGGCGGGTCTCATCGGCCCACGGTCCAAGAGGAACGACTAAATAAGTAGGTATTATAGAAATGACCCTATTCATATTTTTCGCTATTTGCTTCCCGTGGAGCATGAAGCCACAACTGTCCCTGGTCCCCTTTGCTTAAAAAATAATAGGGTTACGGCTCCTTCAACCGTGTCGTAGAAGGCGACAAATATAAGGCTGTGCTTGAGACCTCTTCATGTAAAACAAATTGTTACGGAAACCACCACTGCATGAGTTTGTGCTTTGGCAGATGCTTCATCAAGGAAGTCATCGGCAGATGCACCATAAGGATTTAAGAAGACGATGATGATATATTATTAAGCTACACATAAGATATAGTAAGTAGCATTTCTGGTTGACTACAACAAACAAAAAGATGATAACAGCAATGACATTAATAATGACGACGATGATAAAGGCGAAGTTGAAGAATAACGACAAAGTGTTAGTAATTTTAGGCCTACCTGTACTGACTGTAAATAGAACCCGTGGCTTTTTCCAGTCAAACTTGGTGTACGCTAGTCACTTAGATCAAATAAATCTATGATAATGATACAACGAATATTTCTAATTTTGGTCCTCGGAAAAAAGGGTGTATCATACACCAAAACACAATTCACAATCTATAAATAAGTGTAAAGAACTTTAAAGACGATTCTTTGAAAACGTGCACTGAAAATATCCATTCGGAGGAAGGATCCTTTTTGTTACAAGAACATTATGAGACTGTAAACCATCTTGGCGTGCATTATTTGTTACAGAAAACTAAGACGTGTGTTCAGTCATTATATATATATATATATATATTAAATATATTTGTGACGTGTCGAGATATCTCAGTCTTACGTTCGGCAATTATATTTGATTGGTCTAAAATTATTTTACCATCTTGCCCGCGTCAGCGACGAGAAACCTGACAATTGTCCTAATGAGAACGTCAGATGCCAACAGCGGCCGGGTGTGGAATGTTCAGTTGACACCTTATCATAATCGGTAGCAGCGTGGAGTTTATTAGGGTCCTTTATACGTATTTCATTGAAACAATGAGAAACATTTACGCTTGAATAACATGATATAGGCGCTTTCTCCTTGCTGATTATTGGTCAGGACCGGTTTTGGGTACTGACAATGGTGGCCTATCTTTGGCGACGGATATGACACACATTGAGGAAACATGTTGATAGCGTTACCAGGCAGTACTTCTTTCTGGAATCTTCAGGGTAAGAGAATTTGAAGTAGACCTAAAAACACACGGAGACGAGAGCTGGAGATGGTAATGAATGTGCTGAGGAAGAGATGGAAAGACTTTGAGCTGATGGCACGGGACAAGAGGTCTTGGTATACTGTGGTGAAGTGGGATGTTATAAATATGTATAGGGGACTTAGTGTACTGACTGAGATCAGCTGTGAAGGTATATATATCTAATAAGGGTAGTGTATGATATATAACCTTACTTGCTGCCACATATGTATACCTCAGTCAGAATTATTCTGGAATAGTGTGATGACTACGTTGTATGTCTAGGGTATGTGTATGATGAAGTGTAAGTCATAACAACAACAGACAGATAAACAATTTAATTTATTCCACCACACTTGACAACACTGTGACACTCACATACATATAACACTCTAAAGGATATCTTAAAGGAGTCACTGATAACTTTTCAAATAACAATATGTATTCATTGCTGTTATGAATGAATATGTGTCCTGATTCAAATACAAAGGGAACCAGGAATCACAATCAATTTTACTTACAAGTTATATGTACAGAATTTATCAATATGAATATTGTAATGACATATATTATTAAAAGTATCCTATGTGTGTCAGTTGTGTAGTAGTACTATGAGGTAATACTGGTTTTGTTTTGTTCAAGCTCTGTTGGTATTTGTCATCATGACTTCAATAGTTTGTCTTTATTGGAACTAGTATTGGAGATGTTCTCAGTTCCTGATATTAAAACAATTTACTTCCCCTCTTAAGTTTATGTTACAATGTTATTTTAAGATGGGGGTACATAATTTTGAGCTCAGCTGGCCACATCAGCTTATCTTGCGTGATGGCGGCAGGAAAGAACTCCTCTGCTCGATTTCTCCCCTGTGCTCTGGAGACACCTCACTGATAGCTAAATGGACCAAGGAGTATGCTGTCCGACTCTGGATTCAGCAAAGCTCTGACCAGGTGCTGCTCAATACCATCAAGACCACGGTCCCACAATTCATGGAAACAAACACAGATACGTTGATTAGCAATGAATTCTGGCACAAATACTGGCACAAATTCCCATCTGCTTATGTTCCAGGCTTTTATTTAGCAAAAATATGAGCTGGCTTCAACGCACTGTTGCTTTATCAAGCTTATTTGAACTAGTGGTCTCGAACTAACGCTCCTAAGTGATTATATCAGCGAGTCTGGCCAATGGAGCTACGTTTCGACAAGTGTTTGAAAAAATTTTACCTTCCTACGTCTCCCCTAACAACCAAAGATAGTATTTATAGTCCGACCAATCGTGTTTAGTCTTATATTTGTTGCGCTCCAATCAATTTGGAGTTTACATGGTAGACTATTTCCGTACGCAAGGTTTTTTTCAAACACGTTATAAAAAAATTGTATGAGCAGAAATGATTTCATGCTGTCAGGCATCCCCACTATTTTATTTTGGTTATAATTTGTTAATTCCTAGACTATTTGCGTAACGTTTTACATATTCTTTGTCAGCAAGCCCTAAGGAACCCAAATATACAAATTTAAAAGAGCTAAGTGGCTGCGTTCAAAATATGCAATTTCTAGGATAGTCGTGTAGTTGTTTTTTTTTTTTTATTATTTATGTGAGAACCGCCACCTGTCCTGCTGTACTGTCAGACTAATGTCAGGATTTCGGACATAAAACAGTAGAATGTCAGGTTTCCCCAATAAGCGTTTTTCAGGTTTTAAAACCTAACTCTGGGAAGGGTAGTGTTTTTATCACTGTCCGTCCGAAAAAGTTAGTGTATGTGGCCTTACACGCGTGATAGTAGAAATTGTGTATCGCGTTACGCTTGTTGGGGTGGCATTAATAGCGAAACGCGTGTTTAATTTTGCATGCGTTCGGCTTTCTGCCTCTCCCTTCTCTCTATCCTGCTTTATCTGTCTTTTAGTTACGCTGTGTATGGGATGAATGAAATATTAAATTTAGGTCATTGTTTCAGCTTGCGTATCTCAAATGTTTTTCCAAGAAATACAGCACACGTTTCATTGAAGAAAGCGGGTAATAATATAGTAGGCTTTTACTATCAACGTGAAAGCGTTACAATTTGCAGACGAAGCAGAAAACAAGGGGATTTCGAGTACATTCCTTGTGACAGCACTGTTATTTTACCATTGCTCTTTTCTTTATTAGAATTTATTTGTTAAGCTTTACATTTACCTTTTAATTTATATATGTGGATTAGAATATTCCACGACATATACGTCTGCTGGAGATCTATGTTTCTTGAGAAGCTGACGTGTAAAGAAGAACTCAGGGCTATGGCCCAGGGCAACAAGAGCTCAAGGGCGCCCTGTCGTGTGTCTGAAATTTTCCAAATACAAAGTATGAAAATATTTTCCCATCTGAAGTCTGGAGAAAAATTGTTTCATTTAGGATAACGAATATGTTTTATTTATTTATTGCTAATACTGTTGTTCAAATTAGGATTATATCAGAGCTGTGTGCTTTCTGTGCTTCTCTATGGCGCGAAGAGCTGGAGAGTTACAGAGAAGGAAATGTCGAAATTGTCCTCTTTTCACACAACATGCCTAAGAAAAATTCTCCGAATCTGTTGGCCGAATACCATCACCAACCAAGATCTGCTTACTCGGAGCAAGCAAGAGGACATGCACACCATCATAGCTGGTAGACGCTGGAGCTGGGTTGGCCATATCCTCAGAAGATATTCCGATGCCATCACAAGAACAGCTATGCTATGGAGCCCTGAAGGAAAACGAAAGAGAGGCCGACCAAAAACAACTTGGCGGAGGACTGTGGAGGCTGAGATACAAAGAATGAACCAGAGTTGGGGCACTGTACGAAGGATGGCCGCCGACCGAGCAAAGTGGAATCAATTTGTTGTTGCCCTACAAGTCGCCACCAGTCGTAATGGCCATTTACTGCTTTGACGGTCGGCGGCTAAGGATCAAAGAAGAAGGAGAAGACTGTTGTTCAAGTTCTTTAAATTTATTAGGAGAATATTATATTCATGTAGTTTTCATTATGTTATCATTATGTAAGGTAAAGGATTCCGTTACACGCCTATTGCGGCATATTGGGAATATGGTGTTAGGCCCATATTTTCTTGACCATCGGCACACTAGAGGTGATGTGGTCGGCATCACGTCGGCCCCCTTAACCTTCCCAGAAGTTGCTCTGGTACCCAATTGGGGCTGGGTCGACCCAGGAGCCGTTTGTAGCCTAAAAAAATCCCACCTCATCTGGGGATCGAACCATGGACCACTGAGCAAGGAAGCCAGTGCACTAACCACTATGCTACCGCGACTTATTATGTACGTGACTGAATACACTATGAGCTTCCCTTTGTTTTGAAATATATATGGAATAAATGCTGCCTTTTCAGTTTGTTATTTTGTTCTAAATTTTTTCACTTAATAATTTTTTTTTTCAAGTTCTTGATTCACTTTAGCAACCAAGAATACAGTATGTCAGATGGTGAGAATTCGTTAAATATCACACGGACATGGTTTATAGATTATACCTTCAAGTAATTAATTATTTTATATATATTTTTAACCACCTGCACAAGTTTGTGGTTGTGTTCTATTAACTACAGTTAACCCCCCCCCCCCCCCCCCCCCCCCCCAAAAAAAAAAAAGAAATATATATATAAATATATTTATATTATTCCGTTTATATTCATCAACACTAATACAAATTTTACGAAAATCCGTATGATTACATTAATAGGGTTACAATGTGTCCATTGTTGTTACCACTGCTCAGAAGCGAAATGCATTACAACAAATAAAGATTAATCATCATCATCTGTTAAAAAATGTAGCCTACTCGTTATGCCTTTAGATTAGTTCTCTAGCTCTTTTCTCTTCTGTTTCCGCATGTTTGCCAATGACGAGGATCATAACTTTTGGGGATGTCTTTGTCCTAGTAAACCATACATTTACCTATACTTGTTAGAGCTCTGGTCTATCGCGGCAAAAGTGCCGGGTTCGATTCCCGGTATTGACACAGTCCAGTCTACCCAGCTGTAAATGGGTACCTGACTTTTCTCTTAAATTAGGGAAGGAAAAGGCAACGAGGAAGGGAACTGGTCGCGTCATCTCTCTATGCTGGATTTAGTATAGTAAAGTCTCTAACACTTCACTTCACTACGGCAGTATCTGCTATGGGGCTAACTTTACCTTTTACAATTTACTTGAAAAAAAGGTAAAAATAATTCCGTAGCGGATACTGCTGAAGGTGAGTGAAGCAGAGGCGTCCCCTAAAGTATTTCACACTCGGTGCAGATCCTATCTTTGGCACACCCCCACCCACCCCCCCCCCCCCCGCCCCAAGGAACACATAAGTATATTTTTAACAGTAACTACTATCATAATAGTGTTCAATGGCACCCCCTTTCTGATTGTCACCCAAGGCGGACCGCTCTCCCTCCCCGCAACCCCCTTAATACGCCACTGAGTGAAGTATTATAAACTTAATTATACTAATTCTCAGCGCTTACTATTATGTACCTTTAACATTTTTACGACGCCTACTTTTAAAAGAAAAAAAATATTAATAACAACAGTAGAAAAGCAAGAATCAATACTTACATCATAGACGGAAAAGCAAGAATCAATACTTACATCATAGACGGAAAAGCAAGAATCAATACTTACATCATAGACGGAAAAGCAAGAATCAATACTTACATCATAGACGGAAAAGCAAGAATCAATACTTACATCATAGACGGAAAAGCAAGAATCAATACTTACATCATAGACGGAAAAGCAAGAATCAATACTTACATCATAGATGGAAAAGCAAGAATCAATACTTACATCATAGACGGAAAAGCAAGAATCAATACTTACATCATAGACGAACAATTACAAGATATCTCGTAATTATTCTTCCGTATCGAATAAACAAAATACAATAAGGGACCGTAAATTCCTGAAACAGAAATACAAAAAAAAAAAAAAAAAAACACCACAAAATTAAAACTTCTCGTGAAACGTACAGCCCAATAAATACGGGACTCAGACGTAAAAATAATCCCTCGCTGTGTTGTCACTCGTCTGTCAATGTCACAGATTGTGTGAGAAGTGAAACGCGTTACCATTGGGTGCGGTTACTGCTCTCACGTGATCTGTCTGTGGACATTTTCGGTATATTTGTTTAAGTAAGTTAACAACGAACAATGTTGAAGCTAGCTGTTAAAATAAACAAAACAAAACAACAAGAAACAACTGCGGAAATAATGAACTATAACATGTGTGATGGAAAAAACACTGATATATTATCTTACTTTTTTCTGTCCCTCTTGCATGAAGCGTTGCCCACAACAAGATGAAGTTTTTGTTTTCGGACTAATAGTGTTTCATTGAATGATGCGAGGCCATGTTGTTGTAGGATTTCTCTAACAGTGACTATTCATCGACCTCTTCATCTTTTCTCGTGTCCTAAAACCTGACCTACTGTTGTAGGCGTAAAGTAGAAATTGATCGGGCTCCATTCTCATGAGATGGTCAAACTTATTTTTCTGTATCTCTATATATTCAATGCAGGATGTATTTCCTACAATTTTTCTGATGTCATTACTTCTCTCCTATTAATGGCTCTTCCTAAAGCATTTCACCTCGCACGATGCGATGTGCCTCTCCTCTGCTCTGGTCAAGGGCCATGTTTGATACTAACAACAAAGAGTTGGGAAGAATATCATAATCATCATCAGTTGCCATACCTCCGAAAACGGCGAGTATCTGCCTGAATGGCGAGGGACACATGTCTCTGTACAAGAAAATAGGATACTCACGTAAAAATCAATGTCAGGTTAGACATTAAAAATAACCTGAGATTTCGCCTCGAGTATTAGCGGGCGTACGAAAAAAAAAAAAAAAAAAAAAAAAAATCAGTTCCCATCTCCACAACGAAGGTTGGCTGTAATGGATCTCCAACGTCTTCTGTCTCTTGTCTTGGTGGTGCACTCTGATAGACTCTTTTATGTCCATCTCTTGATGTTATCTTCCCACTTATAACGCTGTCTTCCCCTTGCACGTTTGCCTTCAACTCTCCCTTCTATTATAATCTTCTGCAAGGTGTTATGTCTTTTTATGTGGCCAAAGTATTTTAGCTGCCGAACTTTGATTTCCTTCATTAGTTCTCTTTTCATACCTAGATTTTCTAGGACCTCCTTATTTGTTGTCTTCTCTTCCCATGAGATGCGCCCCATTCTTCTATATATCCATATCTCACGAGTCTCACTCAATTCCTTCTTCCAATTGCTTATTCATTGTCCATGTTTCTCCACCATACAGTAGTGCAGAATATATAACATTTTATGATTCTCAGTTTTAATTTGTGAGTTAACTGTTTAGATGTCAGTATATGTTTCATGTTGTTGAATGTAGCTTTGGCCATTCCTATTCTCTTCTTGATTTCTGTTTCACATCTGCCATCTCCTGATCCAGGATTTTCCCACTTTTGCTTATCTGAATATACTATTCATCAATTGTTGTTTCCATACGGATATTCAAGATGGATGTTTGAATAGTGGTGACAGTTGGTAAGATCCTGCGCTGGCTTTTTGGAGTTTTGTAAAAAACAAAAGTCGTGTAACTGTCAATGTTTTAATAAATGACTCATCAAACGTCACAAACGTACTCACTAACTGACAAAGAATTCAGAAAGGGATACACTCAACACAAAAAAGAAATGAACACATTAATAGGTCAGAAAGTTGAATAAGGGATGATTTGGTATGAATAATTAGTCACTCCCAACCTTGCCTTTCGTTTTCTACAAATAAGGGAGGGAAACCTGAGGCCTGTAAACAGTAAATTAATATGAAACAAATATAAAGGTATGTTATCAGGCACTCGCAGGAAATAAAGAAGTAGAACACCAGACAACAGAAAAACAACAGACATGAGTGGCTTTCGTTTTCTGCTTTGACCAACAAAGACATCCATAAAAATTTTGACAGAACGCTATCGATCAAGCTTCTACAACAGTCAAGTCACAGTTCCTGCAAAAAAAAAAAAAAAAACAACAACAACCCCCAAATAACAACACATCATTCAAAGGACTTTTCTGCGTTTTATGTCCTTACTACCACGATATTTGTGGTCATTGTCTGAAGAAGCGTGCAGTCAACCTACCACTGGATTGTACGAACGCGTTACAACTTTGGCTAATCAATCACAAGGAGACACGGATTGGAATGTGTTATTTCGTGTACGACAACTCAATATTAACGAATACAGTGAAGAAAATATACCTTGATTGTTGTTTAGGTTCAGGTCTAGCCAGTTATAAATAGGTTCCCGACTCAGCTATCGAATTGGGGAAGACAAAGGCCGGTGAGGAAAGAACTGGTCAACACATCTCATAAAGCAGGACCTACAATGGGGAAGACTAACACTCCACTTTGCTATGGCAGCAGCAGAGTCGGCCCTAGGAATTTTTCAAGGTGGTCTAGAAGCGATGGTGTCCCCTTTCCTCCTCCTCCTTCCCCCCCCCCCCCCGCCCCCCCCCCCCCCCCCCCCCCCCCCCCCCCAATTAGTGCCGTACTGAATTATACTATTAGGAGACTCAGTTTCACGCTATTGAGGCGAATCCCACTGTAATTTCCGCAAGTAAAGTAGCATAAAAAAAAAAAAAATCATTTATGTTGTAAAATTGTATTGTAGGTAACTGTCTCTATATTGACCTAGAATTACAGATGTCTGCTAGATCCAGAAGTGACCTCAAGGTCTTTTATATTTAGATATGCGCCCTAATATAACCGATTAGGTTGAACGGGACGCGCCTCGCTAAAACGAGGCAACATTTTATTTTTTAAAAAAAAAAAAGATGTGTGCTCAATGCACTGTTTGTGAAAAAGTAATAATACAGACATAAAAGATCAGTTTAATATAAGACGCAAACAATCAATTTAACATAAGCTAATAATGAATTAGCTAAAATTTTCTGCTTCATTTGACTTGTTCTTTTAAACTTCTTATGATTTAAAAGAAAATTAATTTCGGCGCCATTGGCGTACTTAAATTATTTAGCACCCGGGGCGAATCCTTCCGCTTGGAACCTTCCCTCATCCCCCCCCCCCCAAAAAAAAAACAAAAAAAAACACACACATAATAAATAATATTTGGTCCTTTCACGTAGATTTTTTAATGGTACAGTACTGTCATAATTGCGTCCGATGGCATCCCCTTCCTGGCTGTTGTGGTGAAGTGGGATGTTATAAATATTTATAGGGGACTTAGTGTACTGACTGAGATCAGCTGTGAAGGTATATATATCTAATAAGAGTAGTGTATTATATATAACCTTACTTGCTACCACATATCTATATATCTCAGTCAGAATTATTCTGGAATAGTGTGATGACTACGTTATGTGTCTAGGGTATGTGTATGATGAAGTCTAAGTCACAACAACAGACAGATAAACAATTTAATTTAATCCACTACTCTTAACAACACTGTGACACTCACATACATATAACACTCTATGAGAATATCTTAAAGAAGTCACTCGTAACTTTTCAAATAACAATATGTATTCATTACTGGCATGAATGAATATGTGTCCTGATTCAACTACAAGGGAACCAGGAATCACAATCAATTTAAATTACAAGTTATGTACAGAATGTATTTAATATGAATATTGTAGTGACATATATTATTACAAATATTCTATGTGTGTCAGTTGTGAAGTAGTAAAATGAGGTAATACTGGTTTTGTTTTGTTCAAGCTCTGTTGGTATTTGTCATCATGACTTCAATAGTTTGTCTTTTGGGACTAGTATTGGAGATGTTCTCAGTTCCTGATATTAAGACAAGTAAATTCCCCTCTTAATGTTAATTTTATAAAGTCATTTCAAGATGAGGGGACATAATGTTGAGCTCAGCTGGCCAAGTTAGCTTATCTGGCGTGATGGCGGCAGGAAAGGACTCCTCTGCTCGAATTCTCCTCTGTGCTCTGGAGACACCTCACTGATAGCTAAAAGGACCAAGGAGTATGCTGTCCGACACTGGATTCAGCAAAGCTCTGACCAGGTGCTGCTCAGTACCATCAAGACCACTGTCCCACAATTTCATGGAAATAAACACAGATACGTTGATTAGCAATGAATTCTGGCACAATTACTGGCACAAATTTCCATCTGCTTACGTTCCAGGCTTTTATTTTAGCAAAATTGTGAGCTGGCTTCAACGCACTGATGCTTTATCAAGCTTATTTAAACAAGTGGTTTCGAACTAACGCTCCCAAGTGTGTATATCAGTGAGACTGGCCAATGAGCCACGTTTCGACAAGTGTTTGAAAAAATGTTACCTTTCCCCGTTTCCCCTAACAACGAAAGATAGTATTTATAGTCCGACCAATCGTGGTTAGGCTTTCATTTGTTGCGCTCCAATCAATTGGGAGTTTACATGGTAGGCTATTTATGTAACGTAAGGTTTTTTCAAACACGTTATAAAAAAAAATTTTATGAGCAGAAATGATTCCATGCTGTCAGGCATCCTCACTATTTTATTTTGGGTATAATTTATTAATTCCTGGACTATTTGCGTAACGTTTTACATATTATTTGTCAGCAAGCCCTAAGGAACCCAAATATACCAATTTGAAAGAGCTACGTGGCTGCGTTCAAAATATGTATTTTCTACCTCCTGTTTCGAAGATGTTATGTCTGGGTACTGTTATGTTTTCAACCGTAAACCCATCTATTGTTATCTTTCCTAATAAGCGTTTTTTATGATTTATAAACCTAACTCTGGGAAAGGGTAGTGTATTGTATCACTGTCCGTCTGAAAAAAAATTAGTGCATGTAGACTTACACGCGTGATGGCAGCATTTGTGTATCGCGCGACGCGTGTTGCATACGTTCCTGATTTTCAGCCCTCCCCTCTCTCTTTATCCTTTTGTCCATCTGTTCGTTCGTTTTGGTAACGCAGTGTAGAAAAAGACATGAATGGAATTTAAAATTTAGGTCAACTTGCATATTTCAAGGTTTTTCTTAGAAATACAGCACACGTTTCATTGAAGAAAGCGGGTATACAGTAAGCTTTTACTATCAACGTGAAAGCGTTACAATTTGCAGACGAAGCAGAAAACAAGGGGGATTTCGAGTACAGTCATTGTGACAGCACTGTTCTTTACCATTCTTCTTCCCTTATTTATTATATGTATTTATTAGGCTTTATATTTACTTGATAATTTATATATGTGGATTAGAATATTCCACGACACCTCCCCTCTTAAAACAGACATTATATGTCAGTCCTTTATTCTATATTCACATAGAGAAATTTATTATTATTTCTGGGGTTTACGGTGATTCTCATCACACGGATGGCGGCTTAAAAAATCCGCTCCCAAATTGGTTTTTCCAGATATATACTCAATGCTAAAATTATATGGAGCCAGAAGTAAAGACCATCGGAGTAACCTAGAGTTCTCATGCTTAGCCTGTGCTAGAAACGATAAAGGTTTGTGGTCGGTTTGCAACTTAAATGCCTTCCCATATAGATAAATATTGAATTTCTTTATTGCCCATATTACTGCAAGACATTCTTTTTCGCTAGTTGAGTAGTTGATTTCAGCTTTATTCAACTTTCTGCTAGCATATGCCACTGGGCTTAATTCCCCATCCAACGCATCTGATTTCTGTAGTAGAGTTGCACCTAACCCAATATTACTTGCATCCGTCCTTACTATGAATTCTTGACTTAAGTCAGGTAATTTCAAAATGGGTTTACTTGTGAGCTTTTCCTTCAATTCTTGGTAAGTCATTTCACATTGTGGTGTCCATGTAATGCGATCTGGAAGTCCTTTACGTGTCAATTCAGTTAAAGGTGCACATATGGAATTAAAGTTTTTGATATACTTCTGGTAGAAACCACATAATGAGACAAAGGATCTCACGTCCTTCTTGGTTTGTGGTCTCGGGGCTTTCTGTAGTTTCTCTAAATTCTTTGGGTCAGGGGTCATGTTTCCCTGATAAACTGTGTGTCCCAAAAATTCCAATTCTTTACATCCAACGCAACATTTGGTTGGTCGGGCTGTTAAATTTGCCTCCCTAAGTCGATTAAACAGCATGTTCAGAGAGTCAATGTGTTCCTCAAATGTTTCTGTTGCTATAAGGATATCATCCATAAAATTTGTTATACAGGGATTATTCAGAGGATCCAATAATTTTCTCATCATTCTAGAGAAGACACTAGGCGCATTCTTCAATCCAAATGGCAATCTATTAAACTCATAGTGTCCTTCTGAGGTACTAAAAGCTAGGTATGGTCTAACCTCAGGCTTTACTGGAATCTGATAGTATCCTTTACTCAGATCCACTTTTGAGAAATATTTAGCTTTATTTAGCCTGGCAAACAGCTGATTTGTATCCGGCAATGGATCCACCTGTCCTTCTGTAATAGCATTCAGTCTCCTGTAATCTATACAGAGTCTATGTTCTCCAGAGGGCTTCCTTAAGAGTACAACACCGGAACTATACGAAGACTCACTGTGCGAAATAATTCCTTCCTTCAACAGATAGTCTATCTCTTCCTTCAAAGCTTTCTCCTTAGCAAACGGAATCGAATATGGTTTCATACAGACAGGTGTGGAGTCTATTAGTTTCATATCATATTCCAATAGGTTTGTATGCCCTGGTCGGTCTGTTAACACCTCTGCATGATTATTTAGAACCTGTTGCACTCTCTCTTTCTGAGTTTTCGTTAAATGTGTACTGATTTTCACCTGTGCTGCTGTCTCACAGGGGTGTAATGGATATTCAAATGATGAAAGTGGTTCCTTTTTCATCTCCATGGCGATGGACAAGGTCAACAAGTGTGTCTCTTCCTGATGTTCTCTTTCCAAATATTTCTTCAGGAGATTCACATGATAGATTTTTTCTTTCCCCTTCTTATCTATCTTATAATTTGTTCTAGACACCTTCTCTAAAACTGTATATGGACCCTGCCATCCAATTTGTAACTTATTCTGACTCCCAGGCAAAAGAAGCAGTACTTTCTCTCCCACAGCCAAATTTCTGTCTTTCGCCTTCCTGTTATAATAGGCAGCATGTTTCTTCCTGGCTTGTTTCAAATTTTCATTGGCAAGTTTCCAGCCAGTTTTCAACCGAGTGGTCAGCTCATTCACATATTGGTATGAAGATGTAATGTTTTCCTCTGCCTTTTCATCAGTCCACGTTCTTAACAAAGCTACATATGGACCTTTAATTGTGTGGACCTATTTGTCCATGCACCGGTATGGTCTCTTCCACTCGAAGCTTTATAGTGATGATTTTTCTTCCCAGAATTTTCATGCACAAAACGACCGCTACCAATTTTTCTCTTGGGGCTGTCTCCCCACTTAAAATTCTTGATGAGAGATTTCCTCTCTACATCCTCTTCCTCCAGTTTGTTTAAGTCCGATTGAGGGATTTTCGGCTTATCCTGGGGTAAGACATCTTTTTGCACTCTCCGCATAGTGGCCATTGTAAAACAGTTAAGTGAAGCTTGTCCGTGAAAAGGGGCTTCCCATTCCATTTGGTCCACTTTTTCAAATTTATATCTCTTTTTATTATCAGGCCTAATTTTGCCCCGGGGCGTGTCCAGGTCCTGATCCCTGTTCCCACTTGTGGGTGTTCCCTCATGTGCTATGCTACACCTTTCTACAAAATTCTCAATGTCCCATCTTGCTTTGGGCCAATAATAATTGTGAGCCACCTTTTGAATGATGGTACCTATCTTCTCATGGTCCCCATCTGGTTTCACATGTAGGCTCCTTATTAAGTCTGCCCTATATCTTTTAGGAAGTACCAGCTGTCCTTGACCTTTGGATCTAGTTCCAGTCTTCCTATACATCAACTTGTTTTTCATGTAAAAATCTCCCTTGCCTGGAGTTGTATGACAAGTTGACAATTTTCTGAAACAAGGCTTGAGTGTTTTATCCCCAGCCTGTGCCTTCCTCATCTCTTCTGGAGTGGTATCTAACATAATATCCTCCTCCTGTCTTGAGGTCGACCTGACCTGAAGGGTTGCCATATACACAGGTTTCCTTCTGCAACGGTCAGTGTCATGATTGTCCATCTGACAATTCTTACACCACCTTTTTCCTTGGTTGAAAGATTTTCTTTCATCATATTTCCTTTCATCGAATTGTGGGAATTTATTTTTATTGTCATACCGTGGCCTATCAAATTGGTGCTTACCTTTATTTTGATCCTTAGGATCAAATTTATTAAAGTTCTGTGGTGCCCTAAAGTTGTCCACCTGTTTCTTTTTATTACCTGTTACCTCTGCTTGAGCTGCTTGATACCTTTCAGCAACATTTAGCAACTCATCCAGCCTCTCTGCACCTTGTTCCATGAGAAACTTTCTCAGGTCTGGAGCCATGGACTCTCTTAATTGCTCTATAAGGACCATTTCCTTAAGATCTTGGGTTTTCCCCAGAGAAGTCCATTTCTCCAAGTATGTCTCTATTCGTGCAGAGAACTGGTGATAGGTTTCACCTGACAGTAGTTTAGCATTCCTAAATTTTTTTCTATAGAATTCTGCATTCTTTTCATACCTTAACAAAAGAGCCTGCTTTAGCATATCATAATTTTCCTGATCACCTCTGCTCATTTTTGCAAAAACTTCATAAGCTGCCCCACGAAGTCCCTGAGATAACTTTAAGCTCCACCTTTCTCTCTCTAACCCATACGTGGTAGCTAATAGTTCATACCTATTTAGGTAGCTCTCAATATCATCGTCTTTCTCAACAAAATGATCTAATTGAAAATTCATAGCTGAGGTTGAGGCTCCTTGAGTAACCGTAGCATCAGAGGCAAAGGGACTGGCACCATTTTCAGGAGCATGGCCTTGAAACTCAAACTCCCTTAGTCGTAATTCATGTTCCCTTTGTAATCTTTTCTCCTCCTTTTCTGCTTCCCTCTCTGCAGCTAATCTCTTCTCTTCCCTTTCTGCAGCTAATCGTTTGTCTTCTCTTTCTGCCTCCAATTTCTTAGCCTCAGCCTCAATCTGCAACCTCTTAGTCTCAGCCTCAGCTTCAAACTGTAACTTCTTAATTTCCTTGTCAGCCTCTAACTTTCTTTCGGCTTCAAACCTTCTTTCTTCACGTTCAATAAATTTGTCACATTCCGTCGTGACATAGGCAACCATAACTTGCCCATCTAATCCTAACTCTTTTGCAGTCTGAACCGCAGCAGATCGAAATTTGGCCAGGTCCGCCATTGTCTATTATGTAAATTTATACAATGTCTAACCAACAATTCAATCTCTAATGGACAACACAGGCACCGTGAGCTCAACCTTATTTAATTCCACCCAAGGATACCTTTTAATTCTTATATTCCCTGAAGTGAATTACCCCCAATATTTTTAATAGGGAAAGATTCAAAATCCCAAGAGCGAGACCCCAATATATGTGGTGAAGTGGGATGTTATAAATATTTATAGGGGACTTAGTGTACTGACTGAGATCAGCTGTGAAGGTATATATATCTAATAAGAGTAGTGTATTATATATAACCTTACTTGCTACCACATATCTATATATCTCAGTCAGAATTATTCTGGAATAGTGTGATGACTACGTTATGTGTCTAGGGTATGTGTATGATGAAGTCTAAGTCACAACAACAGACAGATAAACAATTTAATTTAATCCACTACTCTTAACAACACTGTGACACTCACATACATATAACACTCTATGAGAATATCTTAAAGAAGTCACTCGTAACTTTTCAAATAACAATATGTATTCATTACTGGCATGAATGAATATGTGTCCTGATTCAACTACAAGGGAACCAGGAATCACAATCAATTTAAATTACAAGTTATGTACAGAATGTATTTAATATGAATATTGTAGTGACATATATTATTACAAATATTCTATGTGTGTCAGTTGTGAAGTAGTAAAATGAGGTAATACTGGTTTTGTTTTGTTCAAGCTCTGTTGGTATTTGTCATCATGACTTCAATAGTTTGTCTTTTGGGACTAGTATTGGAGATGTTCTCAGTTCCTGATATTAAGACAATTAAATTCCCCTCTTAATGTTAATTTTTATAAAGTCATTTCAAGATGAGGGGACATAATGTTGAGCTCAGCTGGCCAAGTTAGCTTATCTGGCGTGATGGCGGCAGGAAAGGACTCCTCTGCTCGAATTCTCCTCTGGGCTCTGGAGACACCTCACTGATAGCTAAAAGGACCAAGGAGTATGCTGTCCGACACTGGATTCAGCAAAGCTCTGACCAGGTGCTGCTCAGTACCATCAAGACCACTGTCCCACAATTTCATGGAAATAAACACAGATACGTTGATTAGCAATGAATTCTGGCACAATTACTGGCACAAATTTCCATCTGCTTATGTTCCAGGCTTTTATTTTAGCAAAATTGTGAGCTGGCTTCAACGCACTGATGCTTTATCAAGCTTATTTAAACAAGTGGTTTCGAACTAACGCTCCCAAGTGTGTATATCAGTGAGACTGGCCAATGAGCCACGTTTCGACAAGTGTTTGAAAAAATGTTACCTTTCCCCGTTTCCCCTAACAACGAAAGATAGTATTTATAGTCCGACCAATCGTGGTTAGGCTTTCATTTGTTGCGCTCCAATCAATTGGGAGTTTACATGGTAGGCTATTTATGTAACGTGAGGTTTTTTCAAACACGTTATAAAAAAAATTTTATGAGCAGAAATGATTCCATGCTGTCAGGCATCCTCACTATTTTATTTTGGGTATAATTTATTAATTCCTGGACTATTTGCGTAACGTTTTACATATTATTTGTCAGCAAGCCCTAAGGAACCCAAATATACCAATTTGAAAGAGCTACGTGGCTGCGTTCAAAATATGTATTTTCTACCTCCTGTTTCGAAGATGTGATGTCTGGGTACTGTTATGTTTTCAACCGTAAACCCATCTATTGTTATCTTTCCTAATAAGCGTTTTTTTATGATTTATAAACCTAACTCTGGGAAAGGGTAGTGTATTTTATCACTGTCCGTCTGAAAAAAAATTAGTGCATGTAGACTTACACGCGTGATGGCAGCATTTGTGTATCGCGCGACGCGTGTTGCATACGTTCCTGATTTTCAGCCCTCCCCTCTCTCTTTATCCTTTTGTCCATCTGTTCGTTCGTTTTGGTAACGCAGTGTAGAAAAAGACATGAATGGAATTTAAAATTTAGGTCAACTTGCATATTTCAAGGTTTTTCTTAGAAATACAGCACACGTTTCATTGAAGAAAGCGGGTATACAGTAAGCTTTTACTATCAACGTGAAAGCGTTACAATTTGCAGACGAAGCAGAAAACAAGGGGGATTTCGAGTACAGTCATTGTGACAGCACTGTTCTTTACCATTCTTCTTCCCTTATTTATTATATGTATTTATTAGGCTTTATATTTACTTGATAATTTATATATGTGGATTAGAATATTCCACGACAGCTGTCACAAGGGGCGGACCGCCCCCTCGCACCTCACACCCGTTAGTGTTCGCCACTGTTCGTCACCTCCCCCAAATCGGCACCCGGTGTGGCCGCATAACCTGCGAGCCGGGCCTAATTTCACTGTTTTATCACATTAAAGAAAACTTTAGTAACGAAACCTTCATCTAGTGCCAGGTTCTCTACAGCTTGGAGTTTGTGAAAGAGAGTGTAGCTAAGCTACCAAACACTTCACAATACTTCCCACCTACTTTCCCAAACGATTTCAATTTGCCTTTGTACTATCCACTTTCCGTAATCGACACTGATTTTAAGAAGCAACCTCTTGATGGTCGTTTCTTGCCCAAAGTACTACATAATGCAAGATCTCATTTGAAGAATCGATTTCCCAGGATTAATAGACCGCTTCGGAAACTCTTATGAAAGAGATCTCTGTACCCCGTGTGTTGCTACATGGCATGAAAAGGGATCTTCGGTTAAAGTACAGCCATTTAGCAGGAAACGAGTGTCTGATTGTTTGCCTGCCGTCACGTGAACAAGAAGAGTCGGACATGTGAACCGGCAGCCGGACAATCACCAGTTTGTAAGAGTTTAAGGGAAAACAGTTGTGATACAAGATCAATGCTGATGATTAGAAATGAAAACAATGATTGATGCCGCACATGTTTGATAACTCTTGAGAACAGAGAAGGGGATGTTTTGTTTCTTTGATCAATGCAGAGTTTGAGAGCTGCCCGGATGTGTTATTTATGTAGAGCGATTTCAAATAAGTCGAACTTTTTCTTTCTTTCTTATTTTTTGTTGTTGTTGTTGTTGTTGCAAACTGATGGACTAAATACCATGTTCAACCCCATAGTGGGTTATAAGTAAGATATACTGTATCAATAATTATAGTTAGTCATCATCATCATCATCATCATCATCACCATCAACATCATCATTTTCCTTCGAGCTCCTTACGGAGCATGGAGCTACTACTGCAGGTGGTTCATTGTAGGGACCGTGCAACAAGCAAGTGCAACGGTGGTTTATGTGACAATTTGTTCAACATGACGAGGCTGCCAGCCTCATTAACAACCTTATTTTAGTCGCCTTGTACGACATGTCTGAGGATACAGTCTTTAACTCTTCATAGACCTCAATAACACAATACTGACAACACTAATATATTTATATATATATATTTTTTTTTTTTTTTCCTTCTTAACCAGCGGCACTTGGGCTTTCAGCCCTTCGGCCCAATGACATGTCATTGCGAGGCTGGGGAGCCTGTGAACTTTCCTTCCAACCCGGTCAGGAGCTTCGCTCCTTCCCATCCACAGAGGGTTTATCTCAGGAGCCGTTCAGGTTATTCAGTCAAAATCCCGGTCGATGACACTCCTACAAATGACCGCGCCCAGGCTTTAAACTTGAACACCTGATCGCTAGCGCAGTGTGGTAACCATTACACCAGCGCGGCTCCCACACTAATATATATATATATATATATATATATATATATATATATATATATATATATATATATATATATATATATATATATATATATATATATTATATATATATATATATATATATATATATATATATAACTATGCACGCCCCCATTTTTTTATTTTCACATGATTTACATTTTCTCCAGTTGGCTGTTATATTTGATTGTTTTTATTTTTGTTTGACTGCACCGCTGTATCAGTTATGTCATACTATTTTGTAGACCTTACGAGAGAGGGGTCCAGTGAGACCATTTGGCCCCGGTCCTCCCTTACAGGGGACGGGGGTAGGGCCTAACGTCAGCCAAGGATGCATGATCCTCTATGCCTTTCTTTACTTTAAAATATCGTTAACCCCTCTTCTCAAGAAATTTAGATGGCCTGATAATGTGAAATGGCCCCGGGTATCATATGAGCTATCGGAGGGGGTTGGGGGGGGGGGGAGTGCTGTTTGTTCGCATACTTAATTTTTTCGTATACAATGATGCAAAACGTTAATTTTACTCAGGACCAGATGTGACGATCCTTTAATTGCATGCCAAGCTGGAGAAACAGGAGCTCATGACTTCAACTTAACACATTTTGGAATGACAGAAAAGCCACAGGAAAAGCCTAGATCTACAGTGTAGATAATACCAAGGAGTCTTCAACTTGTTAATGGCTGCTAAAGAGCAAGAAGCTCAGCAGCCCTAGTTCAACAACAACAACAACAACAACAACTGAGCAGCATATTGCTTCTTTTCATGCCCCGTCACAACCACAGGAGGGGGCAGAGATCTTCGGATACCCACAACTCTTTAATCAGAGCAGTTCTTAAAATTAACAAATTTCTGTGTCATTTGTCTGTCTTCCTTCAACAAATACGTTTCTCAAGTCTAAGACAGATGCAAGAAATACCTGGGGAGAAAAAAGACATGTCCTTGAATTTGTACAAGGCCAGAACAAAAACGGTGTAACAAGCTGCTTCTACAACAATGATCTACTTTCGCTGTTTTATTCTAGTTTTTTTTTTTTTTTTTTTGAAACAAAGGACACGACAGACAAGCTCTGAAGAATTATTTGAGTGTCTGAGTCGCTTTCGTCTTCGCCCACTGAAAAATTCCACGAAGGTTTTCAGTTTATATGGGCTTCTCCATGACAAAAATGACAGATGCAACCTTGAAAAATCGATGAATAAAGGGAGGCTACTCTGAAATGTTAAAAAAAAAAAATAAAAAACACGAGGGAAAGAACTCCCACACATTCCATAAAACCGAATCATTCCAAGAACGTTCTGGTGCGGATTTGTTAGGAATAGTCCAGAGACGCGAATATGTGTGTGTGTGGGGAAGGGGGGAGGGAGAGGGGTGAGTTTAAAAAAAATGCATTTCTCCTTTTCAGGACTAGAAATCGCTCTTTCTTTGGTGTAAACAAAAAAATATTCATTCCCCCCTCCCTCAAGGGAAGTATCCACTGTTGTTGTTTTCTCCGACACAAAAAAACGTTCTTCCAAGGATGCTGGTTTAAAATATTTTGGTTATCTCATGTTTCTCAGCAACACTTTAATAAAGCGGGACTTTAATAAGGTGTTTGATGTTTTTTGTTTCGGTTTTTATTTTTTTGTTTTGAAGTTAAGTTTTCATTTGACGTGATCTTCTGGAGATGAGCAAAAATTAATAAAACTCCCACAATATTTGCTATGCTGACTTCTTCTGCTTTCAGTTTGTTCAATCAATACCCTTTAGCTCCCCGAGGAGCATAGGCCTTCAACAAACACATGCCAAGTCTTCCTGTCCCGTACCATCCGCTCAAGTTCTTTCCATGTTTTCCTCATCATTTTCACCTCTGTATCCTGTTCTCTTCTCCATGTGTTTTTTGGTCTACCTCTGCCTCTCTTTCCCTGTGGATTCCAGAACAAGGATTTCAGTTTGTTAGTCATGCTAAATCTACAGTCCTATCGCCAGGACGAAGTCCACAAGTCTTTTCCAGGTCTAACCTGCACACCTTAGCTTTTGCCTCAGCTCAGCACCCTCTGGCCAGGTCTGATGTCGTAGGTCATTGTGGGCTGGGCAGCTTTGGAGAATGTGTTTTTTTTTTGGGGGGGGGGGTGGATTCTAGTCTATGCGGCCTTGATAACTAGACTCAGATTACGCCATGCTGTTCCACTTCTCTTCTTCTCTTCTTCCGTCCTTAGCCACCGACCGTCAAAGCAGTCAGTGGCCATTACGCCTAGTGGCGTCTTAGGGCAACAGCAGATAGGTTTTCTTTGCCATTGTTTCCCATCACGCCTATTGGCGTCTTTAGGGCAACGGCAAATCAATCCATTTGCTGTTGTTTCCGTAATCGAAGTGACTGGCAAACGGGTGATCAGCCCGTTGGTATGCTGTTCCACGTTGACCTTTATTGTTTTCCTCTTCGTATTCCTCTTTCCCTATTCATACAATCATAGACTTTTTTAATACTCGTACTTTCTGAATTCTGATTACATGCCCCCCTAATCGGGTTATCTTTTCTTATAACATCAACTGTAGGTTCTAGTGACGATGTTTGTACTTTTCAACATATGTTATGTCATGCTTATAAGTAATTAATGTTAATATGAGTGTGTTATATTATTATTTTACTTTACAACGTTGAAATTCTTGAAATTGATATGTAAAATGCATATGAGAATAAATGAATTCCGTATGAAAGGTGAGCGAAAGGAAGGGCAGAATGTTAGACGGGCCTGTGTGCCCAATTCTCAACCCTTTGAAAATAAAGTTCGTTCGTTCCTTAAGGGGCTCCATGCTGGGATGCTGCCATATTGTTCATAAGACATCTCTTGGCAGAGTGGATAATTACTCGATCTCTCGCTGGAAAGGCCTGGGATTCAAATCAAACATGACGTGGGTAAGCTGACGAAATTGTTGTTGAAAGTACCATTAAATTATAAATCTATAGGTTTAATTTTTTGACCGTTGACTTTTATTCCCGTGGGTGGGTAGGAGCCCAGTGCATTGCTCTGCCCAGGGTCTACAATGCTGTTAAGACGGCCCTGCGTGGAACCACTAATACAACTAGTTCCCCTTGCAGGGAACATGCCTTATAGAATCCCTGTGTCCTTGCACTAGTGGTTTCTGTAGAAATTTCCTTTACGTGATGAAGTTACATAACCTCAAATTAGTCGCCTCGTGCGACATAGGCGTACCTGATGAAGCAGTAGGCGTATTCTTTGTCTTCTCAGAGACCCCCAAAGAATTTGAGGGGGACAAAGACCTTCAGTCTTAAATAAATCCAGTTTTCTGGGTCATCCGTGTGATGCATCAACATCCAGGTAAAGTCGTGACATCAGAAAGAATTTTAAAACCGTAGACAAAGTTGTTAGTGCAGGCCTTTCAGACCAACCCTGTCTGTTCCGTGCCATTCGTTCAAGGTCTTTCTATGCCTTGACTACCATTTTCCTGTCTGTCTGACTTAGAGGCGCACTTTAAGTATTAGCCACCAGTGGCGGATCCTTCCTTTGGTACCCCCCGCCCCCATAAAATACAAAGAAAAATACATTATGTTTGCACGTAGATTTTTAAACAATACAGTACTGTCGAGCGTAAAGTTCGCTATGCGGTTAGAGCGCTTTTCTCTCGCGTCGAAGTTATTGGGTTCCAGGTTCGAAACCTGGTAGCTTCACGATTCAGTCTACCCAGCTGTAAATGGGTACCTGCCTCTGCTCTTGAGTTAGGGAAGGCAAAAAGACAGCGAGGAAGGGAATTGGTCACCCCCCACTTTATTAAACAAAAGCTGGACCTAGTATAGCAATGTCTCTAACACTTCATTTCACCACGGCTGTATATGTTATGGGGCTACCTTTACTATTTTTTACAGTACTGTCATAATAGTTTCTCTGCGAGCCGCGCTAGCGTAGTGGTTATAACACCGCTCTGGCGACCGGGTGATACAGGATCAAACCCGGGCGACGGCATTTGAGGATTTTTCGTCGACCGGGATTTGGACTGGATTAACTCGAGACCTGGCGAGAACATTTGAAGGAGTGTCGTCGACCAGGGACTGGCGGCTCCTGAGCCGACCCAGCTGCAATGGGTACCTCCGAAATCGGCGAGTATTTGCCTGAATGGCGAGGGACACCTGTCTCTGTACAAGAAATAAAGGGATACTCACGTAAAATCAATGTCAGGTTAGACATAAATAATAACCTGAGATTTCGCCTCGAGTATTAGCGGGCGAACGCAAAAAAAAAAAAAAAAAATAGTTTCTGATGATACCCTTTCATAGCTGTCACCAGGGGCAGACCGCCAACCCACTTAGTACGCCACTGGCCTCACTCACACATTCGCTCACTCCCTCACTCAATCTATAATTCATTTACAATGTCATTATTCACATAGTCATCCCCTTTACATATTATATTTCTGTTCGTTACTCATTCATTTACTCAATTCCCATCTCAGTCAATTATTAATTCACTTTTTCAATCTCTCTCTCTCTCTCTCTCTCTCTCTCTCTCTCTCTCTCTCTCTCTCTCTCTCTCTCTCTCTCTCTCTCACACACACACACACACACACACTGTCTGTCTTTTCAAATACATCAAGAGTGCAGATTATATGCCACCCTAATTACGTTATGTTCCTAAATAATTATATAGCATCATATGTAGGTTTTAAAGATAATTTTTCCCTGTTCAGTATTAACTATGATAAGGTACTGTAAATGTCTGTAACTGGTATCGTGCTGTTCCAATGTTGGGATTTTATTTTATGTTATTGTATTTTATTTTGTTATTTTATTATTAAAGTAATATTTAAGATACACGTAAGAATAAATGGATTCAGTATGGGAGACGAGAGAAAGGGTGGGCAGAATGTTAGACGAGCGTGCGTGCCCAATTCTAAACCTTTGAAAATAAAGTTCGTTCGTTCGTTCATTCGTTCGTTCTCTCTCTCTAATTCGTATAGAAAAAAGAAATTACTTTAAAAATTTGGTTCAGAACAAAACAAACAGTAAAGATATATGGAAAGCAATCAACACCTTAGCGAACAAGCGAAATCTGTCAGTCTCGTCAACCCCTAATACTTCATTTACTTGCACAGACTTCAGCAATTACCTTCAGGCAGAAATACACAGTCTTAAATCTACAATACCAAATTCACCTTGGGACTTAGGCAGGCTGTCAGTATTTTGTGAGAACAAATGTACAAACACAATCCCATTCAACATTCCGTTTATGACAGTTAATGACGTGTATAACTATCTTCTAGGACTTAAAGATAATAACTCATCAGGACTTGACGGAGTCAGTAATCGAATACTGCGTTATGCGGCTCCAGCTATTAGTGATTCGCTTACATACATATACAATCAATATATCGCACGGAGTTACTTTACGTGGCACTTTAAAGTCGCTAAGGTATATCCTCTCTTAAAACCTGGCTCTTCCGACAATAATAACCTTGGTAACTATAGGCCAATCTCCTTAATATCATCGCTATCCAAACCACTAGAAAAACACATACATAAAATAACACCACAACACCTAGTTAACAACGGCTTGCTAATTGATAGTCAGTCGGGGTTTAGACCTAAACATTCATGTCACACAGCTCTAACTAAGATGATTGACAACTGGCATTTAAATATTAATAACGATAACATATGTGGGGCAGTTTTTGTAGACTTTAAAAAACCATTTTATATGATAGATCACCCTATTTTAATTAGAAAACTAGAAACATCAAAAGTAAATCTTCAACTAGTGACGATAATTAAATCATTCCTGTCAGACAGAAAACATGTAGTTTCTTACAATAACTCTCGCTCAAACCCAACCGTAATAAATACCGGCGTTCCTCGGGACTCTATTCTTGGGCCTCTACTTTTTGCCATATACATTAATGACCTTCCACTACACGTCGAGCACGCATCCTGTGACCTATTTGCTGATGACTGTACTGTCTACACGAGTGATACAAGTTGCAACACACTCGAACTATCGTTACAAAAAGATACAGACAATCTGATTAAGTGGAGCATCGGAAATCGCATGCTAATTAATATAATTAAAACAAAGTGCATGTTAATATCAACTAGACAAAAATTACAAAATTCAGAGAAAACAACACTTCAGATCTATATTGGTACATCACCAATTGAAAACGTTAATGAACATAAAACTCTAGGAATAGCCGTTGACCAGCATCTAAATTGGAACTCACATGTTCATGCACTGGCCAAGCAAACGGCACAGAAAGTTTACCAGTTAGCTAAAATCAAACATGTCCTAGATGAAGATGCACGAAAATTGTTCTATATATCTCACATACAAACAAACCTTGACTATTGCTCCACAATCTGGGATGGTTGTTCTATCTCCAACACAAAAAGACTCCATTCACTACAAAAGCGTGCAGTGCATCTAGTTTCTGACAATTGCCAAACACAGTGTGTAGATCCATATAAAGATCTCAAAATACTGCCTCTAAGAAAGCGCTTTCTGTTCAACAAAGCTAAATTTGTTCACAAAATCCTGTCACAGAATACTCCAACATATCTGTGGCCAATGTTCAAATACAATGAAAGACGCAGTCAACGCCTTAACAAAATACAAGTGCCCAAGCCTAGGCTTGACTTATTCAAGAAAAGCTTAGCTTACTCTGCTGCTCATCTTTGGAACTATTTTCCACATTATCTAAAAGATATCAACCTCAGTCCCTATTCATACAATCGTAAACTTTTCGAATACTTTATGAGTTATGATTATCTGCCCCCCCCCCCCCCCCCCGCCCCACCACCTTCCCCAACGTGATTATTTTTCCGAACAAATGATATAATATCGAATGTAGGTTTAATGATGATGTTAGTGCTTTTCAACATATTTTGATTCATGGTAATACTTAGTTTGTACTTTTCGACATATTTTATTTCATGTTTATAATTAGATACTGTGAATGTGAGTATGCTATTATTTTACCTTTACAACGTTGAATTCCTTGAATTAATGGGCAAAATGTATGTGAGAATAAATGAAATCAGTATAAAAGACGAGAGAAAGGAAGGGCAGAATGTCAGACGGGCCTGCGGGCCCAATTCTCAACCCTTTGAAAATAAAGTTCGTTCGTTCGTTCTCTCTCTCTCTCTCTCTCTCTCTCTCTGCTCTGTGTAGTTCCGGTAGAATGAAAAAAAAAACCACACAAATAGTAATACGTCTTACAAAGAGGAAGGACAAGAAAAAACCTACGTTGCGGCCACAAGGCCTTCGTCAAGGACAGACAAACAAAAGACAGGAGGGAAAGAAAGTGAGAATTAAGTGGAGAACATAAAGATATAGAAATTAGAGAGAAATACTCCCTGATGTTCGAGTCACATGTTGGAGCAAAGATGTCTGCCACAAAACCGGAAAGCGGAAGTGAATAGTTCATTAAAAAAAAAAACATGAAAATAAGTACTGGAAAACAGAGTGAAGAAAAAGTGATAAAAAAATAAAATAAAATATTTATAATAATAATTATTATTATTATATGGAGTAAAATGCATTTATTTAAAAACAAATCTCTGTAGCTCCTGGGTGTCTATAATGAGACAAAGAACGAATAGGACTATCCTCCCTCAGACATCTCGTACCAAGGTTATGAGTGGGGACTGGCAGTCTCATCACGTACGAGACATAGCTACAGAAACCGTCATAGCAAGAGTATGAGAATGAATGGTGCAGGCTTCTTGCAAGGACAACAGCTGCACTAGTGACACCATGCTCCATAAGGAGTGGAGAATTAAAATGAATGAATAAACCTTTAGATTAACGAGACCACAAGGCCTTTTTGTATTTGGACATACGCCCTAATATAACCGACGGGCCCTGTATCTAGGTTGAATGGGGCACGCCTCGTCAAAACAAGGCAACTTTTTATTTTTAAACACATGAATGAATGAATCTCTCTCCTTTTATCCCTCTTTACTCTCTCTCTCTTTAACCCTCTTTACTCTCTCTCTCTCTCTCACACACATACAGGGTTGTGGAGTCAGCCCAAAAAAATTCAGACGCTGACTCTTGAAATTTTAGAAGTACGACTCCGACTCCACAGCCTTGACTGTCACATACGTACGCGCACACGCTAATCGCTTTCATGAGTTAAACAAACATATATTTAACGCCCGCATACTTCAAGAGGCGGAAACCGATCTCGCAAACATTCACATCGCCTACCCTGACAACGCCGACGTAATGCGAGGCCCAGGTAGAGTGTATCTACTCAAATCGAACAACGAATTCAAACAGTCACATTATGCAAATCCGTGTAATTCTAAGCTTAGCAGACACGGCGGACACAATCTCTTCTTCCTTCCAACATTGTAGATTAAGTTTCAAGCAGTGTCCGAAGTTCACACAAACATCGCGCAGGAAGAAGATCAACACTTTGACACCTGTCTGTGGACAAAAGGTAAATGATTGTTCTTGCGCTTTATTGTAAGGTGGAGTAGCAAGAATCGTGGCAGTTCGAAAAAGTGAAAATGAAAAAAAAAAAAAAAAATGAAAGGGCCGGAGTTAATTAATGGAAACGCCCAAGTAGTTCTCGGTTTTTGGCTGCCGGTGTTGTGAATTGTCCTTTGCAGGCTAAACTCTCATCAGGGCTATATCATGCAAGCTGATAGATACTACCAGCAGCAGATTTGTCTTCAAATCTTTTCTAACAAGTCTCAAGTCTCTTAGTACAAGTCTCAAGCCTCTAATTGTAGCTTTTAAGTCGTTTGTGACGTTTTTGCCTCCCATGATCCGCAGTAGTGGTCCAACAATGGCCAACTTGAGTATAAAATTGAGGTTCTTCAAGGGTATCAAGCTTCGCTCAAGACTACTCTTGGCAGAGATAAACATAGAAGAATGATGCTTCTATTTAAGGCAGCCTCAAAGAATTTTAAAGAAAAACAAGTATAACAACAGGCCATAGGGCAGTGCCGTAAATACCCAGCACACAGTCCGCCCATGCTATCATGTCGATATCGGAATACTTGTACAGTATATACAATTTAGAAAAAGAATATCGAATACTAGTGAAAAATAAATAAACGTTTCAATATTCGATTCTCTTGAGTGCTATCTGTATCCATGTAGGTCAGATACTGATTGGAGATGTCAGGAACCTTAAGCTGACTACTGCCGGCTTTTTAGTCATTAATGTGGAAGTCTGAAGGCGAACGAGGAAGAAGAAGAAGATGACTTAATTTATCGTAAATTTACTGCCGTATACGGTGTATTTTCTATGAAGGCGGCCAAGAAGTATTGTCTATGAAGGCGGCCAAGAAGAAAGACATGATTTGACAAATGGTAGTCCCATAGGAGATACTGCAAGATGGGAGTGAAGTGTTAGACACTTCACCTTACTATGTCCAGCTTTATAAGGTGGAGTGACTAGTTCGCTTCCTCGCTGCCTTTGCTTTCTATAACTCAAGAGAAGCCAAGTACCCATTTACAGCTGGGCAGGCGATTTACAGCTAGGTAGGCGCTTTGACAAAACAGGAAAAACAAAACAGCTATGAGCTAACTCTCCTAGTAGATCAAGCTTAGAAAAGCTCGCAATAGCAATAAGATCTTCTGCTGTTAATCTCCAGATGTGAAAAACACGAGGCTGTAGTGATTTCTGTGCCCCAAATGTTAACTACGCCCGTGTGCTACCGGGGCCCGAAAGGAACGCAAAAAATAGTAACACTGCAATCTACCATCCATGTCGTAAGTAGCGACGAAAGAAGGTTGGATGTGAGACCGGCTACCCTCATCATGTAGAAAATCTAAGCCATAAAACTTTCAACAAACAAAAGGGACAAGTCAACAAAGGAAAATAAAACTCAGCCATCAAAGACAGAAGGTCCTCTGGAAGGGAGGCATACGGCACAACCCAGAGAATGCGAAAGGAGTCTGGGTTACTAGAGAGGAACACGGCGCGGAAGACATGCAATATGAACATGTTTGTTATGACCTAATTAGCTGATAAAATTTGACTAAAACAGATTACCCCATTTGCTTGCACATACGATAGTTATTTCCGGCTTTCCCAGTAATCTTTGACCCAGACAGCTTAAAACTACGTCACAATAACGTGACGCAACCTCCTTTACCTCCCTTGATGCGTAACTGAAACAAACAGTCACCTGGAAGGTGAGTGAATGTACCTGTTTACTTTGTTTGTTAACTGATGCGATTTGTTGCCTGTTGCTAATCCAATCCAGATAAGGAGGTATGTGAAATCTTCGAAGATTTCCTGCCCGATTTCGTATCAAGTGCTTTACACGCATTAGTTAGTTGCTTATCCTTTACAGGACGTGGCAATCAACCCCAGCTTTTATTGGCTGTTTGTAATTTTTCTAGGCAATTTTTTCATTCAGTAGTTTGCCATTGCTTTCTGAACGGCACGGCGCTTATACCATTGTTAAAAATCCACACAAAGCGATCTGCTACCAAACCGCCTGCAGCAGGTTTCGAACCTGGTATATCTGGATTATGAAACTGCGTTCATATCCATTAGGCCACAGACGCCGACTTACATGCATTACATTTCCTAATAAGCGGTGATCGGTAGAGAACAATCAATGTTTCATTCATTCATCATATATCAGCTCCCGAAGGAGCATAGACCTTCAACAAACGTATGCCAAATCTTCCTGTCCCGTGCCATCAGCTCAAGGTCTTTCCATGTCTTCTTCATCCCCTTCATGTAACCCCTACAGTTCTCCTCTCCATGTGTTCCTTGGTCTCTACCTCTCTTTCCCTGGGGATTGCAGTGCAAGGACTGCCTGGTAATGCTATCAACCAGTTTCCTCAGTGTGTGTCCTATCCACCTCCTGCGTTTTCTTCTCATCTGCTGTTCCACTAGCATTTGCCATGTTCTTGCCATCTATTCCACATTGGTGATCTTGTCATACCAAATGAATTAGTGCAAAATTGTATGATGCGTTTAGTGAAAGAGATGGGTAAAAATACCGGCTGTGAACGAACTGATAAAGGCTGTGAACGGATGGGGAATTTTAGCACTCAGATAAAAAGAGAAAAAGAGCAGTCAGAGATAAAGCGAGAAAAGGCCAGAATGTTTTCTTTCTATCGACGCTGTGACGTTCAGTAGAAATGTTATTGTCGAATCTCCATCAAATTCGTACGCTTTAACTGCTGCTGTCTTGTCTTTTGTGTTACGTTATGTTCTGAACATTGGTACTCTCTATTGCTTTTCTTTTAAAGTCTACATTATTCTATTAGCTCCCTGGTTGCTATATTAATACAGGCATATATCAAAAAGTCACGTCATCATTATCACGACCCAAAAAATTATTATACCATTTTCACATTAAGTATATCACAAAAGTTATTCACGGTTTGAGGACTCAGCCCCTAGCCCTCTTACATCGCAACCGTTACTTTCCTCCACGCTCAGCCAGCTGGTATTAGCGAACGTCACATCACGTCTCACGTCTGCAAGCTCTCACGTGGAAGAATTGGGACTCATGCAGCGTCAGAGATAACACTTATTAGGGTCCCACAATCTAAGCCCTCGAGCAGTGTGTCTCGGGAAGATGTCCCCAACCTCTCAGCGCCATTTCCATCAAGAAGAATTTCACGAGAGGATGATCTCGTGACAGCTAAAGGAGGCAGCCAAATAGTTTGGGGGTTAGATATTTCTTGACTCGTTGCTCTTCTGATTGCTAAAAGTCGGGGTGATGGAGAAATTATTGCGTGATTTAAACAAAATGAACATTTTATAGAAAGTTTAAAAAGTTCTCATAAATACTTTATTGTCTTTGATTATAATGAGATTGTATTTGTGTTGGATGCGAAAATATTTCAAGAACATCATCACGTCTGTGGAAAATCTGACTTCGTTATTTAAAGAAACAATTTTAAAAAAAAAGTCCTTTTAAGACACGGAAGATACAGGGATTGAACTCCATTAAAAGGGTCGTGTTCACTAACGAAGAAAGCCTATTCAACTTGAAATCTTTCTTCAATTTCAAGCGTCATTGCGTCATTTCGCTTGACCTCGTCCCTTGAAATGTCTTTGTGTATAGCGCTTAAAAAAGAAAAAAAAAACACGGAGTACAGTGCGCCGGGATTTACGCGAGGGTTTCTCTCTGGAGACGCTCGCGTAAATTGAGATAATTTTCTTCATAGAAATTTAGTAAGTTTGGGGGGTCGGAGTGGCTCAGAGATATGCCGTCGGCCTCTGATTCTAAAGGTACCTGGTTCGTTCCCAGCTCAGGGAACATAATTTATGGGAATTTTTTTCAGAACCAGTGGTTCCAATGATGTCACACGCCTCCCTGATCTCCTGGAGAGTGAGATCGGATGCCTAGCCTTCTCGAATAAGGATGAAAAAATAAGAGGTCGCGCGTGCAAGCAAGCACGTTAAAAATCAATCAACTGTTTGGAATGGTAAAGAGTAGGCCATACGGCCCCTGCCCTGGAAAACTTTAAAAATTAGGAAACCTTACTTACTACTTATGTAGTCGTTCCTCTTCTACCCCGGAGTGTAGAGGTTTGTCAGAGAGAACGCCATATTATCCTATCGCTGGTCTCCCTCTTGGCCTTGTTCCAAACTAGTCCTCGGTCCTTCAGGGATTATCTTATGTTGTCCTCCCAGCGGACTCTGTGTCGTCCTGGAGGTCTGGATCCCTGGCTCTTGATATCCCATTTTTGTCGTGGTAGCGATCTTCTTCCATTCTGCAGACATGGCCAAACCATCATAGTTGGGACTGTTCTACTTGGGTCTGCAGGGGCTGGATTTTGAGCCTTTCCGTATCGTGTGGTTGCGGAACATGTCTCTTCTTGTTACTTCAACCACCTTCCTCAGATACCTCATTTCTGAGGTTTGGAGCTGGCTTTTATGGGTTGTAGTCATTGCCCATAACTCGCATCCATACGTCAGGACCAGGACATAGGTGGGGCGGTATACAACCATTTTCGTCCTCTTACCAATCTCTCTTTTGCTGAGCAATCTTCGATTTATGGCCTGAAAAAGTCTCCTAGATCATGCTCTTCGGGTAGCCAAGTCTTCTTTGTTGCCCCCTTCTAGTGTATGACAGTTTCAAGGTATTTACAGTGGATGACCTGCTCCAGGATCTGTTCTCCCAGCTTAATGATTTTGTTTCCTTCTCGTGGTTTTTGTTTTGGAGCTGCTGATAACCATCCCTCTCTTCTCCAGCTCTTCCTTCAAAACTTGCAGGTTGGATTGAAGTTGTGTCTCTGATTTAGCAATCAGGGCGACATCATCGGCAGATGCTACCTCTTAAATACAGACCTGTCTCATCTTCAAGTAATCCACTAAAATTAGGAAACCAACTCACCACATAAATATTTATAGAATATATGTGATTCCTGTATAACACACTGGGATCCTCGTCGGTGCTACGGAGTTCGTGCACTGTGATGAGATCCTCCTTGTGTGATCTAAGGGAGGAGATCGGAGCACTGATGGAGTTGTCTGTGTGCAATGAAGATGGTCCTTAAAACCAAACCAAACCAAACCAAACCAGTAAGTTACAATTACGGGAAGCTTCTGAAATTAGGTTAAAATAAAATTTAATAAAATTTTCATAAAGGTCAAAGGAAAAAGAATACAAAACATGAGAAACGTAAGAAAAATGTAAAATTATGACGGCGGTATCGTCTGTATGAGAATTATGTCAGTTACTAGCAATAACCCGTCAAAATTGACAGGTTTGTAATTATAGTGTGTTGTTTCTGTTCTGAACGGCTCCTGTGATAAACCCTCTGTGGATGGGAAGGAGCGAAGCTCCTGACCGGGTTGGAAGGAAAGTCCCCAGGTTCCCCAGCCTCGCAATGACATGTCATTGGGCCGAAGGGCTGAAAGCCCAAGTGCCGATTGTTAAGGGGAAAAAAAAAAAAAAAAAAAAAAAACATGTGGTCATTTCATTGCAGGCGACTGTCATTAGATATTTGTAGTGAAAATTATATGGATGTATTAAATATGAAGACATGGAGTAACCTTACCTAAATGACATGTGGAGCAGTGATAATGATCTAATGGACTGTAAATTGACTAAATAACTAACATTTCTTTTATGACAACATGTCTCGTAATTGTTCGTGCATCTTTTAAAATCTTGCCCTGGTCGACTTACTGCCTCTAAGAAGACATGGTCGACTTACTGCCTCTGTTTATCAATCGTGTTGTTGGCTTCTTTCCATAATAAAACTGTTTATGCACACCTTCATTTGCGCACTTTTTCTATTTTCGGGAGAGTACATATACGGGGAAACAATACAATTATTGTCTAACTTTCAACCACAGTTGCACCCCCTTAGCTGTGGTTGGAAGTTAATGTACTCTCTCGAAAATAGAAAAAGTGCGCAAATGACAGTGTGCAAAATGTGACTGACTGACCGACCGACCGACCGAAATACTTACGGCGAGTATTATGGTATTTGATGATGACGGTGGTATCGTCTGTGAGAGAATTATTTCAGTAATAGTGATCTTTTTCGCACGCTTGCTAGCCTGCTTTTTTTATTTTTTCGAATTCGCATACACTGAGATTGCGCAAATCGCGGGCGCGTTGTACTCTGATGGGAAATTTTCTCAGACTTTGTTCACATTTCAAGTGTCAAGTTTGTTAGTTAAATTTGAATGAAACTTCCGATGTCCAAAATGCTCCCCGTTGAGCAAAGGTCTTTAACAGAAACATGCCAAAATTTATGTCCTGTGTTATCGGTTCTTCTTCTTCTTCTTCTTCCTCGTTCGTCCTGAAAAGGACGTTGGTTACGTTGTGTCGCCGTTCACAGCGAAGCTGCGATATTTTCGCCTTTTGGCCCGACACATCCGACTTCCGCTCGGCATTTTTTGGGACCGGGTTTGCCTTCCCTCTTCGATCCCTACTCTCTCGGCCAGACTGCAGTGATGCAGCCTGTTTCCAGGACCATCACTTTGGAGGTGGAGTAGGGTCTTGGTCAGCTCTGGTTCGCTGACCCTGACGCAAGCAGTCAAGCTATGAGTCGCTGACTGCATTCATCTCTTTGGCTGCGTCTTCAGTCCCTGTGTCATCGGTTCAAGGTCGTTCTATGTCTTTTATATCTCTTTTATGCCTGTTTTCATTTTTTTAAATAATTCTCCATCTCTCTTCCCCTGGGGATTCCAGAACAGGGGCTGCCTTGTGATGCTAGCAGTGGATTTTCTTAATGCGTGTTCTATCTAACACTGGAGTCTTTTCAACACCTCTTTCTCCTGTGGTGTTTTTCTTGTTTTTTCCATTAACTCCATTTTAGTGGATGATGCCGTAGACGAATGAAGTGTTAGAGACTTCTCTATAAATGTGTCTCAGTTTTATGAGGTTAGATGACAGTTTCCATTCCTCCCTGGTTGTTCATTCCCTAACTCAAGACCAAAATCCGTTACCCGTTTACAGCTGAGTTGTAGACTGCAGTGTTTCACTACCAGTTTGTTAATCCAATAACTTTGCCTCGAGAAGCAAGCACTCTAAACATTCGGCCATTCGATACTCCCCCCCCCCCCCGCCCCCACCAAATAGCTATTAAGGTAAAGGTAGTGCCATAGCAGACACGACCTGGGTGGACTAGATCGTGCCACTACCAGGTTTCTATCCTGGATCCCGGTAACTTTTCCGCGACAGAAAAGCGCTCTAACTGTTTAGCCCATCGGATCTCGACAGTAGCTATTACGACAACTGAATACAACATTAGTACACAGAAAATTAGCCTCGCGTTAATACCACAATACACAGCGGTAATCAAATTAACATAACACTGAAATTAGTGATTTGACTTGAAGTGCAGTTTCACAATGAACGAGCAGTGGAAACGTTTAAACTGTGAGTGCGTATGAGATCGTTCTATAAACGCTACACAAGGACTGTTAACCTGTGTGGGGCCCTTGAATGGATTCTAGGGTGTCCGTGTACATAATCTAAAATCTAAATTACATTGCTATAAAAATTTTTATTCGCGGAATTATCAGAGATTTGTGCTTTAAAGAAAAATATACCTTTTTTAACAGATTGTTTTTTATATTTCAGTAAGCGTAACGATTTTTCTGTGTAATAAAAACGGAATACAAATTTAATTATGCGTTTATGTATATGACCACGACAAACATTGGAAACTAATAGCCAGGGATCCAGACCTCCAGGACGACCCAGAGCTCGCTGGGAGGGCAACATTAAACAATCCATGAAGGACTGAGGACTAGATTGGAACCAGGCCTGGAGGAAGACAACCGATAGGATAGTATGGCGCTCTCTCTGGCAAAACTCTACACCCCAGGGTAGAAGAGGGGTGACTAAGTAAGTAAATAGTAGTTTATGTATATTTTTTTTTAAGGAGGGACCAGTAGCCTCAAAAAAAAAAAAAAAAAAATGACCGTAATCATGCATCGCTCAACCCCATTTACCGGATCTGGTTGCCCGTCTACCCGGAAATTAACGGTTATTGGAGCCGATGTTTAACACGGCTATCGGAAAGTAGTGTCAAGTCCAATTCTTTCAGCTTCACCCGTGAGAGCATTCAGACCATCTGGTAAAACTACCAGCCACGCTATCTGATGGTCCCATATTACGGGTGGATGGGTTTCATTTTCGAGGAATTTGACTGGACAGTGGAGAAGGTACTTAAACAGCCCCCGACACGGTTGAGGTGTGAGAGGAAGAGTAATTACTGGGTGCCTGGCAGTTAGCCACTGCACGTTCTCAGTAGTGATACGCTAATGACTAGACAGGGTGACAATCAGGTCATTCTTGTTCACGTGGTCAGAGTCTTTCAGCAGTCCTATTTGAAGTGGATTGGCTGTTTTGTTTTAAATGGAGGCTAAAAATGTACCATGAGATATGAAATGTTTGCTGTATTGTCATACTGTGGATTTTGTTTGCTTTTTTTATAAGTTAGTTTACAAAATAAAGCAACCGCTTCGTTGCTTCTTTTTCCCCCTTACTTTCACATTTTCCATCTTTCTTTTTTATCCATTACTTTCATCTTTCTTTTTTATCCATTACTTTCATCTTTCTTTTTTCCATTACTTTCACCTTTCTTTTCTCGTCATATTCTTAATTATTCTCTCTGTCAACTTCTTCCTTTTACTTCTTTCCTATCATTTATCCTTTCTCTTCTTTATCTGACTTTAGCACATCAGGACTCTGTGCAGTAAACACATTTCTCCTTCATTTCTATGATAATCATTCTTCCGCACCTATCTTTTCCGAATGTTCTTCTGTGCAGTAAACACATTTCTCCTTCATTTCTATGATAATCATTCTTCCGCACCTATCTTTTCCGAATGTTCTTCTGTGCAGTAAACACATTTCTCCTTCATTTCTATGATAATCATTCTTCCGCACCTATCTTTTCCGAATGTTCTTCTGTGCAGTAAACACATTTCTCCTTCATTTCTATGATAATCATTCTTCCGCACCTATCTTTTCCGAATGTTCTTCAAGAACCATTGTTCTGCTCGTTCTATTCAATGCATTCGTTTAAAAAAACCCCTCTTTATCTTCTACGTGTGGTTCAAGGGTAAACTTTGAATGTAGTCCCTTTGCAAATACTGCCGTAGAGAAGCGTAGTTGTAGAGATTTCGCCAATACTAGGTCACAGCTTTATGAGGTGGGGGGTAACCGGTTCGTTTCCTCACTGTCTTTACCTGTCCTAGCTCCAACAAAGACGGATATCAATTTACAGCCAGGTAGACTAGAACAAGGGTTCTCAACCTATTTTAGCTCATGGCTCCTTCTTTTGAGCCTCATTTACCTCTGTGACACTCCTCATAGTTGCTGTTAGCTGGAAAGAAGGTACTTTACAATCTTACTGTGCCCCCCCCCCCCTTCCCGGAAGTATGGCATGGCCCCCTTGGGGGTGGAGGGGATATGGCCTACATTAAGAACCACTGAACTAGAGCATGATGCCACCTGGTGTTGAGCCTCGGTAACTTTATCTCTGGTAGCAACTGTTCTAACCACTCTGCCACTCACCTTCAAAGGTATATATATATATATATATATATTTTTGTTTGGCCAGCGTCCGAAAACATATAAACAGTATGCACCGTGACATGCCCGGAATCCCCTTGCACTCACTATTCGTCGTGCTTTCAGAAGGGGGATAAGGCAGATTTTCTAAAGCTGCATCAAATGTAGAGCGGGAGATGACCCTGTCCTCTTTTCATAAGCGCTGAGGAACTGAGGATACTTTTAACTGAGGATACTTTTAACTGAGGATACTTTTAACTGAGGACACTTTTAACTGAGGATACTTTTAACTGAGGATACTTTTAACTAGTAAAACTGTAGAGTTGGAGGGACATAAACAAGAAACAGGTAATGCGTCTTACTAGGAAAAAAGATCAGTAAAAACGTACAATGCGACCACAAGAAGGAATTCGCCAGGGACAGACAAACAAAAAAAAAAAAAAACAAAGGAAAGAAAGTGAGAATCAAGGGAAAATATAAATATAAGAGAAAACACTCGATGATACAGCGTGTGACATGTTTTAATTAAATGGCAGATACTGTGATTTACATGTGACATATATCTGTCAGTGTTTTCTCTTATTTTTATGTTGTCCGCTTAATTCTCACTTTCTTACCTTTCTGACAAAAGTTTGTTTGTTTGTCTGTCCCTGACGAAGGCCTCGTGGCCGCAACTTAGGTTTTTTCCTCCTAGTAAGACGTATTGCTAGCTTTTTTCCTGTTTTTTTTTTCCATAGAAAGACGTATTACTTTTGTTATTTTATCTCCTCCACTCTACCGTAAGTCCATGTATAGTCCTAAACTGGTAACGTACTTCTGAATTATTTTTTTTTGGGTCGGTGTGGGTTAACTAGGGTGGTTGGCACCTTTTCAAGGGCTCAATCTTGATTGGAAGCATCCCCTCTCCCCCACAATTTGGCAGTGCATTGTACGTTTTGATATAACTAAAGCACGGTGTTGACAGAATTTGAGTTTCTATTAGAGGCAGGTAAAAAAAAAGGTAGTCCCATAGAATATGGTGCCGTAAGGGAGTGACACTTCACCATACTAGATCCAGTTTTTTAGAGCTGGGGATGGGGGGGGGGGGGGGGGGGCCCGGGGGGGGGTGGTGTGGGGGGGTGGGGGGGGGGGGGGGGGGGGGGGGGGGGGGGGGGGGGGGGGGGGGGGGGAAGAGAGGGGGTGTGACCCGTTCCCTTGCTCGCTGCTTTTTGTTTGCCTTTCCTAACCCAACGGCAGGGTCAGGTACTCATTTACAGCTGAGTAGACTGAACATATAGTGTGTAAGTGTGATTCGCTTCCGTAGCTATGAGGTGGTGCCGTTCGGAAGGCCCTGGGTTCGATTCTCCGGTAAGCCACTCACATCTGTTGTTTTTCTGTTGTCTAGTTTTCTACTTTATTTCTCACGAGTGCCTGACATCATACCTTTATGTGTGTAATATTTATATATTTATTGAGTAGACTTGCAGCGTGACGCTACCACGTTCCGACCCGGAAACCCGGTAACTTCATCGCGAAAGGAAAGCGAATATCACCATTAAACACACGTAACAGAGATAGATGTAGTTATTATACTGCAAGCCAAGAAGTAGACTTTCTATATACAAGTACGAGTACGGCCGTTAGGTGCCTTATTCATACAGAAGAAAGAGAGGAATGTACGGATGAATCGCCTACACTGGGGTCATGGTGTGAAAATTGTTTTCATTCAACACCTTACGCGGGACTCGCACTGTCAATCCCACCCGGGGTTTTAGAAAACGAAGTGTCCCGAAATTACCGATTATCACCGGAACACAGAGAGGTAATTACCTGGGTGTCGGCAATTCCAAAAGGACAACCACTTTTAAATCCTGGCTTTATAGCGGTGAAATAGGTCTAATAACACCCTACTATTTTTTTACTGCGCAAAGAAATTAGGAAGAGGCGAACAAGGTCCGTGGAGACTGAGCTGCATGGCTATTAAATTCGGACTTTTTAACGGCGGGTAGCCTTTGTGACTTTTGGGAGATTCACGCAAGGCATTGTATTCGTGTGGGACGTACTCCGTTATTAAGTTCCGAAAAGGGAAGAACTGTGGCATCTTAAGCGTTACCTGTTGTGTGATTCATGGTTCCTTGTGAATGGAAATCTAGATACCTGAAACTAGGATTTAAAAGCGTGCAATATGTTAGTCGGGGGGAGGGGGGGGGGGAGAATGCCATTTCCCTGTGATATTCCTTCCTTCTTTCTTTCCCTTTTCGTTTCTTACGGAGCATGGGGCCACCAACGCATTAGCCCCAATGCAGGAAGCCCACATACGTCTCTGAAAAACCGAGGACTGGACTGGAGCCAGGGCAAAAGAGAGACAGTAAATACATAAATAATACACACACACACACACACACACACACACACACACAGGTATGTTGTCAGGCACTCGTGAGAAATAAAGAAGTAGCAGACTAGACAACAGAAAAACAACAGAAGTGATAGGCTTACCGGGAATCAAACCCAGGATCTTCCGAACGACACCACCGCCTAGCCATGGCAGCGAATCGCAAAAGGAAGACAGGTGATTTGATAGCATGATGCTTTCTCTGGGTAAACCTCGACACACTGAGGTAGAAGAGGAACGACTAAATAAGTAATTCCTAGAACATGGAAGAGAAAAAGTACGAGAGAGAGAGAGAGAGAGAGAGAGAGAGAGAGAGAGAGAGAGAGAGAGAGAGAGAGAGAGAGAGAGAGAGAGAGAGAGATGAATCGAAGGTATGGAGGACTCTTTCAAACAAGAGAGAACACCCTTTCATTTAAGCAGCAGGACTTCCTATTTTGTGCGCCCTTATCCGAGAAGGATAGGCATCCGATCTCACTACCCAGGAGACCTGAGGAGAGTATGACATCATGAAGAACCATTGGTTCCGAACAAAATATCCATCAATAATATGACCTGTAATGGGAGCGAACAGGGCACCTTTAGAATTAGAGACGAACGCTCTACCTCAAGCCCCTCCGACCCCCTTTTTTGCATTGGGGAATATATGGAAATCAAGTCCAATACTTATATACAATGTATTCTGATAGCTTCCGTTTCAACTTAATTTAGACACCATCGTGAGCACCAGTGTTACCACCATGAGCACCGGCGTTACCACCATGAGCACCAGCGTTATCACCGTGAGCACCAGCGTTACCACCATGAGCACCGGCGTTACCACCATGAGCACCAGCGTTACCACCATGAGCACCAGCGTTATCACCGTGAGCACCAGCGTTACCACCATGAGCACCGGTGTTACCACCATGAGCACCAGCGTTACCACCATGAGCACCGGCGTTACCACCATGAGCACCAGCGTTACCACCATGAGCACCGGCGTTACCACCATGAGCACCAGCGTTACCATCGTGAGCACCAGCGTTACCACCATGAGCACCAGCGTTACCATCGTGAGCACCAGCGTTACCACCATGAGCACCGGCGTTACCACCATGAGCACCAGCGTTACCACCGTGAGCACCAGCGTTACCACCGTGAGCACCAGCGTTACCACCATGAGCACCAGCGTTACTATCGTGAGCACCAGCGTTACCACCATGAGCACCAGCGTTACCATCGTGAGCACCAGCGTTACCACCGTGAGCACCAGCGTTACCACCGTGAGCACCAGCGTTACCACCGTGAGCACCAGCGTTACCACCGTGAGCACCAGCGTTACCATCATATTACTTTACTTCTTTTCTTTTTTCAAGTACCATGCCTGGTGACGTAGGCGATCATGCCTGTCCACAACTTTATCTTCAACTCAAATGTCAATCCATTTATTTTTCCAAATTGCGAACACACGAAAATATGTCACACCACACGTTAAAAAAGGACAAAAGAGAAGGAAATACGTTACCAAAGACAACAAAATTACTAAATTTCTTTCTCTGCTGCTATCTTCGTGTTCTGCATACTGATGATCTACGCGTCTTACCTTCAACTTGTCTTTCTAACCTGCTCTCTAATTCACAGCATTAGGTTTTACAAGCGGTCGCACGTTTTGAGTAATTCAAAACCTTACCTGTTAACAATGTGGTGAAGAAGATAAAGCGATTCAATTTACCCAGCCGGTTCTGGTAAATCTATTTTCAAATCCCCAACCATTCACGTGCAAATGGTGGATGTAGTTGCTGGTATAAAAGTGCTTTCCTTTACGTTTATATACAGGTGGCTGTGTCCTGGATTAGCAAAACAACATGGAGTCGATTTTCAGGGGCGGCGTTACATATACTTAATTAATTCTCTTCTCTCTCTCTCTCTCTCTCTCTCTCTCTCTCTCTCTCTCTCTCTCTCTCTCTCTCTCTCTCTCTCTCTAAACATCTATTGCTTTTTGCGTTATCATAAACAACACATATACATGGTGCAGTAATGTCCATATCCATTTTTATGTTGTCCATCTATTGACTTCGTGAATATCCTCTTGGTTATACAATAATTGTTTTGATTCATAGTTGTCATGGAATATCCTAATCCACATATATAAATTATTAGGTAAATATAAAGCCTAACAAATAAAATTAATAAAGAGAAGAGCAATGGGAAAATGACAGTGCTGTCACAAAGAATGTACTCGAAATCCCCCTTGTTTTCTGCTTCGTCTGCCAATTGTAACGCTTTCACGTTGATAGTAAAGCTTACTGTATTATTACCCGCCTTCTTCAATGAAACGTGTGCTGTAATTCTTGGAAAAACATTGAGACGTACTGCGTAATGACCTAAATTAACCCTAACATTAATTATACTGCGTTACCAAAACGAACGAACAGATGGACTAAAGGGATAAAAAGAGAAGGGAGAGGCAGAAAGCCGAACACTAAACCCGCTTCGCGCGATACACAATTACTACCATCACGCGTGTAAGTCTACATGCACTAATTTTTTTTCAGACGGACAGTGATAAAATACACTACCCTTTCCCAGAGTTAGGTTTATAAATCATAACAGACTCTTATTAGAAAAGACAACATTATATGGGTTTACGTTTGAACACATAACAGTACCCAGACAGCACATCTTCTAAACAGGAGATAGAAGAAATTGCATATTTTGAACGCAGCCACGTAGCTCCTTTAAATTAGTATTTTTGGGTTCCTTAGGGCTTGCTGACAAATAATATGTAAAACGTTACGCAAATAGTCCAGGAATTAATAAATTATACCCAAAATAAAATATTGGGGGTGCCTGACAGCATAAAATCATTTCTGCTCATAAAATTTTTTTTATAACGTGTTTGAAAAAACCTTACGTTACATAAATAGCCTACCATGTAAACTCCAATTGATTGGAGCGCAACAAATGAAAGCCTAACCACGATTGGTCGGGCTATAAATACTATCTTGGTTGTTGGGGAGACGGGAAAAGATAACATTTTTTCAAACACTTGTCGAAACGTGGCTCATTGGCCAGTCTCGCTGATATACACACTTGGGAGCGTTAGTTCGAGACCACTAATTCAAATAAGCTTGATAAAGCGACAGTACGTTGAAGCTAGCTCACATTTTTGCTAAAATAAAAGCCTGGAACATAGGCAGAACGGAATTTGTGCCAGTTTGTGCCAGAATTCATTGCTAATCAACGTATCTGTGTTTATTTCCATGAAATTGTGGGACAGTGGTCTTGATGGTAGTGAGCAGCATCTGGTCAGAGATTTGCTGAATCCAGAGTCGGACAGCATACTCCTTGGTCTTTTTAGCTATCAGTGAGGTGTCTCCTGAGCCCAGAGGAGAATTCGAGCAGAGGAGTCCTTTCCTGCCGCCATCACGCCAGATAAGCGAATTGGCCAGCTGAGCTCAACATTATGTCCCCTCATCTTGAAATAACTTTATAAAAATTAACATTAAGAGGGGAATTTACTTGTCTTAAAATCAGGAACTGTGAACATCTACAATAATGGTCCCTAAAGACAAACTATTGAAGTCATGATGACAAATACCAACAGAGCTTGAACAAAAACAAAACCAGTATTACCTCATTTTACTACTACACAACTGACACACATAGAACATTTGTAATAATATATGTCACTACAATATTCATATTAAATACATTCTGTACATAACTTGTAATTTAAATTGATTGTGATTCCTGGTTCCCTTGTAGTTGAATCAGGACACATATTCATTCATGCCAGTAATGAATACATATTGTTATTCGAAAGTTTATCAGTGACTCTTTTAAGATATCTTTGTAGAGTGTTATATGTATGTGAGTGTCACAGTGTTGTCAAGAGTAGTGGATTACATTAAATTGTTTATCTGTCTGTTGTTGTGACTTACACTTCTTCATACACATACCCTAGACACATAACGTAGCATCACACTATTCCAGAATAATTCTGACTGAGATAAAGAGATATGTGGTAGCAAGTAAGGTTATCTATAATACACTACTTTTAATAGATATAGATACCTTCACAGCTGATCTCAGTCAGTACACTAAGTCCCCTATAAATATTTATAACATCCCACTTCACCACATATATTGGGGTCTCGCTCTTGGGATTTTGAATCTTTCACTATTAAAAATATTGGGGGTAATTCACTTCAGGGAATATAAGAATTAAAAGGTATCCTTGGGTGGAATTAAATAAGGTTGAGCTCACGGTGCCTGTGTTGTCCATTAGAGATTGAATTGTTGGTTAGACATTGTATAAATTTACATAATAGACAATGGCGGACCTGGCCAAATTTCGATCTGCTGCGGTTCAGACTGCAAAAGAGTTAGGATTAGATGGGCAAGTTATGGTTGCCTATGTCACAACGGAATGTGACAAATTTATTGAACGCGAAGAAAGAAGATTAGAAAAAGAGGCCGAAAGAAAGTTAGAGGCTGAGACTAAGAGGTTGCAAGCTGAGGCTGAGACTAAGAGGTTGCAGATTGAGGCTGACAAAGAGGTTAAGAAATTGGAAGCAGAAAGAGAAGACAAACGATTGGCTGCAGAAAGGGAAGAGAAGAAATTGGCTGCAGAAAGGGAAGAGAGGAAATTAGCTGCAGAAAGGGAAGCAGAAGATAAAAGATTACAAAGGGAACATGAGTTACGACTAAGGGAGTTTGAGTTTCAAGGCCATGCTCCTGAAAATGGTGCCAGTCCCTTTGCCTCTGATGCTACGGTTACTCAAGGAGCCTCAATCTCAGCTATGAATTTTCATTTAGATCATTTTGTTGAGAAAGACGATGATATTGAGAGCTATATAAATAGGTACGAACTATTAGCTACCACGTATGGGTTAGAGAGAGAAAGGTGGAGCTTAAAGTTATCTCAGGGACTTCGTGGGGCAGCTTATGAAGTTTTTGCAAAAATGAGCAGAGGTGATCAGGAAAATTATGACATGCTAAAGCAGGCTCTTTTGTTAAGGTATGAAAAGAATGCAGAGTTTTACAGGAAAAAATTTAGGAATGCTAAACTACTGTCAGGTGAAACCTATCACCAGTTCTCTGCACGAATAGAGACATACTTGGAGAAATGGACTTCTCTGGGGAAAACCCAAGATCTTAAGGAAATGGTCCTTATAGAGCAACTAAGAGAGTCCATGGCTCCAGACCTGAGAAAGTTTCTCATGGAACAAGGTGCAGAGAGGCTGGGTGAGTTGCTAAATGTTGCTGAAAGGTATCAAGCAGCTCAAGCAGAGGTAACAGGTAATAAAAAAGAAACAGGTGGATAACTTTAGGGCACCACAGAACTTTAATAAATTTGATCCTAGGGATCAAAATAAAGGTAAGCACCAATTTGATAGGCCACGGTATGAAAATAAAAATAAATTCCCACAATTCGATGAAAGGAAATATGATGAAAGAAAATCTTTCAACCAAGGAAAAAGGTGGTGTAAGAATTGTCAGATGGACAATCATGACACTGACCGGTGCAGAAGGAAACCTGTGTATATGGCAACCCTTCAGGTCAGGTCGACCTCAAGACAGGAGGAGGATATTATGTTAGATACCACTCCAGAAGAGATGAGGAAGGCACAGGCTGGGGATAAAACACTCAAGCCTTGTTTCAGAAAATTGTCAACTTGTCATACAACTCCAGGCAAGGGAGATTTTTTACATGAAAAACAAGTTGATGTATAGGAAGGCCGGAACTAGATCCAATGGTCACGGACAGCTGGTTCTTCCAAAAAGATATAGGACAGAATTAATAAGGAGCCTACATGTGAAACCAGATGGGGACCATGAGAAGATAGGTACCATCATTCAAAAGGTGGCTCACAATTATTATTGGCCCAAAGCAAGATGGGACATTGAGAATTTTGTAGAAAGGTGTAGCATAGCACATGAGGGAACACCCACAAGTGGGAACATGGATCAGGACCTGGACACGCCACGAGGCAAAATTAGGCCTGATAATAAAAAGAGATATAAATTTGATAAAGTGGACCAAATGGAATGGGAAGCCCCTTTTCACGGACAAGCTTCACTTAACTGTTTTACAATGGCCACTATGCGGAGAGTGCAAAAAGATGTCTTACCCCAGGATAAGCCGACAATCCCTCAATCGGACTTAAACAAACTGGAGGAAGAAGATGTAGAGAGGAAATCTCTCATCAAGAATTTTAAGAGGGGAGGCAGCCCCAAGAGAAAAATTGGTAGCGGTCGTTTTGTGCATGAAAATTCTGGGAAGAAAAATCATCACTATAAAGCTTCGAGTGGAAGAGACCATACCGGTGCATGGACAAATAGGTCCACACAATTAAAGGTCCATATGTAGCTTTGTTAAGAACGTGGACTGATGAAAAGGCAGAGGAAAACATTACATCTTCATACCAGTATGTGAATGAGCTGACCACTCGGTTAAAAACTGGCTGGAAACTTGCCAATGAAAATTTGAAACAAGCCAGGAAGAAACATGCTGCCTATTATAACAGGAAGGCGAAAGACAGAAATTTGGCTGTGGGAGAGAAGGTACTGCTTCTTTTGCCCGGGAGTCAGAATAAGTTACAAATTGGATGGCAGGGTCCATATACAGTTCTAGAGAAGGTGTCTAGAACAAATTATAAGATAGATAAGAAGGGGAAAGAAAAAATCTATCATGTGAATCTCCTGAAGAAATATTTGGAAAGAGAACATCAGGAAGAGACACACTTGTTGACCTTGTCCATCGCCATGGAGATGAAAAAGGAACCACTTTCATCAGTTGAATATCCATTACACCCCTGTGAGACAGCAGCACAGGTGAAAATCAGTACACATTTAACGAAAACTCAGAAAGAGAGAGTGCAACAGGTTCTAAATAATCATGCAGAGGTGTTAACAGACCGACCAGGGCATACAAACCTATTGGAATATGATATGAAACTCATAGACTCCACACCTGTCTGTATGAAACCATATTCGATTCCGTTTGCTAAGGAAAAAGCTTTGAAGGAAGAGATAGACTATCTATTGAAGGAAGGAATTATTTCGCACAGTGAGTCTTCGTATAGCTCCGGTGTTGTACTCTTAAGGAAGCCCTCTGGAGAACATAGACTCTGTATAGATTACAGGAGACTGAATGCTATTACAGAAGGACAGGTGGATCCATTGCCGGATACAAATCAGCTGTTTGCCAGACTAAATAAAGCTAAATATTTCTCAAAAGTGGATCTGAGTAAAGGATACTATCAGATTCCAGTAAAGCCTGAGGTTAGACCATACCTAGCTTTTAGTACCTCAGAAGGACACTATGAGTTTAATAGATTGCCATTTGGATTGAAGAATGCGCCTAGTGTCTTCTCTAGAATGATGAGAAAATTATTGGATCCTCTGAATAATCCCTGTATAACAAATTTTATGGATGATATCCTTATAGCAACAGAAACATTTGAGGAACACATTGACTCTCTGAACATGCTGTTTGATCGACTTAGGGAGGCAAATTTAACAGCCCGACCAACCAAATGTTGCGTTGGATGTAAAGAATTTAAATTTTTGGGACACACAGTTTATCAGGGAAACATGACCCCTGACCCAAAGAATTTAGAGAAACTACAGAAAGCCCCGAGACCACAAACCAAGAAGGACGTGAGATCCTTTGTCTCATTATGTGGTTTCTACCAGAAGTATATCAAAAACTTTAATTCCATATGTGCACCTTTAACGGAATTGACACGTAAAGGACTTCCAGATCGCATTACATGGACACCACAATGTGAAATGACTTACCAAGAATTGAAGGAAAAGCTCACAAGTAAACCCATTTTGAAATTACCTGACTTAAGTCAAGAATTCATAGTAAGGACGGATGCAAGTAATATTGGGCTAGGTGCAACTTTACTACAGAAATCAGATGCATTGGATGGGGAATTAAGCCCAGTGGCATATGCTAGCAGAAAGTTGAATAAAGCTGAAATCAACTACTCAACTAGCGAAAAAGAATGTCTTGCAGTAATATGGGCAATAAAGAAATTCAATATTTATCTATATGGGAAGGCATTTAAGTTGCAAACTGACCACAAACCTTTATCGTTTTTAGCACAGGCTAAGCATGAGAACTCTAGGTTACTCCGATGGTCTTTGCTTCTGGCTCCATATAATTTTAGCATTGAATATATATCTGGAAAAACCAATCTGGGAGCGGATTTTTTAAGCCGCCATCCGTGTGATGAGAATCACCGTAAACCCCAGAAATAATAATAAATTTCTCTATATGTGTATATAGAATAAAGGACTGACATATAATGTCTGTTTTAAGAGGGGAGGTGTCATGAAATATTCTAATCCACATATATAAATTATTAGGTAAATATAAAGCCTAACAAATAAAATTAATAAAGAGAAGAGCAATGGGAAAATGACAGTGCTGTCACAAAGAATGTACTCGAAATCCCCCTTGTTTTCTGCTTCGTCTGCAAATTGTAACGCTTTCACGTTGATAGTAAAGCTTACTGTATTATTACCCGCCTTCTTCAATGAAACGTGTGCTGTAATTCTTGGAAAAACATTGAGACGTACTGCGTAATGACCTAAATTAACCCTAACATTAATTATACTGCGTTACCAAAACGAACGAACAGATGGACTAAAGGGATAATAAGAGAAGGGAGAGGCAGAAAGCCGAACACTAAACCCGCTTCGCGCGATACACAATTACTACCATCACGCGTGTAAGTCTACATGCACTAATTTTTTTTTCAGACGGACAGTGATAAAATACACTACCCTTTCCCAGAGTTAGGTTTATAAATCATAACAGACTCTTATTAGAAAAGACAACATTATATGGGTTTACGTTTGAACACATAACAGTACCCAGACAGCACATCTTCTAAACAGGAGATAGAAGAAATTGCATATTTTGAACGCAGCCACGTAGCTCCTTTAAATTAGTATTTTTGGGTTCCTTAGGGTTTGCTGACAAATAATATGTAAAACGTTACGCAAATAGTCCAGGAATTAATAAATTATACCCAAAATAAAATATTGGGGGTGCCTGACAGCATAAAATCATTTCTGCTCATAAAATTTTTTTTATAACGTGTTTGAAAAAACCTTACGTTACATAAATAGCCTACCATGTAAACTCCAAATTGATTGGAGCGCAACAAATGAAAGCCTAACCACGATTGGTCGGGCTATAAATACTATCTTGGTTGTTGGGGGAGACGGGAAAAGATAACATTTTTTTCAAACACTTGTCGAAACGTGGCTCATTGGCCAGTCTCGCTGATATACACACTTGGGAGCGTTAGTTCGAGACCACTAATTCAAATAAGCTTGATAAAGCGACAGTACGTTGAAGCTAGCTCACATTTTTGCTAAAATAAAAGCCTGGAACATAGGCAGAACGGAATTTGTGCCAGTTTGTGCCAGAATTCATTGCTAATCAACGTATCTGTGTTTATTTCCATGAAATTGTGGGACAGTGGTCTTGATGGTAGTGAGCAGCATCTGGTCAGAGATTTGCTGAATCCAGAGTCGGACAGCATACTCCTTGGTCTTTTTAGCTATCAGTGAGGTGTCTCCTGAGCCCAGAGGAGAATTCGAGCAGAGGAGTCCTTTCCTGCCGCCATCACGCCAGATAAGCGAATTGGCCAGCTGAGCTCAACATTATGTCCCCTCATCTTGAAATAACTTTATAAAAATTAACATTAAGAGGGGAATTTACTTGTCTTAAAATCAGGAACTGTGAACATCTACAATAATGGTCCCTAAAGACAAACTATTGAAGTCATGATGACAAATACCAACAGAGCTTGAACAAAACAAAACCAGTATTACCTCATTTTACTACTACACAACTGACACACATAGAACATTTGTAATAATATATGTCACTACAATATTCATATTAAATACATTCTGTACATAACTTGTAATTTAAATTGATTGTGATTCCTGGTTCCCTTGTAGTTGAATCAGGACACATATTCATTCATGCCAGTAATGAATACATATTGTTATTCGAAAGTTTATCAGTGACTCTTTTAAGATATCTTTGTAGAGTGTTATATGTATGTGAGTGTCACAGTGTTGTCAAGAGTAGTGGATTACATTAAATTGTTTATCTGTCTGTTGTTGTGACTTACACTTCTTCATACACATACCCTAGACACATAACGTAGCATCACACTATTCCAGAATAATTCTGACTGAGATAAAGAGATATGTGGTAGCAAGTAAGGTTATCTATAATACACTACTTTTAATAGATATAGATACCTTCACAGCTGATCTCAGTCAGTACACTAAGTCCCCTATAAATATTTATAACATCCCACTTCACCACAATAGTTTTGTTGTTGTTTTTGTTTGTTCAGAAATCTGCAATCGCTTGCGTGGTGAAGTCATCTCAGAGAAAATAAAACAATAGTAAATAAGGTTTTAACAAAATACGAGGTGTGTTCAAATGAAACCCGTCCCAGTGGCTTTATAACAAATATATGTAAGGTACATCAGCAGGAGTAGTAGAATTAAATACAGCAATTATTATGAAGCAAGTACCCACTGGGGTTCTTTAGAAATAGTCACCATAAGCATTCAGCCACGCATCCCACTGCTTGGGTAGACGGCGGATGCCGTCCGAGAAAAATGACTTTGGTTGCTTATTGAACCATTTGGTCACCGAGGCCCTGACGTCTGCATCGAAGTCGAATCGTTGTCCCTTTAGAGATTTTTTTAAGGGTCCGAACAAATGAAAGTCACATGGTGACAGATCGGGGCTGTAGGCTGGGTGTGGCAGAACTTCCCACCTTTTCCTTGCTAACGCTTCCTGCACAATGTTTGCAACATGTGGACGAGCATTGTCGTGCAACAGAATCACACCACGCGAAAGCATGCCGGGTCGTTTATTCTTGATGGCTGTATGCAGGTTGTCTAGTGTGTCTTTGTAGCGGATGGCATCGATGTTCACGCCAGGCTCTTTAAAGTCTACCAATAGAAGCCCTTCATGGTCACAACATTCGGTCAGCATAACCGTACCGGCGAAAATCTGTGACTTGAATTTTTTTGGGTTTTGGTGATCCGGGATGTTTCCATTGCATGCTCGCTGATTTGCTGCACGGCTCAAAGTGGTGGCACCACGACTCATCGCCTGCCACTATGCGCAACAGAAATGCATCACCCTCCTCTTCGTAACGCAGCAGGTGGTTCAAACTCCACCCCATGCGTTTTTCCTTATGGTGATCGGTCAGCATCCGTGGACCCATTGTGAACACACCTTTCGATACTTCAGTTTCTTCCTAACCACCATTTGAACTGTCCTAAGAGACATAGCAAATTCCTCTGCTAGCGAACGTAAGCTCCGACGACGGTACACCCGTATTGCTGCATCAATCTCGGCGATGGCTTCTTCTGTCGCAACAATATGCACCTGACCTGGCCGCGGAAGATCTTTCGTTAACTGACGTCCTTCTCGAAACATTCGTGCCCAGTATTTCACTGTAGTCTTAGACACACTTTTGTCACCATACACTGCTTTCATCCGGCGATGAATGTCGACTGGTTGACATTCTTTGGCTGTTAGGAACTGAATCACCGCTCACTGATCGACCTTGGACGGATTCCTTATCACACCGGCCATTATTTTAACGGTCTGCAGCACAACCAATGAATACTAGGAGAATGAACACTTACACACTTGTACATTCGTATGTGCTTATTACGTCAGATGCGACATCATCATGCTCCTCCTACGAATGTCCACTTGGCGCAGCACGGTCGGGTTTTATTTGAACACGCCTCGTAAAAAAGGAATGCATGTAGTTAAAAATGGCCCCAAAGCAGTTACTGCCGTTAAAAACAAGGCAGGGGGGTTAACTATTATAGACATCATTATGTTAGGTTCACCTTTATGGCGTGCGGTGTGCCGTTCCCTTTCCCATTGCCTTTGTCGTCCTTAAACCAAGAGATGAATCAGGCACCCTTTTACAGTTGGGCAGCCTAGAGTGTGACGCTCCCAGGTTTCGAACCTATCACCCAGCAACTTTGCCGCGAGAGGCAAGCGCTCTCGTCTCTCTGCTAATCCGACGCACACTACAGCAAGACTGATCAATAAGCGATAATATATTGTATCATCATCATTTCACTTTTGGCTTGCCGTGAAGCAAGGAACCACCACTGTAGTTGGTCCAATTACAGTCACGTGCTCTTAAAGCGGTGGTTTCCCTATTAATGTGTACTGTACATCAGGTGTCAACAACCAGTCGATCTCGCTCTATCGGTAAATCCCAAGGCATCATTTGGTAGATCTGAAGGTGATGGGGAGGAAGGGTGGGGGGATCATTTTTACCCTAGGTAAATTTCGGACTAGTCCTCTCAAACTTGCACTTAAAAGCATGGTACGCCCGTGTTAAAGGTACTTTCGCCGGCAGCGTTGCCACTCTTAGGTGGATTCACCTATATCTAAATTTTTTTGGGTCCAGTTGATTCCCGTCTAAGTGTCATTTTCCTTCATTAGTTCAAGAACGCCACATAGATCAACTTTCGGTTTTTCGCCAAAAGTAGCCCAAAATAACCGCCTAGTAGCCAAAAATTCAAAATCAAGGTGTAGTTAGATGTTTTTTTAAGGTACATCTAGGTTTGTTTTTATTCATCTTCAAAATTCAGGAAGGCAACACTGTTCGCCGCATTCCCAGTGAAAACCCACAAGTTAGCTGACTAAAATTCACTTTATTCGGAAAATATATAAGATATAAAGCAATCTTTTCTTTGAAGTCAAGTCAACATTTAGTACAGTATTTAATTTTACTTTTCCATCGCTCTGTGGGTGGAGTTGCAGGAATCAGACTTTGCGGCAAACATGAAAGTTACATATAGGTTGGACTTAATCCAAATTCCAGATTCTCTGACACCTGAAAGCAGACATGATTTTATCAAGGTAGATCTTCAGTGTTTCGAAAGTAGATTCACACCGTTCCTGGGTTTCCGACGCCTGCTGTACACGATGCGGTTGCCTGCCCCCAGGCACACCCTCATATTAGTTACCTTTACAACATGTCTAAGGATACGACAAAGGCGTTGTAATACAAGACCGTCGTAGAGAAACGAGAGGGTACTAATGATTCGCTCCCGTAGCTAGGCGGTGGTGTCGTTTGGAAAGTCCTGGGTTCGATTCCCGGTAAGCCTATCGCTTCTGTTGTTTTTTTCTGTTGTCTAGTCCAGTGTTTCTTAACGTGGGCCATAAGGCCCTAGTGGACCATGCCATATTTCTAGGAGGCCACAGTAAGATGGTAAATTTACCTTTTTCCAATCTCAAGTGCTGTCTGTCAAGTATTATTTGATTGACAGATGAGCTCGCGTGAGTGGAACGCAGTAAAAGCAAAACGTGATTTGTTTCCTGTTATGATGACAGGTCATGAAGATTGTAAACACAGCGTTAGCCCGTGTTTAAAGAAAAGAGGGCGGGGACAAAAGGGTGATCTGCAGAAATAAAGACAGTTGGTACGGTATAATGCATGTTTTAGCTAGCAAATCAGAGATCAGCTAAAAAAGGAAGGGGGTGGGGGACGCTCAGAGAACAAAGAGGCTCAGAAAAGGGGCCATGAGCAAAAACAAGGCTGAGAACCCCTGGTATTGTCTTCTACTTCTTTATTTCTCACGAGCACCTGAAACATACCTTTGTGTATTATTTATTTATTTACTGTTTACAGGCCTCGGGTTTCCCCTCCTTTGTTTAAAAGAGAAAAGAAGCCAAGAAATAAGTTTTAATACATAAAATATAATTTTTTTTTTAAATGGTTCGACCTGTAAATGGAAGAAGCTGGCGAAGCTTTGGTGGAAATCCGTGTGAACAAATTGAAGTCTTAAAATAGCTTTACGCAGTGCTAGTACCATAGCCAAATGAGGTTTTACCGAAGCGTGGTTATTGCTAGTTGAAAACCCTTAAATTAAATAAAGTCGACTTGATTTGGACGAACTAATCTCGACTGTCTGTTTGTCGAATAAATTTAATGTAAAAACAAAAAATGTGTTCTATTTCCACGTAGGAATGATGACATCACAGCATCAACGAAATGTACATAACAGAAGCTCGCGAACAAGGGAATCTGTAAGAAATTAATTGTGTAAACGTCTAGGACTGACAGAAATGCACGTAGATTGTGTTTGCAGCAAAAAAGAGCTTTATGTGCTTGCAGCGCCTGTACCATCTTAAGGCATGTTATAAGAAAATGAAAGCTGTTATACATTGTAACAGCAGGAAATACTGAAGGAAAAAAATGATAGAGGAAGACAAAGAGAGAAGATGGGAGTGGCCAAGAGGTATGGCGTCCGCCTCGAGCTCTAGAGGACCAGGTTCGATTCCCAGTTGAGAGAATATATGTATTTATTACTTTATACTTAAGGGCTAAGACCAGCAATGTTATGGACCCCTGAAGGAAAGTGAAAAAGAGAGGCCGACTAGAAAACAACATGATGGAGAACTGTTGAGGTCGAGATACCAGAGCTGGGGCACTGCACGAAGGATGGCCGCCGACCGAGCAAAGCGGAAGTAGTTAGTTGTTGCCCTACAAGATGCCACTAGGCGTGATGGCCACTTACTGCTTTGACAGTGGATCAAAGAAGAAGTAGAAGACTTAGGGACCTACATATTGTTATCATTAAAAATGTATTTGTGCGTTGCACCTCTATGCAAAATTGTTGTGCCATACACCCATTTCTACTGCACACGACTGAAACAATAAACTTGTCGAACAAATTCACGCAGTCCAAGGTGCACCAAGCACCCTGTTTGACTACTACTAGTTTATATTTTGTTAATCTGACCTTGCAATCTCCAGCACATATTGCACCTTCTCAACGCCCTGGGCGCAACAATTTTATAGTTTAAGCAACGTATACTGCTGGGGCGGCGGGCAGGACATCTTACCTTGACCACAAGACCAAGAAACATGACAAGATGGTGATTTATCTGATCTCAACGGATTAACTAATCCCCCTCGAGAATTACCGTGTGATAGAGACGAATAGTCTGACAAAAGTCTCGGACATCCATTTGTCATTTCTTTGTTTTAAGTCCTGGTCAGCACCTCTTTGCTCAGTTAGCCTTGACCGGAGAAGTGATATGTCTAGCCCCGCTGTTGACAGGTGACTTACCAGTTTTTGAGTCACTGCGCTTTCAAACAATACATCAAACGTTATGTCCTAAAACATATGTCAACTGGTCTTGAGATGTGACAATGGTGTTACTGATCAGCAATGGAGGGTAATAACATGTTTCTTAATGGCGTGCATGGTCAACGAAGACGTTTGATGAACTGAAGAAGAAAGAGAAACGACAAAGACGTGGCTGATATAAAAACAAAGTGAAGGTAGTCAGTCCCACAGCATATACTGCCGTAGGGGGTTAAAGTGTTAGAGACTTCACAATACTAGGTCCAGCATTAAGAGGTGCGATGACCTTCTTCGCTGCTTTTTCCTTCCCTAATAGAAGAGCAGAGTCAGGTAGGCCTACCAATTTACAGCACCATTGCCACGATAAGCCAGCGCTCTAACCAAGCCTCTAAACCAGCTATTCTCCCCGCCTCTCGCTCCCTGTCGAGCATGGATCAACCACTGCTGATGGTCTCTAGCAGGATGCTTGCATGAAAACATTCGTGTGCTTTTGCAGCAATGGTTTCTGCAGCAACGTATGTTATAAGACTAGTGTAAAAGCCCGTCATAAGACGGGAATTAAAATCAAAAGCACCAATACCTAACGGCAATTTTACTTATTCAAAAGTATTTTTAAAAACCCACTGTGTATCACCACAGTACACGAACTACGTAGCAGCAGCGAGGATCCCAATATGTGAATACGGGATCACACATTCTATACATATATTTTTGTGCACACCGTCATTTGCGCATTCTTCTTTGGTAAGTGTTACTATTTTCGGGAGAGTACATATAAGGGCAACAATACAATTAATGTCTAACTTTCAACCACAGTTGCATCCCTTAGCGTTACGCACTGACAGAAAAAGCTGGGATTTTATATATAGGATAATGTTGGGGGCCCCATGCGCAACCTCAAATTAGTTTCTTCACTACGGGAGTAGTAGCCCTATTCTTTCTTGATCTTTTCAGAGCCCCCCCCCCCCCCCCCCCCCCCCCCCCCCCCCCCCCCCCCCCCCCCCCCCACCCCCCCCCCCTCCCCCCCCCCCCCCCCCCCCCCCCCCGCCCCCCCCCCCCCCCCCCCCCCCCCCCCCCCCCAGCCCCCGAAACTACACGTAGGAAAGTTATGGAGGCGATATATCAAATTCTGGGTCGTTCCAGGTCCTATGTTCCATAGTTGCATAACGTGTTCTTAGTTACTAACCCAGGTGACGCATTTTTTTGGAACTTCCTAGCTAGTTATGTGCCCTGTCAGGGTTCACTATTTGGAATGTCTCTGGTTCGAACCTCCAGATTGTGTATCACTTCTGTTCTTTTTTGCTATCTAATTTCCTTCACTTCTTTCTTTCATTATTTCTGTCTTACCAGTGTCCTACAGTTACCTATTTTCGTAAATTATTTACTACCCACATTGTTTCGGGTTTCCTTTTTTGTTTCTCTGATGTCCCTTGCGTGGTTTAGTCGTACATCAGCAGGTAATTTCATTGACCAGTTTATTTATTTTTGTTTCAATGCTCACACAAAAATAAGGCAATATACATCTTTTCAATACTCTCTCTATATAGGCATTTCTCTCTCCTAACTCTCTGTTTCCTTTGAGTTCTTTCTAACTCCCCTAAGTATTTGCGGGTTGGTTCTTCTGTTATGTTCTTTACCAGGGCAAACGCGAATCAGTGTTCAATGTGATCAGCTCATGGAATATTATTCAAAAATTATGTAGGCCTACAAATTACATGTGTTTCTAATCACACCAAAAAAAAAAAAAAAAAAAAAATAGAGATAAGAAAAACTGACGCTGACAAGAATAAAAAAAGGGAAGGTGGAAAACTTAATGCTGATGGGAACCAGAGATAAATTAACGTTTAATTAAACTTGACTTGCTGTGGATTAAAACCAGAGAAACCAGATAAATTAATGCTTAATTAAACTTGACGTCTTCTTGTCCCTTTTTGCTCCATGTGGAGGATGTGCCATCACTGCAGGCGGTTGCCCTTGCAGGAAGTCTGCATCAAAACGCCCATGTGTGCTCGAAGTGGCATTTTCTGTAGCAATTAGTGTTACATGGTGAAGCTGGCATTCCCCCATACATAACCTCGTATGACATGAATTGCGGACGACTAAAACCAGAGAAGACAGATGAAATAACGTTTAATGAGCTAAAGATTAATACTGCAAGCCTTGACTTGTGCGAATTGTTGCACATGGAAGAAAAGATTCACTCACTGAAGCCGTGCTAATGAACCCTGTCCACGAAGCAACATGAACATGTAATGTGGGGCCTAGTTGGCAGGGTGGATAGTCACGATTCACTCCCGTAGCAAGGCGGTATTGTCGTTTGGGTAGTCCTGGGTTCCAGTCTCCAGTAAGCCTTTCACGTCTGTTGTATTTCTGTTGTCTAGTTTTCTACTTTCTACTTCTTTATCTCTCACGAGTGTCTGAAACATACCTTTATGTGTGTTATTTATTTTCTAATTGAAGGCTACCAAGCCTATTTTTTTAAAAACCCCCCTCCCCCCACGTATTTCAAACAAGCATATTTACTATTTTACTGGTAACAAATATAAAATTATATATATATATATATATATATATATATATATATATATATATATATATATATATATATATATATATATATATATATATATATATATATATATATATATATATATATATATATATATGTGTGTGTGTGTGTAGGTAAATGTAGTCTTATAGCGGTACTGCTGCAGAGGAGTGGAATGTTAGAGGCTTTACTGTACTAGAGTAAAGCTTTAAGAGTTATGGTGACGCAGTTCTGTTCCTCGGTATCTTTGCCTACCCTAACTGAATAGCAAAGTCAGGTAGGCTACTCATTTACAGTTGTGTAGACTAGAGCGTGCCGCTACCGGGTAGGGCCTATTCGAAACCATGTAACTTTGTCGCGAGAGGTAAATGCTGTAACCACTCTGCCAATCGGATACACGCCAACACGTGTATTTATTCATATTTTTAATAGGCTTAAAATACTCGATTTAAAAAAAAAGAAAAAGAAAAAAAGATAAAGCAAACTTACCTTTTGGGCTGGAGTCAGTTACAAATGCGGACAACAGACGTTCACAATTGTTGCAGCTTCTTCAGGTAGGTCCTCCATAAATAAATGTTTCTATAGGTGAAATCCTGAAGCAAACATGTTCAAACTAATGTAAGTCTAAAGTCACTCTAACTTGATCAAATTTATGTGGATAAAGTAAGAGATCAAAGTCACGTTAATTTGACCAAATGTTATTTTGATATATTAAGAGATAGGCAATAAAACTCTGATAGCAGCAAAAGAAGTTTCAGTAAACGTATTCACTACAATTATCGCTCTGGTGGTAACTGTTCGCAGGTCTCTCGTTCACTACCTAAACACAATGAGTGTATGAGCGACGATAGGTGCAGAAGCCTAACTCACGAAAATAAACGACGTGGTGGACTCACTGAAAAGGAAGCTTTACCAAAAAGTGGAATCTATCAACACTCGGCTTCAGTTCAACAGTTGGCAATATTCACTTTGGTAGTTCCTTACACCCTCCAGTATAACCGTTTCGTCAACTATGAGCATACGACACTTATCCCGCACCGCCTGGGATGCCGATTCCCAGATCAATGTTTGCATCTGAGTTTTCACACGAGATCGTCGCAGGGTGATTATATTCTTTAACCGAGAAGCGGACGATCTTTCCGCTCGAGTGTCGCGAGCGAGTTATTTCTAGCTGTCTCATTGGCTGGTAGTCTGCGCAGGGATACAATAGGTGGGTGGTGCTCCGCTGATAATCCGTCGGGCATAATCTGTAAGACTTGTTCCTTCTAGGAAAATCTTCAGAGGGCACCTGCAAAATTCGAACATTAAAACGAACCAGTGAAATCTGTGTATGATACAAGCCGGTGGTACCACCCTGGGAGCTCAAGAAACCAGATACAGACTACCACCTGGCTTTCATAATTAATAAAGCAACTGATATGGAAACTATCAAAAACAAAGCTGGGAAATATATTCAACAACTATCAAAGGACTGTATTACAGTGTACATAGATGGATCTAAAGGAAAATATAACAAATTAGGGATAGGAATTTATGTTCCCATGTGGCAAATGGTGAAAGGATATAGTATAACAGATAATACATCTGTTTTCACGGAAGAGATGGTTGGTTGCAATTCTGAAAGCTCTAGAAATTTTTTCTAACAACTCTCCTCATAAATTGACAATATTAACAGACTCACTTTCAGCTATTCAAGCTATAAAAAACTTGTGAGAATGCAGAAGACCGAGCATAGCAGAAGAGATATTACTAGCAAATACTTACCTATACTCCAGAGGATGTTCCGTTCTAATAGCTTGGATTCCTTCACATGTTGGCATAGAAGGAAATGAAAAGGTGGATAAAGAAGCTAGGAAAATTAGAACTAATAGAAACCAAATAAATGTTGGGATGAGTAAAACAGAGATTAAAAGCTTGATTAAAAAAATAATAACTGATGAATGGATAGTAGAGTGGGATGGAAGTCTGAAGGGCAGACGTGCATATAAATTGTTCAAGACTCTAACAAAAAAGTGTCAGGTATCTAGAGAACTAAAAATTCCTAGCAATTAGAAACTTCTTAAACAGAAACTAGAAATGGTCTATTTTAGAATAGAAGAACCTTACTGTGCAGAGTGTCTAGACAAAAATAATATAGAGCATTTCCTACTAAAATGTAGGAAGTATAAACAACAGAGAAAACCAATATTAGATTATTTACATGCATGCAATTCATCCATAACTGGTGTTATGTGGAACATGTGCTGAGAATAGATAGACCTAGAGAATTGCACGTTATAGTAAAACAGTTTATAACAAGAACTAAAATTAATGTATAAGGATCAATGATGGCGTGAGGATGAGGGGTAGTCTGATGGGGTGTTCGTTTGGATGATGACAGATGTTTGGTGGAGTGGGTGTCATCCTGGACACCCCCTGATTTACTCACCCCTTTTCACTTTGTTAACAACAGGGCAGTTATGAGAGACTACTTTTTTTTGCAGGATTTGTTTGTTTTTTATTTTAATTTTTTTTTTGAAAGGGGAGGGCACACGCACACATGCATTCACACAATTTTAAAGCCAGAGTGCCAGCTTTGTAACTACCCCTAATGAAACTGTTGACCACTACCTAAAAACCGACAAGAGAAAACTGAATAGAAAAGAGAAGCTGAACAGAAAAGAAGAAACTGAACAGAAAAGAAAAATGAGAAATTGTGCCATCCTCAGGACACGAGGAAGAAAGCGCACTCAGTAGTATAACTCTAATCAGTGGTGACTCTATTGTGTTTTTTTTTTTGCTGGTGGGGGGTATCTATAAATAATGCTATGGTTATATGTTGTCATACGCATATAGCACAAAACACAGCTAGGGTTTAATATGTCAATAGCAAGCAAAGGACCTGTTCTTAACGTCAAGATTACACAAACACAGGACCTGTTATTAACGTCAAGATTACACAAACACAGGACCTGTTGTTAACGTCAAGATTACACAAACAACATCTTACTTAGTCGTTCCTCTTCTACCCTGGGGTGTAGAAATTTGCCTGAGAGAACGCCATACTATCCTATCGTCGGTCTTCCTCCTGGCCTGGTTCCAATCTAGTCCTCGATCCATAAATCGTCGTCCGCAATTCGAGCCAGTTCGTCGCCTTTAAGATCAGTTCGGTTTTCGCTCCATTTGTTCTTATGTCGTATGTTAAGGCAAACAAGTAATTGGCCTGTTGTGCCTTTGCAAGGTGAGGGGTAAGGGGGGGAGGGCTGCCTTCTTACGGCCACCATGCATGCCTCTGTCCTCCTTTTTCAGCCGGGCTTGGGATCGGTCCAAGCTGAGTTCACAAACAGCAACAAAATATGTAATTGTTTAACGTAGAAAAATTCAAAAACTACAATTTATAAGACCTTTCATTGAAACTTTGAAACGTCTATTTTATTTAGGTTTGTACAATTCGCATTCATTGCTGACAAGAACAACACCATTAGGCTTATGTGATCCTAAATGTTTTATATCCAATTTGTGTTTGAAAAATCATTTCATTGAAAGCAGTTAAAACATATTTACTTCGTGCATTGTAAAAATAGGCACTAATTTTTTTTTTCTTTCAAATCCCTTAGCATGGTACTAGTATTATTAATAAACTGGTACGTTAATTTGTTAGTATTGCTTACCTCTTTTATTAATAATTATTTTTTATTAATGTTTATTAGTATTATTTTTATTATTAGTAAGTTAAACACTGTAAACACATTTTATTGAAAAATATATGCATTAAAAAAAAATGTACCTAGCACGAGCCTCCATGAGCTCCGGGCCCCTAAGCTTCAGCCTACTTAGCCTAATGGATAATCCGTCCCTGATAGGAAGTTAATCCTCCCTGTACGTAATAGATTATGATAAGAACAACAGAGTAGGTCAAAGGTAAACCGGCCGTCCGATGAACTTAATCTAGTTTACACAGTCACATGTAAACTTTGTTTGCTGTGAGATCAGATGATTGCGGCCAGACTTTCTTTCCAAAGAACTCATGATAAAGAACGAAGCAGTAAAGTTGACCAGGAGAAAATAAAACATGATAAGAAATTTAAAAGGATATACAACAAAACAAATAGACGATGGGCGATGGATAGAGAAGGAAAAACATCTAAAATGTATGCAATGGTTACCACATAATCATTAAGAACTATACAATTGGCATAAATAGTAATATAAAATCCCAGCTTTTTCTGTCACTAATGCTAAGGGATGCAACTTTGGTTGAAAGTTAAACATTAATTGTATTGTTTCCCTTATATGTACACTCTCGAAAATAGCAACTCGACAAAGAAGAATGCGCAAATGACGGTGTGCACAAAAACATTTATAGAATGTGTGATCCCGTATACACACATTGGGATCCTCCCTGCTGCTACGTAGTTCGTGTACTGTGGTGATGCACAGTGGTTTAAAAAAAAAAAACTTTTGAATAAGTAAAATTGCCGTTAGGTATTGGTGCTTTTGAATTTAATTTAAGTCTTATGACGGGCTTTTACACTAGTAAGTATAATAATTTATCAAACTGCATCACCTAAAACAAATTGCTACAGAAACCACTTCTGCAAGAGCATGTGGCCGGGCCTATAAATTCCAGACTGGTTCAAAGGCACCATTTTCAATTTATGTGACCGGGGTTCCTTTAGAGACTTAATCAAACATAAATTTCGGGACGTGAGATTTTAGATTTTGTTATTACCGACTTAAAGACTGCCAGAGTTCTTGATTATCCCACTTGTTGATTGGTCAGATTCGTATCAGGAGTCCCTCTTATACTGATGTTATATGAGCATTTTGCGAGCTTGAATACATGATGTAACAATGGCTTTTACCTCCCTGCTGTTCAGTTTTAACTATCAAAATTCTTCAACAGCTGGTAAGTAGTATAGTAGGGAGGAAACGGTTAGTATTCAGGCGTTGACACATAACTTTTATATAGCAAAATACGCCGATCGATGCAGGCGCTGGCGCGGCAGGCGCTTGGCACATGACTTTTTATATAGCAATATATGGCGCTTTCAGGTGGCGAGCAGGTGGCGCGCATGACTTTTATATAAAGAAATACTCATTGCGCAGGTCGCGCGGCAGGTGGAGGTGCATGACTTTTTATATAGCGATATATTTTAGCCCGGGTAACTTCCACTTACGAGCAGCTTGCGTCCTATATTGTGTGTAGGTTGTTGTTGTGTTATGTGTTACAACAGTTAGACAACAGTTATACGATATATTTATACATATATTACAATAATTTTATATTACAACAGGTAGACAATATTTAGTTAGACATATGTTTAGACATATATTACAATATATATTACAACAGTTAGACGATATATATATATATATATATATATATATATATATATATATATATATATATATATATATATATATATATATATATATATATATATATATATATATATATATATATATATATATATATAACAATAGATACATTTTATATATTTATTGACAAAGTTAGTTGGTCTATGGGTGTTGTAGGGTGACGTCTATCCTCACTACTACGGTCGTGTCGGCCCTACGCCTAGAATGTATAAGCGGTGTGGTGTTGGTGGTATTACTTTTGGTTTGCTTGGTGTTACGTGTTGTTGTATTGTGTGTTTGTTTATACAAAATACTTAGACATTTTATATATATATATATATATATATATATATATATATATATATATATATATATATATATATATATATATATATATATATATATATATATATAAAATATAAAAAAATCAATAATGACGGAAAATTAAAAAAAAAAATCGATAATGTTGGATTAGGTTACTAAGATGGTTTTTAAAGCGAGTGGAGCCTTTGTGTGCTGGCGTGGGTGACGACGTATGTTGCGATGTAGCTGGTGGGTTGGTTAAGGGGATTTATTTTGTGTTGTAGTTGGTGGGGCTGCCGACTCTTGGGGTGTGTAGGTTATGGGTTTTTGTGTGCCGGTATTTTAATTGTTGTTTATACAATATTTATATATATATATGGAAGTGAAGTGTTAGAGACTATACCAGGTATAACATCGAGAGGCGGGAGTGAAGTGTTAGAGACCTGTACTAGATCTAACGGCGAGAGGTGGGAGTATCGAGAGGTGGGAGTGAAGTGTCGATTGCGCAGGCGGCTTATGGGTGTTTATATAGTAAGATATTATATCAATAATGGCGGCTGTGTTGTTGTTTATTTTACAAAACAGTTATACGTACATATTACAGACAGGTATACATATATTACAATATTTTGACATATATTACAACAGTTAGACTATACATATATACGTATATTACAACAGTTATATTACAACAGTTATACATATAGACGATATTTATACATACAATATTTAGACAGCATAGGTAACAAAGAATTTAGTTAATATATTTTATTTTTCAAATAACATTATCATATAGTGGCATTGTACAATATTAACAAATAGCTGTAACACATAGGATCACATAGGGACGTGTACAGTATTTTTCAAAAAACATTATATGAGTATATATTGGCAAGACGTGTGTACAATTTATCTATTTATATTGGAAGACATAAAATGCAATATCAGTTATGTTGTAGGCTGCAGACCAGACCATGTGGTAGTGGAGTCGTCGCGTCGTAAAAAAGGACAGAGAGGTGCGTGCATATACCTGCCTAGGTATCTGTATGTGTTGTCTTGGGTTTGTGTTGTATTGGGGTGTATATACATAGGTATCTGTGCATGTGCGCGCATGGGTTGTATGACTTTTGTTGGTGTTGTGTACATAGTGGAAGAGAGATATATTTTAGGGTAGGGAGTTTATGTATTGTATTGTATTGGGTTTGTGTTGTATTGGGGTGTATATACCTAGGTATCTGTGCGCGTGTACATAGCGGAAGAGAGATATTTTAGATGTTGAGGGGAGATGTGGTGACATTGTCGGGATGAACCTGTCTTTTGATGTAAAAGTAAGGCAGGGAGTTTCGGTGTTTTTCATATGTGTATATGGCAGAGTTGTGTGTTCGGAACCCAATATTTTTCCCGCCCTGTGCTTGTTGTGTGTTAAGGACTTCTAAAAACGTGTTTTTGTCTATTTTGTTGTGGTGTTTGCTCAATCGATTGGGTGGTCTTGGATGTGGTAGAGATAGAAGGCGGTAACTGGAATAGATTCAACATAATATTTAGTGTTGGGTCTGTTTACTTGTGCGTGTGTAAGAATGTCACTGTCTTGTAAGTTAGCTACAAAAGATTTGAAATCTGTAATGTTGTTGACTAGATGAGACTTGTCTAAAACACAGGCGTTGTTGTGTAAGGCGTGGTAGAAACGGAGCTTTTGGGTTTCTCTATGTCTTAAAATTGAATGGTGACTGTAATCAATTTTGAATCGTTTTGTTTGTTGTGTAAAGACGAGTGTCAAAAGTGTTGTCCAGTCTATTCTTTGGCTATTATGAAAGAAAGTGAAAGTGGATAAGTATTTGTGATTGTTTGTATATGTCTTGATCGCACTCCAATTCTGTGTATAGATCTGTTTAATGTCAGCTGGTAAGTCACCTAAACTGTCTTGTTCAGAGGACAGACGAGTTTTCTTGGTAGGGACTTGTTGTGTACTGGCCATGGGTCTTTTTTGTTGTTCTGGCCTGCAGCTTTTGAAGAGGGGTGCGTCAGGGTGGAGAGACTTGTTGAAGAGGTAGTGGGCCGCATTGTTGAAGAGGGCGCTGATGAAGATATTCTGGAAGAGACTGTGTCGCCTGCTGCAGCAGATGAGAAAAACGTTTTGGCAGCAGATGATGATGATGACTGTGGGTGCACCGATCTTGATGATGAATCTGGTATTGAAAATGTTGTGGCACCTGATGTTGTTGGGTTCTGTGTTGTAAATGTTGTGGCGCCTGCTGCTGGGTTCTGTGTTGTAAATGTTGTGGCGCCTGAGGCTGGAATCGGAGTAGGGGTAGTGGGGTGTTGGTGGTTTCTGTGGACCCGCAAGTTATCAACGCGTGTAAAGACTTTCCCACAAATGTCACAACTAAATAGAGTCAGAGAATGCGCTATCTTGTTGTGGCGCAATAGGTCGGCACGTCTGGTGAAAGTCTTCCCGCATCGGATACATATTATGTTTTTTTGCACCACTGATGTAGTGTCTGTTTGTGTTGCCCCTGACCCATGTTCCTTCTCTATGTGCCGTTTCAGATTGGTCGCTCGGGTGAAGTTTTTACCACATAGAGAGCAGGCGTGTCTCTGCTCCTCATGCACCGTGTTCATATGCCGAGTTAGCTCAGGGCCCCGCCTGAAAGACTGCTCACACTCCGAGCACGCATAGCGACAGCTCTTGCTTTGAGGTGACTCCATCTGAGCAAAGAGGAACAAAAGAATTAAAATAAATAAAATTAAACAAACTGATAGATAGAGAGAGAGAAAGAGAGAGAGAGAATAAATAAAAAAACCAGGCTTATAGACAGACAGGTATACACACACACACACACACACTCTCTCTCTCTCTTAGTTATAACCAGAGTGCATCTCTTTCTGCGATGTTAACATATCAGAAAGGCCCCGCGCTGTTGTAACAGCATGGTACCAAATCAATTTATTGCTTTTAAAACCCAGCATGTTCGCGAGACAAGTGACGAGTTGATCTGTCCTGTCTTTTAAAATAACGAAAATATAAGTTTTTTTTTAACGCGGTTGCTAGTTTGTACCATGGTTGTTGGTTATAGCAGGGCGACTTAATGTAATATGTTTTTGTTTCTTTATTTTATGTTATCTTACAGCTAGTTCAGCATTGTTTTTTGGTTTTTTTAATCCAAAATACGCTATTTTCTAATTTAGTATGTTTTTTACTTTTCACTGGACGATTGTATGTAACTTTTATCAGTTTGTACTGTTTTGGATCCTTATTTATTTTTTAAATGTTAGGTTTAAAGTAATATAGTGTTTTTATTAACTTTTCAATATCAATGCTGTTTTGTTCTTTGTTATCAGCTTCTGAATACAGTCACAAATGTTCCACGCGCGAGATATGGATCCCAGGAAATTGATTCATAACCCCACTCTCCTTTCTTGTTTCACGAACGATAAAAACTAGCAACAATGACATCCCAATAATATTGATCTGCCGGCTCTCTGTTATGAGAAACACGCAAAGTTCCTTTTATTACACGAGAATCGATTGGTAACTATTCCCCAGTCGTGCAGGTGTGTTCGGTGAACAAAGTACCAAGTATGAATTTTTCATCAGAAAACACGGCCCATAAAAGCCCGAGATTGATTTGTTCTTTGTTTTCAACCAGCAACGCTAGACTATCGCTTTGTCTATTTTTTTTTATAGCGGGCACTTTGTGTAATTAATTTTCCCGATTTATTGTTTTTGCCCTACCGTTGTGTTTCTATAACGTAGCTTGCTCGCGAGATCAAATGATATCGATTTACCCGCCCGTCTTTGTACCACACCACGGGCAATTTTTTTTCTCCTGGGTAATAAAACTTTGCTGCGTACAAGTTTAGATTTGTCTGTTTTTGTCAGAAAGTATTGCACCATCAGCTGAAATCCACGATGACTCATCAGCAGTCAACGTTTGCAGACAGTGAACAGACAGCGCTCTCTCAAACCAAGGCGTGGTATTTACACTTGCTTAACAATATGCTAAAGACTTTTAACTTCCTAGTGAAAAAAACGAGTACACACATATACATATACCGAGTTTATATTTAGAAATAAAAACTTTGCGTGGGGTGTTCCTCTGAAAAATGAAACAAAAAGACAAACACACAGCCATATATTTTTTAAATAGAGAAATGCCAGAGATATTTATTTTAACACAAAACACGAATACAGAAAACACACGAATACAAGCAAACAACTAAAACTTTTATAATTTTTTAAAATAGAGAAATGACATGGAGCAGTAAAAACTCTGCGTAGGTTATTTTTCCACAGTCTCTGACTGTTAAGAAATACTCCTACCGAAAAATGATACAAAAAGACAAACACACGACCATATAAAAATATTTTTTCACATAGCCTTAATACGCTTAACGAAAACAGACACAGACATATATTTTTTGGTTTAGAGAAATGGCATGTAGATATTTATTTTAACTTCCAAACACAAAATACAGAGATATAAAAAGAATAACATACGTTGTTGGTGGTAAGATTTCAACGGCTTCTTTTTCAGAAGGCTGGCGTCAGTGGTTGATATGAGAAGGCTGGTTTTCAAAACGGTTGCTTATTCAGAAGGCTGGTTTCTTGGTCTCAGACGGTTTTGCTCGTCGAGGGTTGTTGCTTGACTGCCCGGTCTACAGGATATGTCTCAGATTATATCAGACAAAGGCTTGTCTCTCACAGATGCGCAGTGCGCATGCATAGAATTGATAATGTCAGATCTCGCGCGCGGCTTTGTCCCAATGGTCGAAACCCGTTATCGATTATGTATTTTCGTTACACGAAGTTTAATTGGATGCAGGTGGTCATGGAAAATTAATTAGTGTCTGGTACCGGTGAGGCCTGCGTTAACGGCGTTTTTACGATCGAACAGTCACCAACACTAGATTGTCAAACTATGTTTTCTAGTTCAAATATAACTACGTGTCCCAGTGCGAGTTATATTGTGTGTGCGTTTGTCATTTAGTGTGACAGTATATATATATATATATATATATATATATATATATATATATATATATATATATATATATATTTATAGTCTGTTGACTAAAAAATAATGTTGCAAACAGCCGATTATGAGTGACATTTGTTATGATTGGTAAAAACTTCGCATGACTGAGTGAGTAGCGTTTATAGAGCGGCGCATTACAACCAGCCTTGCGTGTTTTGTTCGCAGGGAGTCTCACGTTGATTTTTAACACGTCGCAGTGGGGTCTCACATTGGTGAATAAAATAACTGCGTATGAGTGTAATTTATCATTGTTAGCTATTAATCCAAGATGGTCTCATCCCTTTACAGCGCTGATAGCTGGACCGACGGGTAGTGGGAAATCTGTTTTTGTACAAAGGTTTTTACAACATATCCGAGATATGATGACCCCTGTGCCTGACGAAATTATATGGTGTTATGGAGAGTGGCAGTCCATGTATAATTCGATGACCGGAGCTCAGTTTATTGAAGGACTACAGGACATGGAGCAGTGGTCAGTGATAAGAAACGCCTGCTCGTTATAGATGATCTGATAAGTGAGACGGATGATAGAATAACTAAACTATTTACTAAAGGCAGTCATCATAGTGATATTAGTGTAATGTATATCGTACAAAATTTATTTGGCAAGAACAAAGAACACAGAACCATTAGCTTGAATTCTCATTATATAGTCCTTTTTAAAAATCCACGCGACGGTTCGCAGATTATTAATCTAGCCAAGCAGATGTACCCAGGTCATACTGTCTATGTCCAAGAAAGTTTTAAAGACGCGACATCGGCCCCACACGGTTATTTGCTAATCGACCTTCCTCAGACAACACCCGACGCATTGAGATTACGTAGTCTAATATTTCAACACGAACAACAAGTCGTTTACGTCCCCAAATAAAGAGATGGGGGACAAGGTCAGACGCCATGCTAAAATGTTGAAGTTTTTAGATAGGGCCAAACCCCCAGCCATCAAGGCTGTTATGAAAACAGCGTCACCCGAGCTCGTAGGAACACTCTGTGAGTTTTGCCACAACGTATTAAAAGGTAACATTTCACTGACACCCCCTCAGAAGAGGCGTATGCGTCGTTATAAAAACACCCTGAGAGCGCTCACCAAGAAGAAATTGTCGCTCAAAAGACGGAAACAATTTTTACAAACTGACGGTTTTTTAAGTGCGCTCCTTGTACCAATACTAACAGTGCTAAGAGGCGTCTTGGGTGTGTAGATGGCCAAGAAAATGATTTTGATGGATCCTCTTTTGTTAGAGGCTCAAAAACCTTATAGAACCCCCAACGCTCTAAGAGATAACTTGGAAGAATTGGACAGTCAAATGCAACTAGTCTTGGATCGAGAAGACTTACCCGTGGGGGACAAAGCTAGATTATATCAGCTAACACTGCAGCGTTACTTGACTCGCCCAGAACAGTACAGTCACGTGTCTCTAGGCCTCGTGGACATTAAACAGCCAACACAAGCTACCGACCAGATAGGTTCACCCACTCTACTTAAAGATGAGGTCGTGGACAAAATTCTTTAGTCCCCAGCCGAACAAGTCACACCCACTAAGCGAAAACAGGTGGTTGACAGTAAAGTGCGAGAAACATCGTCATATTCGCTCAGAAGAAGGAAAAAGACAAAAACTCCAAAGTGGAAAGAATGGCCAAAGAAGTGAATAAGGTTTTAAAACAACATTACTACGAACCGAAACGATCCGGGTCGTATGGCGGAGTCGGCGACTTGCAACGTAGCACCAAACTTACTCGTAAAAAAAATAAAGAGTGGTTAGGTCATCAGGATATCTACACCTTACACAAACCGGTGCGTAGAAAATATAAAAGTCGCGTGACCATCTCGGGTGGTATTAATAAACAGTTCCAGGCTGATCTAATAGACTTGCGAGGTTTAAAAAAATTCAACGATGGGTTTTTCTATCTAGTGACGTGTATCGATGTGTTTAGTAAATTTGCTTGGGTTGTTCCGCTGAAAAACAAAACTGGGAAAGCTTTCGTAGCAGCGGTGAAGACCATTTTTACTAGTCACAAACCTATACATTTTCAAACAGACAAAGTTCGTCAACAAAACATTCTTAAAGTTTCTTAAAGACGAAGGTGTCCATTTCTTCACTACGGAGAATGAAGATACTAAGGCAGCTATAGTCGAGAGGTTTAATCGAACCCTCAAAGAAAAAACGTGGCGTTACTTTACCAAAACCAACAGTCTTCGCTACGTCGACGTGATAGAGCAACTGGTCCACAACTACAACTATTCGTATCATCGGAGTATTAAGATGGCGCCGTCGGAAGTTACCCCGAGCAATCAAGAAGAGGTGTGGCATACGTTGTATTCGACCCCTGACGTCGTCGGCAGAAAAGTCTATTTTAAAGCCGGTGATCGCGTGCGGATCGCGCAAGCCAAACAAATTTTTAAAAAAGGATTATACCCCAGCGTGGACAGAAGAACTGTTTACGGTCAGCCGACTAAACCAGACAAGACCGGTCACGTACATCGTTAAAGATGATTCGGGTGAGGAATTGAAATGGTCTTTTTACCAAGAAGAGCTGCAGCGGGTCGGTGACAAGATAGTTTATCGAATCGAGTCAATTTTGCAAGAACGGCGAGGTGTCAGGGGTGTTAAAGAGTATTTAGTCAAATGGTTCGGTTATAATTCGTCATTCAACAGCTGGATTTCCGCCAAACAACTAGCTAGATATCGAGACTGATGGAGATAGAAGAAGTGAGCACCCCAGTTTTGCGTTCACCCTCTCCCAAAGCCACGAGAACCTCGTTCTGGCCTTTTTTGGGGAAACTAGTCCCGCGAATAGAGATCGTTTTCATCTGTCCGATGATTGTTATATATGTCGTCATCGGCGTCTCGTTATTCAATCTGAGTCAGAGCAACGCCGAGGGACCGGACGGCATGTTTTGGATCGCCTTAATGAGCAGTTGTTTGGGTTACATGTTACCTAACCCTAAGATAGGATGAGTTTTTACGTGACTTTACCCAGCAATGCCTCGATGAAAATATACCCAAACAATAACGCCGGTCACTTTTTCGTCAAATTGCCACAGACTATAGACTTGACTTCACGTTACGAGGTTGGCTTGGTTGAGATTCAATTTCCCAAAAGTTATTATAACGTGCTAGAGGATGAAGTATGGATACATTACTTCCCCAACAAAGACGATGAGTCTATACTACTCACGTTGCCTGCCGGTCTATACACGTCACCCGACACGCTGATCGACGAGTTGAATCGTTTGCTTTCAGACACGGATGTGAATGAAAAAACCCGAGTTAGATTCCATTTTAACAATAATAAAGCCACCTTGAATCTGTATGATCCGGAGGCTGAAGTTAGAATTAGCGAGACGTTGAAACACATGTTAGGCTTACCTGCCTCAATCGCCACAGACATCGACCCAATACTACGAGGAGAGACTGAAGTACAAATGGATAGCGACATGAAAAATGTATACGTGTACTGCGACCTCGTAGCGGCGAGACCGGTTGGGGATGCCTCTGTCCATTTGTTACGGATTGTCCCTATTTTGGACAGGACTACCGCTTCGGTTTATAGGATTTACGACAAACCACACTACGTACCCCTGAGTCGTTTTTCGTTTGACGCCGTGGAAATCCTTTTAACTAATGACCAGGGTAAGACTATCCCATTCACTAGCGGAGCTTCGGTGTTGACACTTCACTTCAAAACTCACAGACGGTTTGATTTTGATTAGAAGAATGGTTAGACACGTACCCATACGACGAAACCCCAACATGTATGAGGAATTTTACTGCAACCAAGCTGGACACGGGATGCCAGTGTTTATCGGAGACAGAAGTCAAAGAGGACATGGCTTGGGTAGTTTTATCAGCGGGCTCGGTCGCATGGTTCTCCCGTGGTTAAAAACTGGAGGCAAAGCTTTACTCAGAGAAGGGGTTGGCACCGGACTACAGGTCGCGAGCGACGCGTTAGCCGGTAGGAATATTGGTGAGTCATTTTGTGAGCAAGCCAAAGAATCGGGTCAGCGTTTATTACAGGGAGCGGTTGACCACCTCACCACTAACCAATCGGGTAGCGGTCTTAGCAGAAAAAGAAAAACGAGAGCTGTCCTTCCTGGTGAGCCGAAAAGAATAAAACGAAGTAACCGAGCTCGCCCTTCTCATTCCCACCAGAACAAGCAACGGTACTCTGATATATTTGAATGATGGCGCTTATTCACCCCAGCTCGTGCGAGTGTCTTCACAGTGGTCTAGATTTGTTTAGCGTGCCACCAACGCAGACAGCCGTAGAAGAGGGTCAATTTGTGGAGATACACCCGTTGGCCGCCTTAGCCCCCGGAGCCCCGGTGGAATTTGTAATATCGGGGAACGGGGAAGAATATCTAGATTTGTTCAATACTTTTCTGCACGTGCGCGCCAAAATCACGTTAGCTAATGGCGACAAATTACCAGCTGATGCGGATGTGGCCCCGGTCAACTATTACCTGCACAGTTTGTTCTCTCAAGTCGACGTTTCCCTGAACGACACGCTGATTACACCCAGCGAGAACACCTATCCTTATAGAGCTTACCTGGAAGCCAAGTTGAATTACGGGGAGGAAGCCAAGCGAGGTCATATGACAGCGGCTCTGTTTTACAACGACACCCCAAACTTTATTGCGGAAACACAGGGCGATAATAACAACGGACTAAGACTGCGTCGACATATAGCGGCTGGTTCTCAGGACATCGATATGATGGGTCGGTTACATTCAGATATTTTCGCCCAAGATCGCTACCTGTTAAACGGTGTGACCGTTAAAGTAAAACTCACGCCCTCTAAAGATGAGTTCAATGTGCTGGGAAACGACCATGCCGGTGGTTATAAATCTATTATAACTTACGCGGCCTTGGTTGTACAGAAAGCCAAATTAAACCCAGCTGTCTCTCTAGCCCACGAGAAAGCCTTGTTGTGAGGTAATGCCAAGTACCCTTTGAAACGAGTTGTGCTAAAAACTTTCTCTATTCCTAGAGGCATGCTATCGCACATGCAGGATAATCTATTTCTCAGTCGACCCGGGTAGTGATTGGTCTAATCACTTCGACCGCTTTTAACGGGTCGTATACGGTTAATCCGTTCAATTTCGCTACTTTTGGTCTGACATATTTAAATGTCAGCGCGGATGGCAGAACAGTCAGTGGTAAACCTTTGTCGATGGATTATGAGCACAACCAGTACGTGAGAGCCTTCTTCGGGACGAATCTAACCATGGGCCTGGTTGGTAAAGACGCCGGCAACGACCTTGAATATAGACATTTTAAGAATGGGTACGCCTTATACACCTTTGACCTCACCCCCAGTCTACTGGACGGTGACCAGTTTGAGATGGCCAAGTCAGGTCCTGTCTCCATAGAACTTAAATTCTCCGAGATCACGCCCGAACCATTACAGGTCCTCGTCTACGCCGAGCAAGACTCGATCTTGGAGATCTCGAAATCGCGCCAAGTTTTGACAGACTACACCACTTAGACAATGAATACAGACGAGATACGGACCAAGCTCCTGTCGGATATATTTGTTAAACGAACTGGACTCGTTAAAGTTTTAGCTCGTGACCAATTACCTCTACGTATCGATCCGAGTCAGACGGCTGCTTTCGTCATCAACACTCTATATTATAATGGACTTGGTACTTTTGAATATTTTGATTCTTTCGGACTACCGCCTACACACCCGGAACCGGTTAATTTTATAGCCAGAAACTCTAACCGACCTTTTAACTACAATACTAGACATTTACAAGATGTAGTTACCAATGTTTGTGGCCTCCACGCCATTTATTTCATCTTGATCTAATTCGCGGTGGTACTATGCAGCGCGTCCTACTGCCCTTTTCGGCTAGACAACACGCCAACGATCGATTAGTTTTTCGACTAGTCAGACCCTGGATAGCGAGCGACAAGACTGGACATGTTTTCCCTTCATAGACACTCGCACCTCACATGACTACCCCCGCACCCACCAACTGGGTGTACACGAAAAAGAAGTGACAGACTCACCAAGTAATCTGAACCGACTGTGCTTGGACTCTGAGAGCTCCTAGGCGTATGACCGGCACGACCGTAGTAGTGAGGTTAGACGTCTCCAGCACCCATAGACCAGCTAACGTTGTCAATAAATGTATAAAATGTATCTAGTGTTTTTTCTTTTATACGTATATATAGTCTAATTGTTGTAATATATGTCCAAATATTGTAATATATGTATACCTGTCTGTAATATGTACGTATAACTGTTTTGTAAAATAAACAACAACACAGCCGCCATTATTGATATAATATCTTACTATATAAACACCCATGAGCCGTCTGCGCAATCGACACTTCACTCCCACCTCTCGATACTCCCACCTCTCGCCGTTAGATCTAGTACAGGTCTCTAACACTTCACTCCCACCTCTCGATGTTAGACCTGGTATAGTCTCTAACACTTCACTCCCATATATATATATTTATATATATATATATATATATATATATATATATATATATATATATATTTATATATATATATATATATATATATATATTGTATAAACAACAATTAAAATACCGGCACACAAAAACCCATACCCCAACACACCCCACGAGTCGGCAGCCCCACCAACTACAACACCCAATAAATCCCCCTAACCCACCCCACTAGCTACATTGCAACATACGTCGTCACCCACGCCAGCACACAAAGGCTCCACTCGCTTCAGAAACCCTCTTTGTAACCTAATCCAACATTATCGATTTTTTTTTAAATTTTCCGTCATTATCGATTTTTTATATTTTGTATATATATATTGTCTAAGTATTTTGTATAAACAAACACACAATACAACAACACGTAACACCAAGCAAGCCAAAAGCAATACCACCAACACCACACCGCTTATACATTCTAGGCGTATGGCCGACACGACAGTAGTAGTAAGGATAGACGTCACCCTACAACACCCATAGACCAACTAACTTTGTCAATAAATATAAAATCTATTGTTTTTTTCTTTTATACGTATATATATATATATATATATATATATATATATATATATATATATATATATATATATATATATATATATATATATATATATATATATATATATATATATATATATATATATATATCGTCTAACTGTTGTAATATATATTGCAATATATGTCTAAATATATGTCTAACTAAATATTGTCTAGCTGTTGTAATATAAAATTATTGTAATATATGTATAAATATATCGTATAACTGTTGTCTAACTGTTGTAACACATAACACAACAACAACTTACACACAATATAGGACGCAAGCTGCTCGTCAGAGGAAGTTACCCCAGCTAAAATACATCGCTATATAAAAAGTCATGCGCCTCAACTTGCCGTGTCACCTGCGCAATAAGTATTTCCTTATATAAAAGTCATGCGGGCCACCTGCTCGCCACCTGAAAGCGCCATATATCGCTATACAAAAAGTCATGTGCCAAGCGCTTGCCGCGCCAGCACCTGCATCGATCGGCGTATTTTGCTATATAAAAGTTATGTGCCAACGCTTGAATACTAACCGTTTCCTCCCTACTATACTACTCTGGTATAGTTTGCAAAGACCATTTTATTGTTTTACTTCAACAACTGAAATTCAATTCAATTTGCATACAAAAACTCCAATTCATATTATATACAAAGTATGTACAGGATTCATGTTACAAGTCCTTGTCATTTCCTCACAACGTGAACTCCATAAGTTTACTTTTTATAATCCAATATTCTATTTTCTCCGTTTTCTTCTATTCCATTTTCAAGGATAATGCTTCTTATTCTTTTATACATGGCTTTGCATACTTTCTTGGGTATAGGTATTACTGTCGCTTGTTAATCTTAGCATAGGACAGTAGTTCGAGGCAATGGCTAAACAAATAGTACCCTGCAAAAATTTTCATGGCGAAAAATACTCACAGAGTCCATATGAAATTCGAAGCACATTAAGGTACTAGTGAATTTCCATCTTAACATTTCACTATACTGAACCTTGAGTTGAAAACCTCAACACAATATGAGCTGACTAAAATGCGTATCACTGCATCGCTCTTCTAGTTTTAGGCTGCTTCTAAGAAAAACACAGCTGCTTCTCTTCAAAACTTTTTTTCTGACTTTTCTGGAAATTCTCGCCGGGAGATAGCGTGGGTGGTTTAGCTCAATCCAGCCTATTCAATGGCCAAGAACTTCACGTGTCCCCAACTAACTTACCCTATAATTTATTACTGTGTCTTTTATTTTAGTTAAGATTTATGGTCTGTTTCCATTAAAGTGGTAGTTTTTTTCCTTATTTTATACTTGATCTTTATTACACATCTATCATCTGTTTCAGTCTAAATGGTGATTTACAAATAAGTTATTATTAGATATTATTATTATTTTTTTGGGTCTTGGCATGAATAAATGCCAGAAGTGAAGAACGTATGGTCACAAGCAGGTGAATGCTTGGTTCAGGTTTCCAGCAAGGGGACCAGATGTAGTGGTGGCTCCATGCTCCATAAGGAGCAACAAGGGAAATAATGATGATAATAATGATAATTTATCAGTAATGACAACTGTTGTACGTGGTTACGATGTTAAAAGGTTCGAAAAGTTAACTGTCGTATATAATATACTGAGCGGGGCACCAAAGGCCGCAGCGATACAGTATGATGGGTATGGCCTATTGAATGTTGTCAAGAAGGTTTCTAGAAATTGGCTCGTTAAGAAAGAAAGAGATCTATTCGAGATAAGGACAAGAAGAAGAGAAGGACAATGCTCTCCACTAGATCGTGGTTTCTAATAAATCATAGAAAGTTTTCTATTTCCCAAAGACATTAGTTCTTTCCCTGATCTCGATAAAGAAAAAGCCACAATCTCCTTAATGTAGGATATTTCCTATATGTAAATACTTAACACAGACAGCACGAGTGATGCATTAAATAACTAGGTAATGATCAACGCGGCTATACAGTTTATTAGTTAAATATATACACATACAGTACAAGGTAAATAGAAAGTAATAAGGATGATGGCAAAAGACAATTCACATACACAGACGAAATGTAAAAAATGTAGTTAATTAAAAAGGGAAACAAGATAAATAATGAAATGATAAAGTGTTACCACACTGATGACCACTGTACACTGTCTACGAGTCTTTTCAATTTAATCCACTGTATGACTACGCGATGGTGTGCACCGACTCTCAATGTAGATATATGTTACGCCATGTGGGTTATCTACAAGACGAGTGCTTATTGATGAAACTCTTTCCACACGTAGAATTGAGAACATGTAATATGTGATGTCCCTCAAAGCTTGGAAATCTCTCTAGCGTCAACAAACCGTTGACAGTTGTCTCGGGAAAATATCTGCTGTCTGATCTTGAAAAGGCACTGACTAGACAAAAGTTCTTCACGAAATTATCTTCTGGTAACGTGTGTGTTTCGTGTGACGAGGCTTGCTTGAAAGAATTTACGTCGTGCAAAACACGATTACAGTAGATGAATTCACTTCATGCACTGAGGCATTGAGCAGTTGAACTTGGTTCTGGCTATAAGCTTTAGCAAGAATTAAACTTGATATATATACTACAAATTTGTCAGGAACTTGTTTCAGCAAATACGCTTGTGAGTGAGTTGTACTTGATAAATATTGGAGAATCAATGTATGCGTGCTTTAACTTGACTTGATATATATATATATATATATATATATATATATATATATATATATATATATATATATATATATATATATATATATATATATATATATATATATATATATATATATATATATATATATAATATTCGGGCTCATACGTTTGCTTTCATATATATAAAACTGAAGCGGCTATGATTGTTTAGTTTTAAAACAATATGTAACAATTTTAATAACGAATTATTAAGTTAAAATAAATATTGAAAGATTGGTGAAATTTAGATAAAAGTTTTCGTCACGGAGACGTAGGTGAGGATTTATCAAAAGTCCGTTTTGCTGGTGCCTTTTTACAAGCACTTAACTTTTATAAGAAAGTACTGCAGCTGTGAATCATCAATTCTGAGATGACGAAAGCCTTCTCCACACTCTCTTCCAGTGTAGGCGGTTAGGGTGGATGCTTTTCTCTCACACTAGCGGCGTTAGTACTATAAATCGTCTGATGGCTTGTAACCACGAATTTTAGAATAATAGAAAAACAAATGCCCTCTGCTAAGTACATTTGTGTTGAGCACTCTAACAGGCTCTCGTTCCCGTTGTCCGCCCACCAATGTTAAACTCTCAGAAGAATTTAATTCTCGAGCACGCACAACGCAACTCCGAGAAGATGGTTAAAATTCACCAATATTACTCTGACATATTTAAAAATGCGGGTATACTTGTAAATTCCTAAGTTGCTCAATACTCGATCTGTTGCTTAAAGTTGTGGAATTTCTAAGTCCAATGTCTTCTATATTTTTCTGGCTGTTAGGAGTCGCTAGTCTGACGTTTGCGCTGCTGTGTGCATACTGACTTTGATTTCACTACATTATATCTCACAATCCTCAGTTTAAATTCTAGCTGGGTTTCCGCCTAATTTTCCAATGAGATACATTGTAATATTCTGGCGTCTCAAATAAACCGATCCAATCGAATCTCGTGCAGCACAACGAGGGTAGGGGTGCTTCAAATTTAAAAAATACCCTCACGTGATTCAAAATATTAAATTTAATATCAACGCGTGACCTCTTCGTATCGTTGCGTCAGACTTCCGCCGGCATCTTGCGAACAACTCATAAGTCTGAGGAGTGGTAAACAGGATAAAGACAGTCCAGTAGCAAATACTTCCGTAGGAGAGTGGAGTGTTAGAGACTTTCCCCTACTAGATTAAGCATAAAGAGTAAAGAATGGAGCATAAAATATGCCACATAATAGTGACAGGGGAGAGAAAAATAAGAAAATATCACTCGCACGGGAATGTAATGCAATCCTGCCGGAGTGGACTTGTGATCGCACAACCGTACCGTCACATAAATCACATTTGTAAGACTTCAGTATAGAAAAACGTAAAATGTAATACTTAATGTAACAAGGATGAAAATACTTTTAACTGTACCCAGAAGGCTGATATTGACTGGATCTTTAAAACCTTGCTTAACAAAACAGATAATGTTGATGATATTGGACCCAACCCCCAAGATGTCTATGGCTTGGCACACAACAGTAAAAAGGAAATACTGAAGAATCAGTGTTTTCCCGTCATCTAACAAAGTATTCGACGCCTTTTCTGTATTTGACCCCTCGATGACAGCTGTGAAGTATGAAACGTTTCCTTGCTTGTGAAACATGACACGGTAGAGTTTATCAGTCAGTAGTCAGTAATTGCTATTTCGTTTAAACCCACGTTAAAGGTCGTATTCTTCAAAACACTGGAAATTTTTTTGTAAAGTAACATTTGACTGCGTATTGCAGTCTCTCTTTCGCCGTTTAATTTTGTATCTGAAAAAAAGTATTTAGAAATGCATATAAAATAGGGCGATTTGATTTCTGGCGTCTTATAATAAACGCAATAAGTTTTATCAGTAACTTCATATACATATATATATTTGACAATCTGATGCAAATTCGTTCATCAAATTTTTCCGCATCGCAAATGCGACGAACACGGTTCACACATGTAAGAACAAAGCACTACTGTAAACAAACCAGACGAGCAGGGCAGACATGACTCACACGACATGCACGTTAGGTTCCAAAGTCAACCTGTGCCTAGCAGCTTCCGACTGTGTCACTCGGTTTTGGACGTTTGCTACAATTCCGGAAACTTTTTAATTACACTTCGTATATGAGTAGCTATATGTATGTATATATGTATATATATATGTGTATATATATATATATATATATATATATATATATATATATATATATATATATATATATATATATATATATATATATATATATATATATATATATATATATATATATATATATATATATATATATATATATATATATATATATATATATATATATATATATATATATATATGTATATATGTATATATATATGTATATGTATAAATATATGTATATGTATATATATATATGTATATATATATATGTATATATATATATGTATATATATATATATATATATATATATATATATATATATGTATATATATGTATATATATATATATATATACATATATATACATATATATACATATATATATATATATATATATATATATATAGTTACTGGCTTTTCGGGTTCAGTGTACATTAGTAAAACGTTGGAGTGACAATGCATAAACACACAGTCTTTCATATATACTATCATCAAGATAACTCCATATCTTGTATTGAACAATATGCATTGACAGAAAATGAATCTCATTAACGTAGCAGGCAGTAGCATAATACAAACTCAATTATCCAGGCTCCAATAAATGGCCATAGCTTCTCGTTGTTCTATCGCTAGAAAGGACATGTACGTGGTATGCTCATTTGAGTACTAACTCTTTCACAGCACATAAACTGGCAACACATACAGGATCTCTCCTCGAATATAATAAAGGCATTAGGCAATGCCTGTTCATATTGAATGAGCACACAGATACGATTATAATCATTCTGGTCATAGAACACATTCAGTCGCGTCAGCGGAGTGACACAAAGATCACAAATAACACTGGTCAAAAACGCACATCCAGTTGCCTTGAAGGCGGACATAAGAAGATTGTTGTAACCCCGCATGCGTCACGTTTGGCGACTAGCACACGTCATTATTCTTACCAAGTGACGTCATGCACACATGCATTCTGTGGGAGTGTTATGCCGTAAAGAAACAAAATAAAAAAGATTACTTGAAGTTTTGAGCACCACAAATGTTAATGTTAGTGTTAATTAGAATCGACTTAATTGTACTCCAGGCAAACCCATTGGTGCTCAGCCAATGTCGAAGGGTATAAAATTAAAAGCATCCCGTTACACGCCCATTGAGGCATATTGGGAATATGGTGTTAGGCCCATATTTTCTTGACCATCGGCACACTTGGGGTGATGGGGTCAGCATCACGCCGGCCGCCTTAACCTTCACAGAAGTTGCTCTGGTACCCAATTGGGGCTGGGTCGACCCAGGATCCGTTTGTGGCCTAAAATAATCCCACCTCATCTGGGGATCGAACCATGGACCACTGAGCACGGAAGACAGTGCACTAACCACTATGCTAGTCGAAGGGTATGAGTGCTCATTTTTCCTCTAGCGCACTGGTTGTATACACGCCGGATGCGTCATATCATACGTCCATCCCTGCTGGTCTTACATTTGATGCCAAATTCCAGCAATCTTAGCCTTGATGATTCATCGATTGCAGTGTCATTCTCTAACATGCGATCACGAATTGCCGTCAGAATTTCTCTTCTATGGGTGCTCTTGAATCTAATATGTCAGCTCTTTCATTGCCGCGTACCCCTGCATGACAAGGACAGTAGATCCATATCAGTTCTTGAAGATTCGATGCTTCTATGGAAGTTTTCCATTCATGTCGGATCCATCCATTTTGGACCTTTCGAAGCATAGATTGGGAGTCTGATACAATAACTGCCTTTGTTAATTAAGTCTAAGAAATAACTGCCTCTACCTCCATTCTCATGCTGGAGGTTGTTATCATGTAAGCCCCGCTATGTTCAGCGACGGTTCTAATTTAATACCACGCTGATTTATTACCACGGATTACAGACCCATCAGAGTAGACAATGGCATAATCATCCGCAGCATTATCATTTATATCAGCTGATCAATTTCCAACTCTGCTCTCCCACTGGCCCAAGTTCTGCATTTTCTATCAAAGCTTTTGATGATTTGCTGGTAGTTCATCCAGCTCTCATCTGACTTACTCCACTTGTCTCCCTTGAATATATTTGCAACTGTGGTCCACTGTCTAATAGTCTCCTCAGCATGCGCCATCCATGACATCCCCCTCTTCATTGTTGCTACTTTGATGTCAGCTATGGGATGCCTTTTGTCTGTGGTTACTAGCATACACGCTTTTAACTGGGCCATCGTACATCTGGATATAACTGACATAAATCCAAGCAACTGCCGCATCATCGCAATGGGGGTATCTCGCGTACAGCCCAAGACTATACACATCCCTTCATTTTGAATGCGTTTCAGTCGTTCACATTGTGATATTGACAGCGTGAGCATTCTTAGGCCATACTCGATTGCAGACAAGATCAGCTGATGATACAGGAGAGACAGTAGTCTCTGTTCCATGTGCGATGCAGCCATTGTTTTTAGGGCTGCCAGATCTTTTTTGCATTTCTGTTTGATGTGATCGACATGGTTCGTATATGATAGCCCACGATCGAATGTTACTTTAAGAAATTTCAACTTGTTCTGCCTTTCAATATTCTGTCCACTGAGAGTAACGTCTGGAAGATGTGCTTTCAAAATGGAGTTGTTCAAGGAGCACCAAAGCACACAGGCTTTGTTGGGATTGACCTCGGAACTGGTTTCGTCATACCATTTAGAAACTGTCTGAAGTGTCTTTTGTATGCTTTTAACCATTTCATGTCTATCTGAACCAGTTCTGTAAATGAGCAAGTCATCGGCAAAATTAATGTTCGTCCCAAACCTGATAGTTGGATTGCAGCTATTTTTGCAGTATGGGTGTTAAACAGCACCGGTGATAACAGAGAACCCTGGGGTAATGCCGGGCAAATGTGCATTTGTTCTGATGCCCATGTTCCCAAACGAAATGCAACTGCTCTCTCAGTTAAGGCAGCTGCTATCCACCTTGTTAGCCATGGGTTTACACCACATTCCATTACACAGTCCATCAAGGTTGGAAAGTCAACACTGTTGTAAGCATCATCTAGGTCAATTGCCACAGCCACCGTTTCTTGTTTACCCTGGAAACCCTCATATAAGACTGAACATATCGCACATGTTCCAGCGTTACTCCTTGTTACTTGTATTGGTCTATAACTCCCCAGGTCGTCAGGGAGGATGTGTGCATTTTCAAGGTGGTTCATTAATTGTCTCACCATTATCTTCTCAAGTAATTTGCGGTAGACATTCTGCAATGTGATGATTCGATAGCTGCTAAGCAGTGTGGGGACTTTACTAGATTTAGGAAGTGGCCGTAGATAGCCAATTACCAGTCTTCCGGCACCGCAGCATTCTGTATACAGGTGTTGAAATCCATCACTGCATGCATAATGCCTCTGTCATCAAGCTCTCTGATGTGTTGATACTGTACACCATCAGCACCCAGAGCAGTGTTTCTACTTTTTTTTTAAAGTATACAAAACGTCCTCATCAGACATGAGTTCGAAATATATCTCGCCTCTGATGCCATTTTCCAGCACACGATTCTTAATCTCTTGACGGGCAGCTGTATCACCTTTATCCGTCTGAGTGATATACCGACTAAGTATAATGCACGTCGAGCACCACAAAGCAACACAATATAGTGATAATAAATTGCATATAAATGTAAACAGAATAAAAATCTTAAGAGCGAATAAAGACTGCAATATTTCACAATAGTAACAGCATTTATGGTAGTTTTGCCAATTAGTGCTTACTAAGTAAGGGTTTAAGAACAGAAGTTATACTGATAAAGTTGACTATTTAGTTTCATAGATTCAACTTTAAAATTTTGTATAATTATTTTGGCTAGGTGTCTTTCTATTTGAAACTTCGACTGCATTATTTTTGAAAAACATTTGAATAGTCACTTTGAGTTTCAAGATTATATTCTACTGCTTGCTGTTAAAATTAGCAATACGAAAAAGAAATAAGACTGAACATATCGAGTTCTACATCTCCTGCTATTAAGTAATATCCTGTACTTCACAATTGTATATAATTAGATATTGCGAAAACGTTAATTTTTCTCAAAAGTGTTTGCTCTTGATGGATAAAAAGATAAATTATTTGAGGGTATTTTGGCGTAAAATCGACATTATTGCTTTGAGGACACCCCCTCATACGTCTGTCTCAGCTAGTTTTACGTTTGCTGTCGAATGCCAGCAGTCTGGGTTGTGATGAATCATCCATCGATTGCAGTGTCGTCATTAACTGGCTATCATTAATTGTCCTTACTTTCTCTCCTTTATCCAATATATGTCCTGACTATAAGTGCTCTCGTGGCTAGTCAGTCGGTTCTCTCATTGACTTGTACTACTTCATGACCAGAACAGTAGACCGGCACCAGATTCTGAAGGGTTGAGGCCTGTATGAATGTTCTCCAGTCATGGCGCAGCCATTCATTCCTGGTACAATAACTGCCCTGGTTATAGGAGATACTAAAAACAAGCAGAGAGCGAAATGAATTTGATGTAAAATGTGTTTAGTGTCGCAAAATTGGTTTCAAGTCATTGCAAACGTTTTCAGTTAGATTTATAAACCCATCTACGATCGAGTGACCGCTTTCAAAATGGCGGCGTATCAGCGAAATGTGTATCGGACAGAGGAAATCGCCATCGATAAAAAATAAACGAAGGGAATCCGTATGAAAAGAATTTTACATTTCAGTACAGGGAAGGATGGTGTATAACTGCATATAAGATGGAACGGTAGGAAGTTCTCATGTACGGAGATATATGCGTATTTCGGCTGCCCACAGTTACGCTAAAAGCATGTAAACCCACTTCGGTTCTGAATATTAAAATCAACAAATAACAGTTTGGGAATTTACATGGATAGGAAGATAGAGTTTTATCAGCTGTATAAAACTAGATAAGATGGAACAATATGGATATTATATATGCCGAGAATGATAAAGGCAAAATTTCAGTCGACGCACAGATCTGCCGAAATCACTGTTCGGGAAGGATTTTTCAGGTTAGGTTTAGGCTGTGACGTCGGTACTCTCCGATACGTCCGCGCTTTGCGTATAAGTAGCGGATCGGTAAACTGAGAGAGATACAGACAGAATAATGGTGAAAGGGAGTATCGTTACCCCAGTGGTAGTGATAACAACAGAAGGTAGGGAACCCCCCAAGACGGTACTATTTGGGAAAACACAAAAAAACACAGAAGCCTTCATTCCCCCAGTGTTGCAGTGCTCCAACTGCATGAAGTTTGGTCATGGGCGCCACACTTGCAGGGGGAAGGCAGTATGTAGGTTTTGTGCGGGGGCACACCCTTTCACGCAATGCGAAAAGGCAAAGTCAGATACTGACTATAAAAAGGATAATGCAAACAGAAAATGCATTAATTGCAAAGGAAATCACAGCGCCAGATTCCAGGGCTGCCCAGTATATCAGCAGACCAAAAAAGCATTGAGGGTAGCTATAACAACCCAAACCCCTTTCACAACGGTCATTAAAGAATTAAAAGAAAATGATACTTATACGAACAATAAAGTTATAACAGAAATTAAGAGTGTGCAAGAAGATGTCAAAATGCTTAAGTCACAGATGGCAAAAAAAAGTAAGAACAAGTTAGAAAGTAATAAAATAGTACCAAAAAACCAGTCAGATGATTCAACTACATCCTCGGATGACACAAGTGCACTGAAAAGTACAGAGGCATTGCTTCAAGAAGTGAAAGCCATACAGCACCAAATTTCCCAGGATATAGCTAAACTGACTGAACTGAAAGAAGAAAATGAAATGATACTAGTCAAACTGTCTGAACAAAAAGAAGAAAGTGAAATAATACTAAAAAGAATGGAAAGTGAAAAACAGGAGATTAACATAGGGAGAGAAGGGAATGTAGCATTGGATGAAAATAGGAAAGTGGTCAAAAAGAACAAAAGCAACCTAGAAGAAAATATCATAGAAACTATCAAAAAACGATTTGAGGGACTGTTACCACACTTAGCGGAAGAAGTTAGGGAAATAATGACAAGTTTAAATAAGGATTTTCTTGAGAACTTGATGGATAGTGAGTCCACAAGTACAGGAAATAAAGAATAAGAGCAAAATTGATAGTTAACCAAAAAAAAAAAGGTATACTAGATGATGATAAAATTCAATTTAGAAAGATTTAGAATTATCCAGTGGAATTGTAGGGGTATTAAAAAAAATTTTGCACCCCTACTATCAGAAACTGGAGGAAATACTGATATATATGCTCTTCAAGAGACCCATTTAAACCCAAATAATAGATATAGTTGTAAGGGCTTTAAGATACTTAGACACGATAGGAAAGAAGGTAGAGGAGGAGGTGTCGCAGTCTTAGTTAGCGAAAAATTTAAAATCATAGACTGGGAAGTATTTAATACAACCAATATAGAAGGTATCCAGGTTACTATAGCAGCTGAACCAAACAATCTAACAATTCTAAATGTATATGCTAAAGATGGCACAATTAAAGATGAAGAAATACTAGCCATAAGCACCAGACTAGGCCCCAAAACAATCATAGTAGGCGATTTTAACTCCCATCATTGTGCTTGGGGTGGACAACATGCAGATAATGCAGGAAAATGCCTACTTGACTTCATAGAAAACAATGAACTACTAATACTAAATGATGGATCTGCAACAAGAATTAATCCACAAGCTAATAGGGCAGACTCAGCAATAGACATAAGTATAGCAACTAACAACCTAGCGAATGTAAATTGGGAAGTGTTACAAGACACAAACTCAGATCATCTGCCCATTGTAATAACCATGCATGAAAAATGTCATTCCAAACCCAGAACCAGAGAAACCTACCTTCAACTATAAAAAAGCAAACTGGGAAGCTTTCCAATCAGAGCTGGAGGTGATGGAATATAAAGACATGGAATCAGATGATACTGACTTGTGGGCGGAAACACTGACCAATGAAATTCTGAAAATAGCAATAAAGTATATACCAAATAAAAAATATGCCACAACACCTTAAACCAATAAGTAACATTAATAAGAAAAGAGAAACTCAATGGAATAAAGAACCAGTTGCCTGGTGGAATAAAAGCTGTGCAGAAATTCATGAGAGAAGAAAAAGGGCCTTACAAAAAATATAGAAATAACAGAACAGAAGAAAACTATGATAAGTATAAACTTATTAGGAATGAATCTAACAGAATAATATTCAAAGCCAAAGAAACTAACTGGAAGGAGTTTTGTCAGTCACTTAAACCTAGCACTCAAATTAGAGAAGTATGGAAAAAGCTTAAGGCAATCAAAGGGAACAATAAGAAAACAATAATGCCAACAATCAAACTACCAAAGAGAGCAGAAACAGATAAAGAAAAAGCTAATGCCCTTGCCGAGTATTTCTATAAAGTCAGTGCAAAAAGTAGCCTTGGACAGGAAGAAAATGAGAGAAGAGAAAGACTTAGGATACAGTTTTTAAAAGAACTACCAGACCAGATAGATGAAACAAACTATTTAGATGCTGATATAACAGAGGAAGAAGTAACTAATGCAATAAAAGATAAATCTAATACTGCCTCAGGGCAAGATATACTTAGTTATGAAATCCTTAAGAAAGTACCCAAAAGAACCATAAACATAATAACTTCACTTTATAACAAAATCTGGAACTTAGGAAAGATACCAAAAGCATGGAAAGTAGCTATGATAGTACCCATTCTAAAACCCAATAAGGAAGCCCATGAAGTAAGTTCATATAGGACTATCTCCTTAACATCACAACTAGGTAAAATACTGGAAACTGTTGTGAATAAAAGAGTTAAATTCTACCTGGAAAAAAAACCAGTTATATAGCCCAAACCAGTCAGGGTTTAGAGCAGACAGAAGTACAGTAGACCAGCTTGTAAGATTAGAACATGATGTAAAGCTAGGGTTCAAGAGGAAAGAGAAAACAGTGGCAGTCTTTCTAGATGTAGCTAGAGCATATGATGAATGCTGGCGCGATGGAGCTCTTTACAAAATGAAAAAGATTGGCATTACTGGTAAAACCTATAGGTATCTAGAAAACTTTTTACAGGACAGGTATTTTGCTGTACAGGTGAATAATGATAGGTCAGAAATATATGAACAACAGAATGGGATTCCTCAAGGATCAGTGATCTCTCCTTCAATTTTCACTATAGCTGTAAATGATTTAGCAGATGAATTTAATGACATAAAGAATGCAGTATCACAATTTGCAGATGACTGTGCCATTTGGCGATCTGGAAAAAACTTGGACCATGTTTACAAAAAACTTCAAAATCAAATAGACAAAGTTTCAGAGTGGATGAAAAGTTGGGGCTTCCAAATTAATGTAAACAAAACAGTAGGTATGATTTTCAGCAAAGGAAATTTTAAAAAAAAATAACAAAATCAATATAACCATTAAAGGACAGAAAATATGTACCTCCTCAACAACTAGATTTCTGGGCATAACTTTAGATAAACAACTAAATTATAATAAACATATAGACAATTTGGTAGAAAGCTGTAGGGGACCCCTAAATATACTAAGGATTGTAAAAGGTAATGGATGGGGGGCCAGCAATAAAATAATGCTTATGTTCTACAAGTCCTTCATCAGGGGGAAACTGGATTATGCCAGCATAGTCTATGACTCAGCTGCAGCTTCTAACAAAGCAAAACTGGACAGGATTCAAAATGCAGCCATGAGAACTATTACAGGTGCATTTATATCGACACCAGTAGAAGCTCTAGAAGTAGCTCTCGGCATACCTCCCCTTGGTCTAAGACGGAAAGAACTGAGATTAAATTATTGGAGTAAAGTAGCACAAGAAGTGACCCACCCAGCACATAAAGCATTTGTCAAAAACCAACCAAGTGTATGGGACGTCCCCTTAAATAAAGATAGATATCCAACAGGATGGAGAACTATAGAAGACCTAATGCAGTTCAAAGAACTATCAAACACAATTGAAAATAGTAATAAATACAGAAGCAAAATACCACCCTGGGAACTAAAATCACCAATCATAGACTACTCACTTACTGAAAAGATCAAACAAAAACATAGAAGATAAGGAAGCCAAAATGATAAGTAGAAAGTTCATAGAGCAACTAACTAAACAAAGTCTGGCCGTCTACACTGATGGATCCAAGGGTGATAGTGGGCAACTAGGTGCCGGAGTTGTAATACCACAATGGGGAATAAAAAAGAGCTACAGTATAACGGAAGGGGCATCGATTTTTACTGCAGAGATGGTAGCAATTCTTAAAAGTCTAGAAATAATCGAAGATAACCCACCAGAAGCTGTTACGATATTTACAGACTCACTATCATCACTACAAGCACTAGAACACCCAGGTAAATGTAGCCGGCCAGACATAAAGGAAGAAATTCTAGCAATTAATACATCACTAGAGAACAGAGGATGTAGTGTGAGGCTAGTGTGGGTTCCAGCACACATAGGTATAGCTGGCAACGAGTTGGCAGACCAGAATGCCAAGAAGGGAAGAACAAGTAAAAACAATATAAAAGCAGGACTGGGAAGGTCAGAGATCAAGAGCCAAGTGAAGGAAACTATAAACGAGGAATGGAAGACAACATGGAAGGAAAGTAGAAAAGGCAGACACGCGTTCAAACTGCTGAAAGAACCAACGAGGACATGCCAGGTCAGAGAAGAATTAAAGATACCATCGAACAAAAAACTGTGGCGTCTCCGACTCGGTGCAGCATACTTCATGGTAGAAGAACCACACTGCCAAGAATGTCAGGAAGAGAATGACATAGACCACTACCTGATCCACTGTAAAAAGTATGAACAACAAAGGCTTGAATTAAAAACTTACTATAGAAATCACAATATAGACTTAACAGGTGATAAGGTTTTAAGTATAGATGCCCCAAGAGATGCCCAATCAATACTTAAAAGATATATACATAAAACAAAGGAAAAAATATAAGGTTAGAACTTCAGGAAAATCATCCAACTAAATAGAAATTAAGCAGCAAGAACTAACAAAGCATTAACAAAAAAAAAAAAAAAATAACTACTCATAGGACAAGGAAAGACAAGGTATAAAAAAAAAAAAAGGGACAACAACTCAAAAAGAACAAATACTAATACAAATTAAAACCAAGTGTAAAGGACAATAGTTATCTAGAAACAATACAAAAGAGAAAATAAAATTGACAAATACTAATATAAATAAAAATCAGCAACTGCAAAAGACAACAGTTATTTAAATTGAATACAAAATTAGTAAAGAAAATGACACTAAATACCCCAATTATAACCAACTTTCAGGTTGAACAGGGTAGACCAAGATGGAAAGAGAAGAGGCAACAATGATCAGAGGTTGAGTGCCCGATCTCCACCCATCATTTCATCAAAACAACAACAACAACGAGAGAGATACTCACACATACATTCCACTTCCGTCTACTACAGGGGTAACACGCATTTTTGCTTACCTCAAACCACACAAGCTTGATACGTTCTTTTTAGGACGAGACACAGTGAAGACATCCTTAGAACTACACAAGTTATCAGATAAGTTGATATTTTTATCCATCCTCAGTGTTAGCGTATTGCAGTTAATTTTAGAAATTAAAATAATAGAAATTAAATAGCGCCACGTGGCAATTCTTTGAGTGAAATCAGGCAGCCATCTTGAAAGACATATTTAAGTGGTGAATAATTTATACTTTTGTTGATAGTATTAGAGTAGGCCTACTGTAGTTAAGGTTAAGTATTAGGGGACTATTTAATTTAAGAATCGTAGTAGGGTAAAGATATATATAACAAAATAAACCAAAAGCCAAAGATTACATATAATATTCAATCATCAGAATATAATTCAAAGACAACAAATAGTAGCATACTAAAAGACAGGGAAAATAACCAATGGTAGTATTCACCAGAAAACAGTCCGAGGAAGGGAAAACGATGGCCAAAACTCCAGAAAAAGACAAAACTTCAGAAAAGACAAAACTTTAAACCGGACAGAAAGAAACAGGACCACGAACCCTGAAATAAAAAAAAACAGAACTAAAGGACACGAGTAAAACAATAATGGAAAATCGGGAAGGAGGCGCGGAAGGAAAAACAACAAAAAGCAGAATCAACAAAGGAGAAAGATCAGGAACCAGCACAGCGAACGGAAAGAAAGGACCCAGGGAAAAGGATAATCAGGACAGCCAGGTAAACGCGGACAAAACAAGTCATGAAACCAGAGGGGATAAACTGAAAGGAGGCTCAGAAGTAAAAACAACAAAGGAAGGCAAAACGTGGGCAGAAGCAGTTAAAAACCAAGGTAGGGACACCAGACATGATAAACTAGAAGAAAATAATAACCCCAAAAAAAAAAACAATGAAAGTACCAAAAAAGACTCAAGACATCTAGCAACCCAGGCAGATCCCAAAAATACAGATGTAGTAAACATATGTCGTTTAAAGATAACGCAAGTAGCTGGTGAGGCTGTCAAGATCAAGGCATTAGATGAAGACAAAATTATAAACATCCTTGATCCTGTGTTAGGCAAAAAGGCGATAGCCAAAATTTCAAAAACCCATTTTGGCATAATAATTATCCCAAATCAGAGTGACAGAATAAAAGAGATGTTAGAGGAACTCAAAGTAGAAGCAAAAACAGTGACTCTTGCACACGACATAGAAGTAAAGATAGAGCTAGCAAAAGTGACCAGTAGATGTGTGTTAAAAGGGATAAACACTACCCTTTCAAGCGAGGAAGTTATGAACATCCTCGCAAAACATAACCCAGACATAAAGCTGGTACACGTGGACAGAATAATGGTGAAAGGGAGTATCGTTACCCCAGTGGTAGTGATAACAACAGAAGGTAGGGAACCCCCCAAGACGGTACTATTTGGGAAACACAAAAAAAACACAGAAGCCTTCATTCCCCCAGTGTTGCAGTGCTCCAACTGCATGAAGTTTGGTCATGGGCGCCACACTTGCAGGGGGAAGGCAGTATGTAGGTTTTGTGCGGGGGCACACCCTTTCACGCAATGCGAAAAGGCAAAGTCAGATACTGACTATAAAAAGGATAATGCAAACAGAAAATGCATTAATTGCAAAGGAAATCACAGCGCCAGATTCCAGGGCTGCCCAGTATATCAGCAGACCAAAAAAGCATTGAGGGTAGCTATAACAACCCAAACCCCTTTCACAACGGTCATTAAAGAATTAAAAGAAAATGATACTTATACGAACAATAAAGTTATAACAGAAATTAAGAGTGTGCAAGAAGATGTCAAAATGCTTAAGTCACAGATGGCAAAAAAAAAGTAAGAACAAGTTAGAAAGTAATAAAATAGTACCAAAAAACCAGTCAGATGATTCAACTACATCCTCGGATGACACAAGTGCACTGAAAAGTACAGAGGCATTGCTTCAAGAAGTGAAAGCCATACAGCACCAAATTTCCCAGGATATAGCTAAACTGACTGAACTGAAAGAAGAAAATGAAATGATACTAGTCAAACTGTCTGAACAAAAAGAAGAAAGTGAAATAATACTAAAAAGAATGGAAAGTGAAAAACAGGAGATTAACATAGGGAGAGAAGGGAATGTAGCATTGGATGAAAATAGGAAAGTGGTCAAAAAGAACAAAAGCAACCTAGAAGAAAATATCATAGAAACTATCAAAAAACGATTTGAGGGACTGTTACCACACTTAGCGGAAGAAGTTAGGGAAATAATGACAAGTTTAAATAAGGATTTTCTTGAGAACTTGATGGATAGTGAGTCCACAAGTACAGGAAATAAAGAATAAGAGCAAAATTGATAGTTAACCAAAATAAAAGGTATACTAGATGATGATAAAATTCAATTTAGAAAGATTTAGAATTATCCAGTGGAATTGTAGGGGTATTAAAAAAAATTTTGCACCCCTACTATCAGAAACTGGAGGAACTACTGATATATATGCTCTTCAAGAGACCCATTTAAACCCAAATAATAGATATAGTTGTAAGGGCTTTAAGATACTTAGACACGATAGGAAAGAAGGTAGAGGAGGAGGTGTCGCAGTCTTAGTTAGCGAAAAATTTAAAATCATAGACTGGGAAGTATTTAATACAACCAATATAGAAGGTATCCAGGTTACTATAGCAGCTGAACCAAACAATCTAACAATTCTAAATGTATATGCTAAAGATGGCACAATTAAAGATGAAGAAATACTAGCCATAAGCACCAGACTAGGCCCCAAAACAATCATAGTAGGCGATTTTAACTCCCATCATTGTGCTTGGGGTGGACAACATGCAGATAATGCAGGAAAATGCCTACTTGACTTCATAGAAAACAATGAACTACTAATACTAAATGATGGATCTGCAACAAGAATTAATCCACAAGCTAATAGGGCAGACTCAGCAATAGACATAAGTATAGCAACTAACAACCTAGCGAATGTAAATTGGGAAGTGTTACAAGACACAAACTCAGATCATCTGCCCATTGTAATAACCATGCATGAAAATGTCATTCCAAACCCAGAACCAGAGAAACCTACCTTCAACTATAAAAAAGCAAACTGGGAAGCTTTCCAATCAGAGCTGGAGGTGATGGAATATAAAGACATGGAATCAGATGATACTGACTTGTGGGCGGAAACACTGACCAATGAAATTCTGAAAATAGCAATAAAGTATATACCAAATAAAAATATGCCACAACACCTTAAACCAATAAGTAACATTAATAAGAAAAGAGAAACTCAATGGAATAAAGAACCAGTTGCCTGGTGGAATAAAAGCTGTGCAGAAATTCATGAGAGAAGAAAAAGGGCCTTACAAAAAATATAGAAATAACAGAACAGAAGAAAACTATGATAAGTATAAACTTATTAGGAATGAATCTAACAGAATAATATTCAAAGCCAAAGAAACTAACTGGAAGGAGTTTTGTCAGTCACTTAAACCTAGCACTCAAATTAGAGAAGTATGGAAAAAGCTTAAGGCAATCAAAGGGAACAATAAGAAAACAATAATGCCAACAATCAAACTACCAAAGAGAGCAGAAACAGATAAAGAAAAAGCTAATGCCCTTGCCGAGTATTTCTATAAAGTCAGTGCAAAAAGTAGCCTTGGACAGGAAGAAAATGAGAGAGAGAAAGACTTAGGATACAGTTTTTAAAAGAACTACCAGACCAGATAGATGAAACAAACTATTTAGATGCTGATATAACAGAGGAAGAAGTAACTAATGCAATAAAAGATAAATCTAATACTGCCTCAGGGCAAGATATACTTAGTTATGAAATCCTTAAGAAAGTACCCAAAAGAACTATAAACATAATAACTTCACTTTATAACAAAATCTGGAACTTAGGAAAGATACCAAAAGCATGGAAAGTAGCTATGATAGTACCCATTCTAAAACCCAATAAGGAAGCCCATGAAGTAAGTTCATATAGGCCTATCTCCTTAACATCACAGGTGAATAATGATAGGTCAGAAATATATGAACAACAGAATGGGATTCCTCAAGGATCAGTGATCTCTCCTTCAATTTTCACTATAGCTGTAAATGATTTAGCAGATGAATTTAATGACATAAAGAATGCAGTATCACAATTTGCAGATGACTGTGCCATTTGGCGATCTGGAAAAAACTTGGACCATGTTTACAAAAAACTTCAAAATCAAATAGACAAAGTTTCAGAGTGGATGAAAAGTTGGGGCTTCCAAATTAATGTAAACAAAACAGTAGGTATGATTTTCAGCAAAGGAAATTTAAAAAAAAATAACAAAATCGATATAACCATTAAAGGACAGAAAATATGTACCTCCTCAACAACTAGATTTCTGGGCATAACTTTAGATAAACAACTAATTTATAATAAACATATAGACAATTTGGTAGAAAGCTGTAGGGGACCCCTAAATATACTAAGGATTGTAAAAGGTAATGGATGGGGGGCCAGCAATAAAATAATGCTTATGTTCTACAAGTCCTTCATCAGGTTGAAACTGGATTATGCCAGCATAGTCTATGACTCAGCTGCAGCTTCTAACAAAGCAAAACTGGACAGGATTCCAAATGCAGCCATGAGAACTATTACAGGTGCATTTATATCGACACCAGTAGAAGCTCTAGAAGTAGCTCTCGGCATACCTCCCCTTGGTCTAAGACGGAAAGAACTGAGATTAAATTATTGGAGTAAAGTAGCACAAGAAGTGACCCACCCAGCACATAAAGCATTTGTCAAAAACCAACCAAGTGTATGGGACGTCCCCTTAAATAAAGATAGATATCCAACAGGATGGAGAACTATAGAAGACCTAATGCAGTTCAAAGAACTATCAAACACAATTGAAAATAGTAATAAATACAGAAGCAAAATACCACCCTGGGAACTAAAATCACCAATCATAGACTACTCACTTACTGAAAAGATCAAACAAAACATAGAAGATAAGGAAGCCAAAATGATAAGTAGAAAGTTCATAGAGCAACTAACTAAACAAAGTCTGGCCGTCTACACTGATGGATCCAAGGGTGATAGTGGGCAACTAGGTGCCGGAGTTGTAATACCACAATGGGGAATAAAAAAGAGCTACAGTATAACGAAAGGGGCATCGATTTTTACTGCAGAGATGGTAGCAATTCTTAAAAGTCTAGAAATAATCGAAGATAACCCACCAGAAGCTGTTACGATATTTACAGACTCACTATCATCACTACAAGCACTAGAACACCCAGGTAAATGTAGCCGGCCAGACATAAAGGAAGAAATTCTAGCAATTAATACATCACTAGAGAACAGAGGATGTAGTGTGAGGCTAGTGTGGGTTCCAGCACACATAGGTATAGCTGGCAACGAGTTGGCAGACCAGAATGCCAAGAAGGGAAGAACAAGTAAAAACAATATAAAAGCAGGACTGGGAAGGTCAGAGATCAAGAGCCAAGTGAAGGAAACTATAAACGAGGAATGGAAGACAACATGGAAGGAAAGTAGAAAAGGCAGACACGCGTTCAAACTGCTGAAAGAACCAACGAGGACATGCCAGGTCAGAGAAGAATTAAAGATACCATCGAACAAAAAACTGTGGCGTCTCCGACTCGGTGCAGCATACTTCATGGTAGAAGAACCACACTGCCAAGAATGTCAGGAAGAGAATGACATAGACCACTACCTGATCCACTGTAAAAAGTATGAACAACAAAGGCTTGAATTAAAAACTTACTATAGAAATCACAATATAGACTTAACAGGTGATAAGGTTTTAAGTATAGATGCCCCAAGAGATGCCCAATCAATACTTAAAAGATATATACATAAAACAAAGGAAAAAATATAAGGTTAGAACTTCAGGAAAATCATCCAACTAAATAGAAATTAAGCAGCAAGAACTAACAAAGCATTAACAAAAAAAAAAAAAAATAACTACTCATAGGACAAGGAAAGACAAGGTATTAAAAAAAAAGGGACAACAACTCAAAAAGAACAAATACTAATACAAATTAAAACCAAGTGTAAAGGACAATAGTTATCTAGAAACAATACAAAAGAGAAAATAAAATTGACAAATACTAATATAAATAAAAATCAGCAACTGCAAAAGACAACAGTTATTTAAATTGAATACAAAATTAGTAAAGAAAATGACACTAAATACCCCAATTATAACCAACTTTCAGGTTGAACAGGGTAGACCAAGATGGAAAGAGAAGAGGCAACAATGATCAGAGGTTGAGTGCCCGATCTCCACCCATCATTTCGTCAAAACAACAACAAACAACAACGAGAGAGATACACAACGAAAGAGGTTTGAGCCAGACTGGAGACAGAGTTTCGCCAGTATCCATGAATTGTGAGCGGATCGCCAGAAACATTTTTAAGTCCAGTATCTGATGTCTGAGGGTAAGCGAAATTATGATAACTACCGTGTATAATATCTGTTATTTCAGGTTCATACAGAATTCACAAAATATGCCTGTATAATATTCATTGATATAACGTATTATTATTTTAATATGATTTATTCATGTGCATTATGGATGAGTGTTGCGTGTACAAAAATTAATCACAAATAGCCCCACAGCCTAATGAAGATATATTTATCATATTGCTTTATCGCTTACGAAGATAAAGGCAGTCCCATGGCAGAGATTGTCATAGGGAAATGAAGTGTTAGAAACTTCATCATGGAAGATCCCAGTTACGAGGTTAAGGTGACTAGTCCCCTTCCTCGCTGCCTTTGCCTTCCCTAGTTCGAGCGCACAACTTTGTACCCATTTACAGCTGGTAAACTGGAGTGTTCTACAGCCAGTTTCAGTAGAAAGCAACCTGATCACATGGTCACTCACTTTCTTTATTTATGTATTAATTTTGTGTAGATGCTAAGAATAGCATCAGTATTTGAATTTGTACTTGATATGGTTTAGAAGGATCAAGGTATAGGAGCGGAATAAACCAGATGATGTTTATTACTGATATGTTAATATTAATTCTGTATAATTGAAATGATGTTACTTGCTATGACTGTATAACTCTGACACCTGATGACTGACTTGTCTGACTTATGTGCTAGTCAGTTATACTTAATTGAAATGTTAATATTAATGCTATATCACTGAAATGATGTCCTTACTTACTATGATTGTATAACGGTGACATCTGATGACTGACTGGTCTGACATCTGTGCTAGTCAGCTACAAGTCTAGCCAGATACTAGCCAAGGCTGATATGTTGCAGGTTCCATGAAATAACTCAAACCAGACTGTCCAGTATCAGAAGCCGGTGCAGTTCATCCGAGGCAATCCCACAAAAGTGCAGGACCCCAAAGAGTGAACTTCAACTGGTCATTGGCATCCCTACTGTTGGGCCTACCAAGTCTGATATCAGCAAAGGACAGTTTCAGCAGTACCAAGTTGGAAAGATAAGTGTCCTGTTTGACACTGACCACCTATACATGTGAAACAGCCAATAGTTCAAAACAATAATTAACCATACAGAAACTCAGTCAACTGATGACAGTTATCCTTAAATTCAAAGGACTAATAACAGTGATTTCAGTAACTTTATTATTTAAGATCTTGAAGTCTAAACAGACAATAATAGTAATTGTGTGAATATTTTTATATACATGTGTATACTCTTTTCCAACTAGTAGAAATAGAATATTAGTGTAATTATTAAACTATTTTAACTGTACCTGAGGATTTATTCACTTCTTCCATTTGTGGTTTCAGTGAATGTTCATTTTATTATCCCCTAGAATATAAGTAATCATAAGATAGTCATAGGGAGGAGACACCTTAAATCCTGGTACTACTTCTTACCAACTGGACCAGGGTTTTTACAGTCTGACTATTTTTATGATAACAATACACCAGTGCTTATTTCTAAGACTGGGGTATTACTTGTAAGGTCAGAACTCTTTACTGGCATACTCTTACATAATATATACTTTTAAATAACCTCCCGCTACATTTAGGATATCTTTACGGGGTGCTCTATATGTTCGTAAACCACTGACCCGCTATACAACTTATTCTCTGCCAGAGAGGTGGGATTCAGAATTATAAGTTAATGGTGCTAATGAAATTCTGATAGCTGGTATAATTCCCTCTACATAACCCTTTACTAGAAGATGTACATATAATTAGTGCTGATTCTTTGTTGCTATGCATATCGTCTATCATTCTTAAGTAATTACTGTTCATATTTTTGTTCCAGGCGTTTTAAGGGATTATTTCGTTTCCTGTTTCGAGCAAAATACGACAGACTGTTGTGCATCAATGCTGGCAATTTTTGAAAACAAAAAGATGAAATTACTATAATAATTAAAGCAGAGAAACTCAGGGCGAATAATTTAATATTATCAGGTGGTGGAGAAAGAATTCAACAGTTTTAATTGAAAATATAGGCGTGTCATTTGGTTTAACTAGACGTTGTCACGCATACGACATAATTTTGATAAAAACTCATTTCAGAAACGTCAGGTAGTCATGATGGAGCTAAAACAATACATGCCGTACTGAGTTTAACCTGTGCTAACTGGTTGTATTATTTAACCATAATGCTCATAAAATCTAGTAATTTAAAGTAATAAAATAACACATAGCAGACTATATTTTCTGTGAAATTAAATACGAGCTTTTTGATCCTCTAAAGTATTTTGAGTCGTAAGAAAACTATAATGAGATAGTGACTATGGGCTATTAGTTAGATAAGGATAAAGTCCATATTTTCTTCTTAAACTCGTGAATGGTTCAGCCACGAGTGAAAGGTATTGTTTTGGGGGTACATGAAACTAGAGGGGTGAATGAAGGGTGAATAAAACATAAATGGTGAATGACTTAATTTACTCAGATATTTATATGTTTTTCTATACTTCAAAAAGGCAACGTCATTAAAGGGGTTAATAAGCTCTCTTCGATTTTTAATGGCAGTTAAGCTGGAAATGTGAAATGTTTATTCTCTCTACCTATAGTTTTATAATTTCAAAGTAGCAGGATATTGCCCAAATTTACTGTAATATAATTTTGTAGGGGAGGTGCGGTGAGCTAGTTTGATCATAAATTTATAAATGGCAAACTCGACGATCGCTGTAGATAACTGTTGAACTGTAAATTTACTTCGTGTTGTCAATGAAGCTGTATTGTCTTTTTCTCCTTTACTTATAATTTTATATAAAAGTACATTTTGTCACATTAGAAAAAAAAATCCAGACATTAACTCATTTTTAAGTGTTTATTTTATTCAACTTTTTTAACATACTAAATATATGTAAAAAATGAAAACTAGGAAACAGAAAAAAAAATTAACACAGAAAAATCATTCTAGTTTACATGTAGTAAAATTAGTAAACAATAGTTTTCTTATGTCACAGAATTGGCCGTTCGTTGTTTCTTATTCTCTCTCTCTCTCTCTCTCTCTCTCTCTCTCTCTCTCTCTCTCTCTCTCTCTCTCTCTATATATATATATATATATATATATATATATATATATATATATATATATATATATATATATATATATATATATATATATATATATATATACATATCTGTGTGCAACTATCCATTTATTTCTTCATTTTATGCACACAGATCTGTCCTATCGCTGCGCTTTAGATTTGTTGACATCTTTTCCTACTGCGATAGGTTTTTTCACGGCTAATTCACCATCCTTACGGGATCGGAGTGGCTCAGAGGTATGGCGTCCGACTCGTATTCAAGAGGTACCGGGCTCAAATCTCAGTTAAGGGATTATAATTAATTGAAATATTTTTTTAAGAACCAGTGGTCCTAATTACGTCACACTCCCCCCTGGTCTCATGGGTAGTGAGATCGCATGCCTAGCCTTCTCGGATAAGGGCGAAAAATATAGGAGGTCCCGTGTGCATGTTCCGCACATTAAAAATCCCACGGCATTTGGAAATCGTTAAGAGTAAGCTTATCAGGCCGCTGCCCTGGCAAAAAATAAAAAAATAAGGAAAAATACCTACCACAAAAAAATATTTATAGTTTTTCTTCTGTCATTAAACTAGTCGGTGGTATGAGCTGAAGTGTACTACATCTGCGACAAAAGGTGTGTGGTATAAGTGGCCTGCTGTCAACGCTAGACACCATCATTAGACGGGTCTTGAAGACGCTGGACCAGCTTCGTGATTACTCCCTGATATTTCTTGGAACGTGTCACAACCTCCGAACGTGACCAACGACGGGAGTGCACAAGCCCAAAGCCTGCAAAAAAAAAAAATTATCGGCTGGAGCAGTAACCAAACTTACTGGCAGCTAAGTACAAACTTAAATCATCCTCGTGAACTTTTCAAACAATTCTATCAATATCCATAACATCAACCTGTGATGATAACCTTTTTTTAAAAGAGAATTATTCATTTTACACTGTTAAATATAATTGATTATTAAATTGGTTATTTGTATATATACACATTTATAGTTGATTTAATCCTTTTTAGTGTACTGCACTCTCAGACGCGTTTAATACACTTAAAACAGAGCTACTAAATTAAGATTTCACTGAATTAAATCACATGGGGGCTTGAACGAGCTAAATCATTTAATATACCTCTTCACTCAAGTTGTCGGGAAAATAATAAATTAACTGTGCTAAGACACATTCAGCACTGTTCTTGACCTCTGAAATATCTAGTGAACATTCCCTCGAAGTAGAAGCATCATCATCCTTCTATCTGTATCTCTGCAAAGAGTAATCTTGTGAGAAGGTAGATACCTTTGAAGACCCACATTATATACTCTAGATTTAGGATATTGTTGGACCATCACTACAGAGCAATGGGGAGGCATCCCATGACATCTTATTGTGTATGTTTACCAAACGAAAATAACGAGCAATATACTTCTACACTGGCTAGGTCTGCAGCAGTGGTGATGTAACCAGGGTTACTAAACCAAACTCACAAAATACTGAAGTAGCTAGAATAAAACATGCAGGATATCACTACAAGAAAATGTCACAATATAACTTTAATTTGCCTAAAATGGGGCTTACATCTCCACAATATAGCTAGAATATTCATGTTGCTTGATGTTAATAAGCGCTGGTAGATTGATGTACAGTATATATATATATATATATATATATATATATATATATATATATATATATATATATATATATATATATAGAATTCTAATTCTAGCAGAAAAGCAGCTTCATTGACAACACGAAGTAAATTTACAGTTCAACAGTTATCTACAGCGATCGTCGAGTTTGCCATTTATAAATTTATGATCATACTAGCTCACCGACACATATTTACTTGCTGAGACGACTGTCTCATCAGCCTTCTGGTCTGTCAGAGACCAAAGTAAGGCTTCAAGCGGGCCCTTAATGGGTCTGCCGAATAAAAGCGTAGCTGGCGGAAATCCTGTGAAAGTATGAGGAGATCCTCTGTAGCCAAACAAAGCTGCAGGAATACAAAGATCCCAATCTTCAGGTTTCACTTGTGCCAGTTTACTTAACATCATGTTGAGGTTTCCATTAACACGTACCACGAGCACGTTTCCGGCTGGAGTATAAGGCTTTGTGTAGATGTGTTGGGTCCTCAAGATCTTCACGATCTCATCCATCAACAGGTTTCGGTATGGAGATCCGTTATCCGTTAACACTTGCTGAGGGAATCCCAACCGAGTGAAAATCTGCACGAGGGCTTCTGCGACGTGCTTGGCATCTGCGCATGTTAGCGGGATAGCTTCTGCCCATAAAGTGCATGTATCGACTAAGGTCAGGATAAATCTGTTCCTTCTTTTAGTCCTTTCTAAGGGTCCTAAACTGTCTATCACAACCCGTTCGAATGGTGTTCCCACTATTGGCATTTCACCCAAAGAGACTGGGGGTGCCCGTTGCTTGGGTGGCACACGTTGGCACTAGGCACAGGATTTGACATACCTGATAATCTCAGTATTTCCTCCTAGCCACCAATAATGAGTAGTTATCCGTTGGTTTGTGGCGTTCTGTCCCATATGTCCGCTGAAAGGAAGAGAGTGCCCCATTTCTAGGATTTGGCGTCTGTACTGTTTCGGTACTAGGAGCTGGTTGTAACCTTGGTCAGGCTTGCCCGTTCTGCGATAAAGTACGCCATCCTTAGAAAAAATGTTCCCGTGCTGTCTGGGTTCCTTAGCCATGGGCAGTTTCCTAAAGCAGGGTGCCAAAGTAGGGTCCTTTTGTTGCGCTTCTTTAAGTTCCGTGGGTAACAAATTAGGCGCAGGCTCCCGTTCCTTCATGGTTTGCCCTCTTGTAGTTACTGCTGCCACAATCGGCTCTTCCGGTTTCACAATACACACGTATCTCCCGCCAAGTATGACTGGGTAGATGGGGTCATCCATAACAGCCGCTTTGATCACGCCTCTGACAAAATCAGAGTGGATCTCCACCAATGCGATGGGAAGCGCTGTAGGTGCATCACTCTTACGAACTCCACAAAGTTGGACGGTCTCTCCTGTCTCTTGACCGGGTTTAACCAGGTTTCTGGCAACAATGCAATCATACGAAAGCCCCGTGTCAAATAAACAAGAAGTTTGAGAACTGTTCATAATAACAGTACCTCGCGTTGAGGGTGTATCCCCAACAGGTTGGGAATCACTGTCAATAATTCCGCCTTGCGAGACTGTTAGCAAGCATTCGATGCGTTTAGGCTCGGTATGCTCACTCTGATCATTAGTCCCTTGCTCAGGAGTTCTTCCTTTGCCACCTTGTCCTTTCTGGCTGCGCTGCCATGTAGGGCGGTCGGGTTGATCAGACTGCTTACTTTGGTTGGGGTACTTGTTTTTGTAGAACATGGATTTTTCAGGAGGGGGGTTTTGAGGTCCAGTTTCTCTGTGGTTATTCTGATTAGAAACATGATGAACATGAGAAGATTGGTCTAGATTATTTTTCCGAAAATGCTCTTCTGTCGGTTTACGTTTTGTGGCCGGTAGTTCAGCCAGCGCATTGTGATATCGCTCAGACTTTTCTAAGATGTCTTCAAGCTTTTCTGCACCCTGCTCAGCTAGAAATCTCCGGGTATCAGCAGACAAAGTCTTCTTTATTTGTTCTGTTAAAACAAATTCCTCCAGACCTTCATAGGTAGAGGGGAGCTGTGAAAGCTCAAGGCACTTTATCAAATATCCCTTCAAACGAGATGAAAACTGCTGGAAAGTTTGAGAGCTCTCCTTCCTGCTGTTGCGAGCATTCATTTCGAAGCGCTCCAGTAACGCTTTCTTCAACACATCATAGTTGTCTTGTTGGCTGGTCTCCAGTTTGGCGTAAACATCATACGCAGAACCTTTGAGGGCCTGGGAAAGTTTCATACACCAACGCGACCTCTCTAAACCGTATAGGGTTGCAATTTTCTCAAATTTTGCTAGCCATGTGTCAATCTTCTCATTTGGACAAGGGAAAGATTCTAGCGGAAAAGACATAGCAGTGAGATTAGTAGATTGTGTGTTAGAAGGATCAGTTAAGGAAGAATGAGGAGAAGACTTTCCATTGCTGGTGGTAGAGGCAGCGCCACGACTTTGGAATTCTAGAGTTTTAATAGCCAACTCGTGCTGTCGTCGTTGCTCATTTTCTCTTTCCTCATGCAATCTCTCCTCCCTTTCCTTCTCATGTTGTCTCTCCCTCTCTCTTTCCTCATGCTGCCTCTCATTCTCTCGTTCGTTCGCCCTGCGAATTTCCATTTCTTCCTCAATCTTCTTTTGCTGTAATTGACGGTCTTCCGCTTCTTTCCTCCTCGCTTCTTCTTCTTTCCTCTCCGCATCGTATCTCTCCAGTTCGTCTCTGACAAAAGCTTTCGCTTCTTCCCTGTCCAAACCTTCCTCTCTCGCTTCGTCTCTGAGGAGTTGTCTAAGCTTTGCCCTTTCTGCAATAATAAGTCAGTGGCTGAGACTTAGTCCAGAAAGAAATAGGGAAAAGGAAGCACTGGTTCCTACCACTTGCGAGAAAATACCAAATCAAAAGATGATATACTTTAACCTGGGATACCTCCTCCAAAAATATAGTACCTAACTATCGCTGCTATTAATCGGCAATAAAGCACCTAATGCAGACGACTACGCCAAATAAATGGTAGTTAAGATTACTCACTGAAAAATAAGTTGCTACAGTGGAAAACAAATAATTATTGCAAAAATTAGAGAAAAAAATAAACCCTGAATTATAAAGTCGACTATCAAGTTCACCCCTGAAGACAGTTAGGGTAAGGAAGGCAATTTACAGGACGTCTTTGTCTGAACGCACTCCTTAGCTTTGCTCAAACACCTACTTCTTCAGAACCCTGTGAATGTTATACACTCACACCACTTTACCAGCGTTTAGTATTACAAAATTAGTAATAAACATATATTCCGACAAAATCAACCTGTAAACCAAATGTATAATGCTCAATAATGCTGTGGAAAAAAAATTATTAGCCGTGTGGTCAGCACGCCCATAAAGCAGATCGATATTTCTAGGGGATAGTTATTTTTAAAAAGATACAAAACTCACAAGACATCACACTCTTACTCTATAACAGAATAAAGAATCTTAAAGACGAGCTGATATTTGTCGTCTCGTTTTCCTATTCAAAGTTCAAAATCCCGATAGACGAGACCCCATTTGTCGTAGATTTTTGATAGGAGAATTAAGACTTGGGTTGGTCCCTTCTGAATAGATTAGAATAAGTGATAGTCACAGTGAGAAGTAGTAATAGCAATAGATTTTCACGAGTGAGATGGTAGAAATGTGGTAGAGGCTGTCTCTGAAATCAAGAAAATCTTCTCTCTTTCACCTATCTTCTACGACAGATTTAAAGTGAGTCAGACAGTCTACACACACACACACACACACATATATATATATATATATATATATATATATATATATATATATATATATATATATATATATATATATATATATATATATATATCCACTCACATACATCCACACATACGACGACAGTTAGACGTACAGACGTGGGAAAACTATGACAATGATTAAATGAATAGTTTGGGAAAACGAACTGACCGACACGCTGGACTAAATTTTATGAGTAGTTTATTTATCAAGACTAAACTTCTCTCACAACATATCAAAATCACATCAAGCATATAGAAAGAAAAAAATCATAAACAAAAAATCAAAGAAATGCTACAAGAATGATAGACCCGTTGGTATGGTCCCTCCCTCGATGTATAGCTCACCGTCCCGTTAGAAGAAAGTGATAGCCCAAAGAGTCACAGATACATATGATTTAGTCTAAAATTCTTCTCCTTTAAGGTATGAACAGACTGGATCCTCTGATCTAGTATAAGGGAATATATATATATATAGAGAGAGATATAGTTAGCAGTACCTTGCATAAAGAAATGTTACAATTGTGAGTGAATCAACAAAGAACATCCCTCAGTCTACTTTCACTCGGTTCTTTCATCAGGGCCCTGTCGTGCATTTCTCACTTTCTTACCCTATAACTTGCCATTGTTCACCGTCTGGCGCACGCTATGACACAATCTGTTTTATCGTTTGGTGAAGCGAATACCCAGCTCTGCAGATCTTGGTTTCATCCAATTTGTCCGGGGAGCGTTCTCTTCAGGCGATAAGTTTATTCAGATTTTAAGTTAGTGTCACTTTATCAGTTCAGGTAAGAATTAGTGTAAGCGGGTTCACTGTGTCAGAATCACGAGGTTTCCACTACTTAGGGGAAAAAGTCAGGTTTGTAACTTTCGATCAAAGGTAGCCTTCTTGGTCACACCACAAGTTGACAAAAATTGCGGAAAAAACGTTACTGTTTGTAATAGTTTACTTGCCACCAGGCTGCACTGTTCTTAAGTTTTTTTTTCTCAGGAAGAATCAAAATCAGGCGCAAGAGGCCCGTTATCTCATTTAACCGTTAAAGTACTCGTAAAGATTTTGCACCAAGCCACTCTAAGGTAAATGTTTTAGTTCTTCACAGATATCACTCATACGTACTTAGCGCTGGCAAAGTTTGGGTACCACAGTTTCACTATATATAAATGGAAAGAACACATATCAAATAGTTATACATACTATAACTGATAATTTAAACTGCAAGCGTAGCTTGTCTTATCATTTAAATTTTCCCGTGAAACAAATTATATATAAAATCATCAATCCTCATGAATTAGGAATACCTACGTGTTCCGTCACCACTCATGAAGCATCTAGCATTAATAAAGTTAGTTTAGAAAGTTTATTCTCGTTTGATTATTAGCAGTTAAATTAAATTCCTTAATAGCCGACTGAGTTTAAGCTAGAAATATAATTTCTGTTTTCCACTGTAACACGTCACTATAAAATAATACAGACTATATAAATTAAGCGCTCTGCACCAAATCTAACTAGAGAAATAAAATAAGCGATTTAACCCTTAAACACTTCACAAAATATTAGATATTTAATATAATATATTTTACCTCCAAACTGAATTACAGTTTCACAACAACTAGGATAATTCACTAGATAGGTATTTAGAAGCTCGGCACAATTTGACGAGAAACTAATGATTTCGCTATACAAGCTTCATTCACTAGCACGAGTGATTCTGTCTACTGCAAGTTGGAGAATGAAAAGAAAGTTTCAAACTCTGGTTAATATCTATTTCCAGACAAAGAGGTAAACGTTTAATTTCGCAAAACGAAGTACTCTCCCCTTTTCCGTCTTTAACGATTACGTTTAACACCTAAACGCATGCCGTAACTGCAACACCTTACGCCAACTCTGGCCGTGGAGCGTGAGTGTCATATCACCTGACACTGAGAATCTATCTTGGAAACTACATATCAGATGCAAACTACCAGACAAATGTCTCTTCATCACGTCTGACGGAGTGAATTCTCACACTTCAGGCCCAGAAACTTAGCCGAAACTGTAGACAGCTGTCTGCTCCCCTGTCTGACGGAATGCATTCTAACTTTCTGCGTCACGGGTAGGCGCTGACACGTTACGTCATAACTGCGTTCTCAGTTTAATAAGCAATGAAATGCGTTTCTAAATGAGAAACGAAACTGGCGAAAGTGATAATGGGAAAAATATTATTATTCGCAAACGAATGGATGCGAAAAATACAGGAGAAAGGTAAAGAGTGATAATAAAAATAGAGGATACGGGTGAAAGAAAAAGAAGAGGATATAGGCAATTTAATGATCATAAAACGTATGTGACATTGCCCAAAAAAAAAAATAATAATAATAAAAGTAAAATATTGTGTAAATTTTTTACACGTTACTAAATTTTTTATTTTTCTTATTCAAAATATACTTACAAATTCGGTGCCAAAAAAGATGCTCGCTGTATCAAACGTTTTGCATATTAGTGCAAAGGCCAGAAGCGCGCGACTGTTATATAATTTCCAGACTGTAACAAAGAGTGTGTGTGGGGCAGTACGAACGTTCTTAGAAAATTAGGTAGTTAAAGGTACGTACTGTGACAGTTCGGAGAGACAACCGTAAACGAACGAAGAACGCTTCGAGTTAATCCTTTTGTACTACAGACAGGAATTTTGTGGAAAGTTCACGAAACTTTAGCCACATGGGTGAACTAACAAAAGGTAGCCGTACTAAGTGTATGAGGTTCTTTCTACTCAGGTCGTCAACGAGTGAAGACCATGTAACTTAGCGGTAAGTACCTGTTTGTAGTTCGAGGATGCTGACGCTTACATACCACGTGTCAGAGCAGTCTGTGGTGACAGATTTTAATAATATTTCAATTTTACAGCTACTCTTCAAGAATAGATTAAGGAACAAGGTGAAGTTATTTATAGTGAACAGATAAAATTATATTCTGTGGTATTTTCGTGAACGGGATGGTCCAAAATGAACGTATGTTTTGAGATACTTAGAAACATTTAGCAGAGATAGACATTTGTAAGAAGTAGAAGAAATGGCAGAGTGAGGGACTGCAGAGATGAAACGAAATGTCTATGTCTTGAAAAAAAGTAATACTCCCCAGTGATGACCGGCTTAGACAACAACAACCTCCAGCATGAGAAGAGAAAGAGACTGCTACTGCAGCCTTACAGTTTTTATCTGAGACCTCATTAACCAGAGCGGTTATTGTGTCAGACACACAACCCATGCTTCAGAAGGTCCGAAGTGGATTGCTCCGGCATGAATGGAAAACCTCCATAGAAGGTTAGAACCTTCAGGAACTGGTGTGTATCTACTGTCCTGATCATGCAGGGGTACGCGGCAATGACAGAGCTGATAGACTAGCTCCAAGAGCATCCATAGAAGGTGCGCTGGATATGAATAAGGGAGCTATACTGAGGTAAATTAATGATTGCTTATTAGAGAATGACACTGCAATCGATGAATCATCAGACTAAGATTGCTGGAATTTGGCATTAAATATAAGACCAGTGTGACGTATAATGGAAATATAGCCTACAGTGTCTGACAGTCTTTCGTGACCTCGTAGCGTCATATGATTCGCTAGCAAAGCCACGCATTTCCGCCTGTGTTTACTCATTTTTAATCCACGGCTCTTTTCCTTGAGACATAAACAAACGAAGTTGTTTACCAACTTTCGCGACCTGCCAGACATAACAGGGAGCGAATCTGGTTTGTTTTCTTAAGGTTCTCACGCGAGCTGATCTGTCAATCATCGGATATCAGACAGACGCACGTGGAATAACAGCGGACCTTTTTGAAGTGAGTCGCTCGGGCAAAAATATTTTCCCGAGTACCCTTTGATGTTTGTATACTTAAGGTGGAGATAACGCTTTGATTCAGAAGCGGAGAACCCGTTACACGGTTTTAAGTCTCTGTTGTCGATTAGCTACGCCCAACAGGGCGACCGTAAAAACCTTTTATCCTGGGAACTTAGCTTTCTGATATTCTGCTATGCACAATAATGTAAAAATTAGGATCCTCTAGATATCATAATACCATGACGACATATAAACTGTGTCTTCCCAAACCAGCCATCAGTTGTTGCTCAGAATTTTTCGGATAGCCTAAGCACGCAGTAGCTAGAACCAGTGTTGCTAAATGTGTTAATAGTATTCGTGGGGTGTGTCATTCTGATGTTCTGGTAATAGAAAATTAGTTCTTACGTGTTTAAAGTGTTAAAGTTTACCGTTATATTTCACTTAAAGTTCTATCAGTTAAAGACCAGTAAAAAATAACGCGTAGCTATTTGTTTACCAGTTGTTCAGTTTGATGTAAATTTTTCCACCCGCTTTCTCACACAGGAAGAAACGTTTTTAGTTGACTAATTAATATGTTAGGCGCGACTGGTAGGGACAAGAGAATTCACGTTATATTTCACTTTGGGCATTTCTAGTAAGTGACTGTTATTTAATACCATACGACGACCCACAGACGCCGACAAATTTAATAGCCTTTAACGACAGGCGATATTTGATTAGTGCACGAATGGATAATTAAATAATAATTGGCATTGCACGCTGATCGTTAACGCGCGCGCAAAGGGGCGGGAAGGGTTGCATACCTTCATCCGACCTTAAAGTGCAGCGCGGGCAAAAAGCTGACCGTATAGGTGTAAATAAAATCACCGTGTGCCTTATAAATTGAATCAGGACTGACGGAGTGGATAAGAGATCGTCTTGTCTCCGTCCGTGTATATATAGAATAGAAGCATTGTTTTCATAACTGTCTTGTTTATTTCCCGCAGACCTGATCAAGAGCGGTCAGCAGTCTATTTTAGTTCTTTTCTTCATTTACTGAATGATTAATGTTGTCATCTTCTTGGCTTACGCGTCCCCAAGTTCGTTTGTGAACAGGATTGGCCAAAGAGACAAATAAACATTTAAAAAGTAAATTTAACTGGACTTATCAATACCGAGATATTTTTCCAATTTATCAGCCCACGGGGGCTGTGCAGAAATAACACTATCTGACTTTTAACAGTCGTATCAGCGGATTTATCCACAAAGTTACGTTGCTTCAAAATCGGCACTCACCACAGAGCCACCTGATAGGATTTACCATCATTTATCAATTTTAACATTTTTTTTTTAGCAACCAGATGTTTCCCAATACTGGAAGTATGTTTCTCTGTTTCTCATGAACACAAGATCTCAGTTTCTACACTAACTATTCAAGGTGACTTTTGTTTATCCAGGAATACACCACCTAATTTGGCGTCCCCCACATAAAATCTTATTTACTGAAGGACGGACTGGGGCCAATTCGGATAGTACCCTTGACAGTTTGTACATTCAGGAACCATTGTAATTCCAAAGGGATATCACCAAGAATAGGGTAAGCGTGATTGAGTGGCCACGTATGACAGAGACAGTGAATATTTTCTTAGTTACTGAAACTGTAGCATCATTGATTTTTGCTTAAAAATTGTTTACTTACTAGGTAGCATTTAGTAGGAGCTTTGTTTCTTTACTGCCTATTCTGTAACATAGTGCTAACCTTTGACCTTTGGGGTTATTAACTTGTTGGGTTCTTTTTCTCAATAAGGGGAGAGCACATGTATTCTGTTATTTTCTTATGTATGTAATTCTGATTTTATTTGATCTTTCTTTAGATATTCGACGTTGTAAAGTTTTAGGATAATAAACAACAAAAGAAACTTAACTTTTTGTGTTGGTCAGACCCATACCCAATTAACCATAGTTTTTCACGTTGTGTGTCTTGTTGTCAGATAGCTGCGTGTGTGTGTAGTTAAACTTATATTTCTAGGTATAAGGAGGGGCAAGATTGTCTTGTACTAAAAGATAGTCGTATAGATAGGAGAAGTGTATAAATGACGCAGCTTTACATTTAGCAAGACGTTCCTTAACATTGTGGTGTGCAAAATCTAACTTTATTCGAAATGCTGATTTATTTTCCATTGTAATGCTTTCAGAATGAATATCAAGGATGCGACTTACCTGTGTTTAATACGAGATATCGTTCTTTGGTGATTGATAATGAAGCTGAGTAGAAGTGCTTCTTTGTGTATGAGTCAAATGAGAACAACTGGAGATTTTAAGGTTTATCAGTATAATGAAAAATGTGTTTAACGATTAAAGAAGTGAACCTGTCGTGAAACATTCTAAATCCACATATATAAATTAAAAGGTAAATGTAAAGCCTAACAAATAAATTCAATAAAAGGAAAGAAGAATGGTAAAGAACAGTGCTGTCACAATGACTGTACTCGAAATCCCCCTTGTTTTCTACTTTGTCTGCAAATTGTAACGTTTCCACGTTGATAGTAAAGCCTATAGCAGCATACACGCGTTTCCACAACACAATAAAACGTGTACTGCAATTCTAAGAAAACCTTGAGATACGCAAGCTGATTAATGACCTAAATTAATACTAACATTAATTACACTACGTTAACATAAACGGAAAGACAGATGAACTTAGGATAGAAAGAGAGGGAGGGCTGAAAGCAGGAACGCAGGCAACCCTAACACGCATCTCGCGATACAAAATTAATACCCTCCCCACGCGAAAGGCCAGAAGCACTAACTTTTTTTCTTCAAATCGACAGTGATAAAAAACACTACCCATACGAGAGTTAGGTTTAAAAACCTGAAAAACGCTTATTGGGAAACATGACATTATACTGGTTTACGGTTGAAAGCCTGACAGTACCCAGACACCACATCGTATCGAAGTGAACAGGAGGTAGAAGAAAATGCACATTTTGAACGCAGCCACCTAGCTCCCTTAAATTTATATAATTGGGTTCCTTAGGACTTGCTGACAAAGAATATGTTAAACGTTACGCAAATAGTCTAGGAATTAACAAATTATAGCCAAAATAAAATGGTGGTGCTGTCAGACAACACCAAAATCAGAATTGCGCAGTGGCAGGTTTTGAAACCACCATTGTACGGGAAATAGGCCAACATGTTACCTCCTATTTGATTGGCGGAAAGAAAATGTAAGGCTAAACACGATTAGTCGGACTATAAATACTAATTCTTTGTTGTTAGGGGAAACGGTAGTAAGGGTGCTTTTTATGAAAATCTGTGTCAACATGCCCCGATTGGTTAGACCCGCCAATATAGGCAATTAAGAGCGTCAGTTCAGTGCCACATTTTAAAATAAACTTACTAAGAAACAGTGCGTTGAGATCCTGATCATATTTTTATAAATAAAAGTCTGGGACAGAGGCAGATCGGAATTTGTGCCATTATTCATCGCCAGTCAACGTATCTGTGTAATATTTCCATGAATTGTGGTAAGCTTGATATATTCAATATCTTTTTAATGAAAATTGAATGTAAATTGATAAATTATGTCTGTATATGTGTGTGGTTCAGTAGCAAACATGAGGCAAGGCCTAAATCTTGCTCCAACCTGAACAGGAGGTGTCGGAGAAAAGTAAAACTGCATGGAATTGCCAAACAGTACACTGACACCTATCTTATTGACTAGAAGGAACTAATGCTGGAATTGCAGAGGCGTAGTAACCATTTAGGAGGAGAATACTGGTGTAAATTGTTTCAGATGAAGCTAGCAGTTGGCCTATCGCTCTGAACTCAGTGTTTGTTATGTATTGTGTTCAGTCTGGAAATAGATTATAAATTAGTTATGAAGTAGGAGGTACAACCTTCTTGTTTCAGGGACTGTGGTCCTAGTTATTGAAGCAGCACCTGGTCTGAGTTTTGCTGAATCCAGAGGCTGACAGCATACTCCTTGGTCCAGATAGCGACCAGTGAGGTGTCTCCAGAACATAGTGAAGCAATCGAGCAGAAGAGTCTTTTCCTGCCGCCATCACGAAAGATAAGCTTCTGTGGCCAGAGGAGCTCAACATTATGTGCCCCCTCAAAAATTGACATTTTAGCAAACACAGAGGGACAATTAATTGGTTCAAATGACAGGAACTGTGAACTTTTCCAAATACTATTTCCCTGATAATCAAACACTTGAAGTCATGATGAAAAACAACAACCAAGCTTGAACAAAACCAGTATTACCTCATATTACTACTGCACAAATTACACACATAGAATAATAATAATAAACTATTTCAATACAAAGTTCATATATATAACCTGTGTACATAATACTTGTAATTACATTTGATTGTGATTCCTGGTTCACTGTGTAGTTGAATCAGGATATCCATTATTGACGAGAATTAATACATATATTTTTAAACTTAAACACTCGACTCATTTAAGATAGTCTTATAGAGTGTTATATGTGTGTGAGTGTCACAGTGTTGTAAGTGTTGTGGAATAAATTAAATTGTTTATCTGTCTGTTGTTGTTGTGACTTACACTTCATCATTTTCATAACCCTAGACATTTAACGTAGTCATCACAATATTCCAGAATAATTCTGACTGAGGTATAAATGTGGTAGCAAGTAAGGTCATCTGTAATACACCACACTTATTAGATACAGATACCTTCACAGCTGATCTCAGTCAGTACACTAAGTCCCCTATAAATATTTATAACATCCCACTTTACCACATATATTGGGGTCCTGTCCGGGATTTTGAATCTTTCCCTATTATAAATATTGGGGGTAATTCACTTCAGGGAATAATAAAAATTTAAAAGGTATCCTTCGGTGGAATTAAATAAGGTTGAGCTCTCAGTGCCTGTGGTGTCCTTGGATAAGTAATTACAGATTGTATTGTTTAGTTAGACATTATATACATTTATCTGTTAGAAAATGGCGGACCTGGCCAAATTTCGATCGGCTGCTGTGCAGACTGCTAAAGAGTTAGGAATGGACGGGCAAATTATGATTGCTTATGTCACTGCTGAATGTGACAAATACATTGAACGGGAAGAAAGAAGATTAGAAAAAGAGGCCGAAAGAAAGTTAGAGGCTGAAAAGGAAATTAAGAAGTTACAAGTTGAGGCTGAGGCTAAGAAATTGGAGGCAGAAAGAGAAGAGAAACGATTAGCTGCAGAAAGGGAAGACAAGAGATTAGCTGCAGAAAGGGAAGACAACAGATTAGCTGCAGAAAGGGAAGAGAAGAAATTAGCTGCAGAAAGGGAAGAGAAGAAATTAGCTGCAGAGAGGGAAGCAGAAAAGGAGGAGAAGAGATTACAAAGGGAACATGAGTTACGACTAAGGGAGTTTGAGTTTCAAGGCCATGCTCCTGAAAATGGTGCCAGTCCCTTTACCTCCGATGCTACTGCTAGTCAGGGAGCCTCAACCTCAGCTATGAATTTTCATTTAGATCATTTTGTTGAGAAAGAAGATGATATTGAGAGCTATCTAAATAGATATGAACTATTAGCTACCACGTATGGGTTAGAGAGAGAAAGGTGGAGCTTAAAGTTATCTCAAGGTCTTCGTGGGGCAGCTTATGAAGTTTTTGCCAAAATGAACAGAGGTGATCAAGAAAATTATGACATGCTAAAGCAGGCTCTTTTGTTAAGATATGAAAAGAACGCAGAATTTTATAGGAAAAAATTTAGGAATGCTAAACTACTGTCAGGTGAAACCTATCACCAGTTCTCTGCACGGTTAGAGACATACTAGGAGAAATGGACTTCTCTGGGGAAAACCCAAGATCTCAAGGAAATGGTCCTTATAGAACAATTAAGAGAGTCCATGGCTCCAGACCTGAGAAAGTTTCTCATGGAACAAGGTGCAGAGAGGCTGGGTGAGTTACTAAATGTTGCAGAAAGGTATCAAGCAGCTCAGGCAGAGGTATCAGGTAATAAAAAGAAACAGGTAGATAATTTTAGGGCACCACAGAACTTAAATAAATTTGATCCTAGAGATCAAAACAAAGGTAAGCACCAGTTTGATAGGCCACGGTATGACAATAAAAATAAAACCCCACAATTCGATGAAAGGAAATATGATGAAAGAAAATCTTTCAACCAAGGAAAGAGATGGTGTAAAAATTGTAAGATGAACAATCATGACACTGAACATTGTAGAAGGAAACCTCCTCATTGTGCTGCTATGACATCTGGAAAAAAGGGAAAAAAGGTCAAACCTGCGGAACTACAGGAACCATACCATCCCCCAGTGTGTGAAGATGTCATCTGTAATGGTGTCACCATAAGGTGTTTATATGATACAGGTTTAGATTATGATTCCGTTGTGAGTTCTCACCTGGTGCAGGCAGATCAATACACCACAGAAACATTGGAGATTCAAACTGCAACCAAGGATGTAGCTACCATGACACTTCCCATCGCCCGGATAAAGGTGAAAACGCGATATGTGGAAGGAATCATAAAAGCAGCAGTGATAAATGAGCCAATCTACCCTCTGATATTGGGGTGTAGATATGTCTTCTTGGGGAATCCCAAGAGACCTGTGATATTGGCAACAGTGCAGACCAGATCACAGTCTAAAAAGGAGGAGGATAATCCAATAAATACTCATCCAGATGAGATGAGGAAGGCACAGGCGGAGGACAAAACACTCAAGCCGTGTTTCAAGAAGTTGCCCAAATCTCATACACCTCCAGGCAAGGGAGAATTTTATATGAAGAACAAACTGATTTATAGGAAGGCTGGATCTGAATCCAATGGTCACGGACAGCTGGTCCTTCCCACTTCATATAGGACTAAAGTGTTGGAACTAGGGCATGCGATTCCCTTCAGTGGTCATATGGGGATCAGCGCAACAGGACAGCGAATAGCTTGTCACTATTTCTGGCCAGGGATAACTGAAGATATCAAACGATATGTAAAATCCTGTCCAGAGTGCCAACGAGTAGCACCTAAGCATTGGACTGCACCAGCAGCTCTGGAGAAAATGCCCATAGTGGGAACACCCTTTGAGAGAGTTGCCGTGGATCTTGTGGGACCTCTCACTCGAACTAAGAGAAGGAACAGCTACATTCTGACTCTGGTGGACACTTGTTCTATGTGGGGAGAGGCGGTAGCCCTGTCATCGATTGACTCTAAGCATGTGGCAGAGGCATTACTCACAATTTTCACAAGGTTAGGCTTTCCCAATCAAATCTTGACTGATAATGGCTCTCAGTTCAAGGGGAAACTAACAGAAGAAGTTTTCAGGATCTTCCAGGCCAAACACTTCCATTGTAGTGTGTACCATCCCCAAGGGAACGGCCAAATGGAAAGATTTAATGGCACGTTGATGTCGATCCTGAGAAAGTTGGCACACGAAAAACCAGATACATGGGACCAGTACCTTCACGCCGCCCTCTTTGCTTATCGGGAGGTACCCCATAGTTCAACCGGAATGGCCCCGGCAACATTATTATTTGGAAGGCCAATAAAAGGTCTACTTGAAGCGCTGTTAAGAACGTGGACTGATGAAAAGGCAGAGGAAAATATTACATCCTCATACCAATACGTGAATGAGCTGACCACTCGTTTAAAAACTGGCTGGAAACTTGCCAATGAAAATTTGAAACAAGCCAGGAAGAAACATGCTGCCTATTTCAACAGGAAGGCTAAAGACAGAGATTTTGCTGTGGGAGAGAAGGTACTGCTTCTTCTATCCGGTAGTCAGAATAAGTTACAAATTGGATGGCAAGGTCCATATACAGTTCTAGAGAAGGTGTCTAGAACCAATTATAAGATAGACAAGAAGGGGAAAGAAAAAATCTATCATGTGAATCTCCTGAAGAAATATTTGGAAAGAGAAAATCAGGAAGAGACACACTTGTTGACCTTGTCCATTGCCATGGAGATGAAAAAGGAACCACTTTCATCATTTGAATATCCATTACACCCCTGTGAGACAGCGGCACAGGTGAAAATCAGTACACATTTAACGAAAAATCAGAAAGAGAGATTGCAACAGGTTCTAGATAATCATACAGTGGTGTTAACGGACCGACCGGGGCATACAAACTTATTGGAATATGATATGAAACTGATAGACCCCACACCTGTCTGTATGAAACCCTATTCGATTCCTTTTGCTAAGGAGAAAGCTTTGAAGGAAGAGATAGACTATTTGTTGAAGGAAGGAATTATTTCACACAGTGAATCTTCGTATAGTTCCAGTGTTGTACTCTTAAGGAAACCCTCTGGAGAACATAGACTCTGTATAGATTACAGAAGACTGAATGCTATTACAGAAGGACAGGTGGATCCATTGCCGGATACAAACCAGTTGTTTGCCAGGCTAAATAAAGCTAAATATTTCTCAAAAGTGGATCTGAGTAAAGGATACTATCAGATTCCAGTAAAGCCTGAGGTTAGACCATACCTAGCTTTTAGTACCTCAGAGGGACACTATGAGTTTAACAGATTGCCATTTGGATTGAAGAATGCGCCTAGTGTCTTCTCTAGAATGATGAGAAAATTATTGGACCCTCTGAATAATCCATGCATTACAAATTTTATGGATGATATCCTTATAGCAACAGAAACATTTGAGGAACACATTGACTCTCTGAATATGCTGTTTAATCATCTTAGAGAAGCGAATTTAACAGCCCGACCAACCAAATGTTGCGTTGGATGTAAAGAATTAGAATTCTTGGGACACACAGTTTATCAGGGAAACATGACCCCTGACCCCAAGAATTTAGAGAAACTAAAGAAAGCCCCGAGACCACAAACCAAGAAAGACGTGAGATCCTTTGTCTCATTATGTGGTTTCTACCAAAAGTATATCAAAAACTTTAATTCCATATGTGCACCGTTAACTGATTTGACACGTAAAGGAAATTAAGATCGAATTACATGGACACCACAATGTGAATTGGCTTACCAAGAATTGAAGGAAAAGCTTACAAGCAAACCTATTTTGAAACTACCTGACTTAAGTCAAGAATTTATTGTAAGGACGGATGCCAGTAATATTGGGTTAGGTGTGACTCTGTTACAGAAATCAGATGCATTGGATGGGGAATTAAGCTCAGTGGCATATGCTAGCAGAAAATTGAATAAAGCTAAAACCAATTACTCAACTAGCGAAAAAAGAATGTCTTGCAGTAATATGGGCGATAAAGAAATTCAGTATTTATCTGTATGGGAAGGCATTTAAGTTGCAAACGGATCACAAACCCTTGTCGTTTCTAGCGCAGGCTAGACATGAAAATTCTAGATTACTCCGTTGGTCATTACTGATGCAACCATATGAGTTTAGCATAGGGTATATATCTGGAAAAACAAATCTGGGAGCGGATTTTTTAAGCCGCCATCCGTGTGATGAGAATCACCGTAAGCCCCAGAAATAATAATAAATTTCTCTGTGTGTATATAGAATTATAGACTGACATATAACGTCTGTTTTAAGAGGGGTGAATTTGTCGTGAAACATTCTAAATCCACATATATAATTAAAAGGTAAATGTAAAGCCTAACAAATAAATTCAATAGAAGGAAAGAAGAATGGTAAAGAACAGTGCTGTCACAATGACTGTACTCGAAATCACCCTTGTTTTCTACTTCGTCTGCAAATTGTAACGTTTCCACGTTGATAGTAAAGCCTATAGCAGCATACACGCGTTTCCACAACACAATAAAACGTGTACTGCAATTCTAAGAAAACCTTGAGATACGCAAGCTGATTAATGACCTAAATTAATACTAACATTAATTACACTACGTTAACATAAACGGAAAGACAGATGAACTTAGGATAGAAAGAGAGGGAGGGCTGAAAGCTGGAACGCAGGCAACCCTAACACGCGTCTCGCCATACAAAATTAATACCCTCCCCGCGCGAAAGGCCAGAAGCACTAACTTTTTTTCTTCAAATCGACAGTGATAAAAAACACTACCCATACGAGAGTTAGGTTTAAAAACCTGAAAAACGCTTATTGGGAAACATGACATTATACTGGTTTACGTTTGAAAGCCTGACAGTACCCAGACACCACATCGTATCGAAGTGAACAGGAGGTAGAAGAAAAGGCACATTTTGAACGCAGCCACCTAGCTCCCTTAAATTTATATAATTGGGTTCCTTAGGACTTGCTGACAAAGAATATGTTAAACGTTACGCAAATAGTCTAGGAATTAACAAATTATAGCCAAAATAAAATGGTGGTGCTGTCAGACAACACCAAAATCAGAATTGCGTAGTGGCAGGTTTTGAAACCACCATTGTACGGGAAATAGGCCAACATGTTACCTCCTATTTGATTGGCGGAAAGTAAATGTAAGGCTAAACACGATTAGTCGGACTATAAATACTAATTCTTTGTTGTTAGGGGAAACGGTAGTAAGGGTACTTTTTTTGAAAAGCTGTGTAAACATGGCCCGATTGGTTAGACCCGCCAATATAGGCAATTAAGAGCGCCAGTTCAGTCCCACATTTTAAAATAAACTTACTAAGAAACAGTGCGTTGAGATCCCGATCATATTTTTATAAATAAAAGTCTGGGACAGAGGCAGATCGGAATTTGTGCCATTATTCATCGCCAGTCAACGTATCTGTGTAATATTTCCATGAATTGTGGTAAGCTTGATATATTCAATATCTTTTTAATGAAAATTGAATGTAAATTGATAAATTATGTCTGTATATGTGTGTGGTTCAGTAGCAAACATGAGGCAAGGCCTAAATCTTGCTCCAACCTGAACAGGAGGTGTCGGAGAAAAGTAAAACTGCATGGAATTGCCAAACAGTACACTGACACCTATCTTATTGACTAGAAGGAACTAATGCTGGAATTGCAGAGGCGTAGTAATTATTTAGGAGGAGAATACTGGTGTAAATTGTTTCAGATGAAGCTAGCAGTTGGCCTATCCCTCTGAACTCAGTGTTTGTAATGTATTGTGTTCAGTCTGGAAATAGATTATAAATTAGTTATGAAGTAGGAGGTACAACCTTCTCGTTTCAGGAACTGTGGTCCTAGTTATTGAAGCAGCACCTGGTCTGAGTTTTGCTGAATCCAGAGGCTGACAGCATACTCCTTGGTCCAGGTAGCGACCAGTAAGGTGTCTCCAGAACATAGTGAAGCAATCGAGCAGTGGAGTCTTTTCCTGCCGCCATCACGAAAGATAAGCTTCTGTGGCCAGAGGAGCTCAACATTATGTGCCCCCTCAAAAATTGACATTTTAGCAAACACAGAGGGACAATTAATTGGTTCAAATGACAGGAACTGTGAACTTTTCCAAATACTATTTCCCTGATAATCAAACACTTGAAGTCATGATGAAAAACAACAACCAAGCTTGAACAAAACCAGTATTACCTCATATTACTACTGCACAAATTACACACATAGAATAATAATAATAAACTATGTCAATACAAAGTTCATATATATAACCTGTGTACATAATACTTGTAATTACATTTGATTGTGATTCCTGGTTCACTGTGTAGTTGAATCAGTATATCCATTATTGACAAGAATTAATACATATATTTTTAAACTTAAACACTCGACTCATTTAAGATAGTCTTATAGAGTGTTATGTGTGTGTGAGTGTCACAGTGTTGTAAGTGTTGTGGAATAAATTAAATTGTTTATCTGTCTGTTGTTGTTGTGACTTACACTTCATCATTTTCATAACCCTAGACATTTAACGTAGTCATCACAATATTCCAGAATAATTCTGACTGAGGTATAAATGTGGTAGCAAGTAAGGTCATCTGTCATACACCACACTTAATAGATACAGATACCTTCACAGCTGATCTCAGTCAGTACACTAAGTCCCCTATAAATATTTATAACATCCCACTTTACCACAGAACCACATTGATATTTGAATGATGATTATAATGTGGGTTCATATAGATCATCTGCAGAGTAGCTGAATGTTTGGAATTATAACAAAGTCAATCTACCTGACATACTATATCACTGTTCCTGTCTTAATCGTTAACAAGCTTGATATCTTCCGATATCCGAGTGACATCGGCCGTGTATTGGGCACGTCATGTTTGCGAACTGACGCTTATTTTCAAATACCATCTGGTATCCATTCTAGAAAACCCGCCCAACAATTATCTGCTACCGATGTCCCAGTATCAAACGTTTGTTCAATTAACCCATCTCGCTACCTACAGACACCTTTTCTGTCGGCTGAAAGCTATTGCATAATTAAGTGCACAAACAACTTCGCCTGCACAAATAAGAATCAATGTTGTTTCAGAAAACAGGTCAAGCGGATAGATAATAGTAAGAGAGTTACAATATGTGATAAGAAAACCTTGAACGATGAAAGCGAAAACAACGAATACTGTAAGGATTAGCACGTAAAAGTAATGTTAGTGTAGGGTTCACATAATGTTTTGTTTAAAAACCGGGACATTTCCAAATTTTTACCTAAATAACCCGGGACATTTTGTATAAAAACGGGACATGTTAAAAATTGAGGTAAAGCACAAATAAATCTATTATATATTATATGTTGCACCTAAAATAAGATACTGGTATAAAAATACACACATTAACTAACACAACTTCCACTTTAAAAAAGAATTCTAAATTACAAACATACTTAATTAGAAAAATTGCACCTTTAAAAAATACACAATAGTCAAGTTTATATTTCAAATTCATCAGAATATTTATCAGATTGATGGGCCTGTTCAAGAAGTTTTTTTTCTTCTGATATTTGGACATAGAACTCAGCACAGGAGAAATCCTTAAAATGGGTCTTTATAATGGTTAAAGCTTTCACTGTCTCAATTTTAAGTCTGTTTTTGTTCGTCTGTGCAAAGCGCATTTATTAATGAAAAAAAACACGTTTAACAGCTACATTGGATCCTGGCAGTGCCAAACAAAAACTAACTAGGCATTTCAGGTTCTCAGCATTTATATCCTGCTTTGTAAAATGAGCGAACATCTCACACCATTTTCCACTGACACTTTTATCCAACAGTTCACTCCACACATCAAATTTGCTTTCACAATATTTTTTCACACATGCAAACTCATCAAATAAGTCCTCTTCATTCACAGTAAAATTTGGTGACACTGTCTTCATGAATATGTAGCTTTCTTTGATGTTCTTCCAAGTCACAGACTCCTTTCCCTTCAAATTGATCCAATCCATAGACTGAAGAGGCGTAAGAAATGGTGTACACCACTCCTGAATATATTCAATGCAGGTGTCATAGAAATCTACTGCATAGCTTTGAAACTTTTCAACTGTTATGTGTCCTTCTTTTTCTAATTCTTGCAACTGATTTCTCACAGTAATGGTAAGAAACTTTTCTGCCTTCCTGTAGTTTAATTTTTCCACCAGTTTGTTTACTTCATCCTTCACTTCAATTACTGTTGTCTCTTGCTTTTCAACACATTTGATGGTATCAGAAAAGGTTTTTAACTGGCTGGCAATGAAATGCAGGAGTGTAATTGAAAGTGGATTTTCAAAGAAATTTTTGAGACTGGTAGGACATTTGTGAATGGAAAGGAAATATGACTTTAATGCAGGGAAAATGCCAATAACTCTCTGGACTGCAGGCAAGAGAGAGAGAGCCATCTTGTCTTGCTGTTACCCAAAATAGTTTTATATTTTGTATTGGTGAATTCGCAAAATGATTTGAGTTCCTCAACTCGTACACAATAAATGTGGAAATGCTGGTAAATCTTGTTAATTATTAACTGAAGATCAATAGGTAAGCAATCCGTAGTAGTCTGCACAGCATTATGTATCACATGTGCAGGTCGACCAATACCAATTAAATTGTTCAGTGTTTTCTTGCATTTTGAAGAACAGATTATTCTGTCCCTTTCTCTTCTTTCCACCAAAGTTTGTATTTGTATTATCTGCTGATATAGCAATAACCTTTTTAAGGAGATCTGACTTCTGTAACACTTCCACTGTAACCGGAAATTGATAAAGTAACACTACTAAAACACGGAATAAAATCCGTTACCCAAAGATTTTTTTTTCAGGAAGGATCCTTAAAAAGCGGGACATTTGGAATAAATTCGGGACACCGGGACATTTTATCAAAAAACGGGACTGTCCCGGGAAAAACGGGACTAATGGGAACCCTATGTTAGTGTAATAATGCCAGAGAGGATTGAAAACCAGTAAAAAGAGAACGTAAGTATTTCGTGACAACTGGTTATTTGCTAATGGATCTGTGAAATCAAGATAGATTTTTGCCTCTACGCGGAATGATTCTACTGGGCATTCAAGATAATTTTCATTCAAAGCAAAGTGCAATAAAAGCCGTTTCCTTATTTTCCTGAAAAGCTGGTGAGAATCTTTCTGTGTAGGAATATAATAGATGCATAGATTTGTCATGCCTATCAAATCAAAATGATACTGTTTGATTCGTTCCTCATATTTTTTTTCCTTTACCAGCGGCACTTGGGCTTTCGGCCCTTCGGCCCAATGAAATGTCATTGCAAGGCTGGGGAGCCTGTGGGCTTTCCTTCCAACCTGGTCTGGAGCTTCGCTCCTTCCCATCCACAGAGGGTGTACTTTCACTTATATACTGTATATTTACTCTTATTTGTTATTCCATAAATGCCGTGTTGTAGATTATGCAGATCTCTCACACCAACATACACATACAAAGGTACACAACTCCAAGTTTTGTAATATGTTTATTCGTCAATCTTTAATTCCCTTTTTCTCGACTAGATAAGCACTGAGCTTTATTGGTCTTTAAAAGGTGCCGTAATGTTTTTGTCCAGAAAGAAAATTTGACGAAATACAGCTCTATACTTACTGCTCATTTTGTAATAAATAAAAATATTCACAGATGAATTTATAGATTCCAGAATAAGACCAAGTCCTCCAAAGACAACGAGTGAGTTCCTAAATTTCCCGTCAACGGACAAGCCAGGTTCTAAAGACATAGCCACGAAGAGCGTGCTAATTGGGCCGAAACAAGCTATAAATAGTACGGAGATCATCACAACCATTTTGGCAACCTTCTTATTCCTGGTGGACACTACGTCAGCTTGTGAAATACTGGTAGACATTTTCCTCCATTCTTGTTTGCTGTTTAATTTTAAAACTAGAACTGTGGTGCAGATACTGATAAGAACAAAGGCCATGCCCGGAATAAAGGCGTTATTGATTGCGAATGATACCTGTTCAACTTTCGCCCGATCTTTTGTCGAAACAAGACCAATGAGAGTTTTGTTTCTATCTGGGAAGAATGTCATCCCAAGTCCATTAACAACGTAAAGAGGAGCTATGGCCGATATGAGGATAATGAAAACACACGTCAGAATGCCCGAAATACGCTTCTGTGTGATAATCTGTCGTACCTAAATAAAATATGAAATCTTTGTTAAAGTTTATTGTTAAAAGATCAAAAGTTTACAAAAGTACAGACTTTTACAATTCAGAATAACATGAAATGCTGCACGAAGAAAGAAGTGTTTTACATTATTAATATATGCATGAAGGCATATCTGGAGTCATCCTTATATGACAACCAGCTATGCACAATGCTTCAATATATGTACTTAGACATGAACCTATGTCTGTGAGGCCAATTACATACTCATTGATTCTTAAAATCCTCCACACACTTTCAGGAATTCCCCCTGTGGTGAAACTTGTTGAGAATCCAGCAATGCACACTAAGTTGTTTGGGGAAGTCAATTGAGCCCCAGGCGTAAGTCTTTGGCTTTGACCTGATTGACTGCATGCAGAAGGATCTCACTATGGACCCAGCGAAAGGCAGGGGAAGTTGAGAAGTGGCTCTGTGCAGGACGTGACAATTCATTGGGAGAGTTTAAAAACGGAGTACAGTATTTTAGCTCTGCATAGTTGGAGAGCCCCTTTGCATGGCGGGGAAAGCACAGTAAACCACGCACTTCTTACTCCTAGCTTTGGACCAGATGTGACGATCATTTAAATGCAAGCCACGCTGGAGAAACTGGAGGTCATTACTTCAACTCAACACGTTTCAGAATGACAGAAAAACCACAGGAAAAGCCTAGATTTACAGTGTAGATAATACAAAGGAGTCTTCAATTTGGTGTTGGCTGCAAAAGAGCGAGAAGCTCGTGAGTCCTAGTTAAACAACAACAACAACAACAACAACGACATTGTTAATATTGTTTGCCAACAACATGATAGTAAAGAAAGAATTGTAGAGTCTTGTTGATGTCGTAATATAAGTGATCACAAAGACGTTAAAAACGATGTTTGTAACAGCGACTACAATAAAATCAACGTACTGAAATCAGCAGTAACTGAATGTAAAAACCACAAACCTGTTTCATGTATTAAGTCAATGGCCACAGGCGCGCAGATTACCTTGATAATCATGTTATTAATATGATAAGGACATAAATAGACAAAGACAATTAGAGCTTGCAGAAGAAAAAGCCAGACGTAAAGTGTTTGTTCTTTATCATTTTAATTTATTTACAGTTCTTTTACGTTTCCGTCTAAGCTTTGAGGTTTCCAAGACAAGGAAAGCCTGATAATTATATCAACATGTTTCCTCAATTTGTCCAGTCCATTCTCATTCGTCCGATGCTTGTATCTATTGCTGTGCAGCTTTCCAGAAGAAGACTAAAAACACTGCAATGGTAAAAATGTAGTAGTTTTGACTTAACTAAATTGTCCATAACACCAGGGAGACGCGGCACGATAGTCGACGAGCTCTTAATTAGGTTTTGACACATTTCTTTCCCTTCTTAGCCTTGTTAGTTATTTGACACTTATATTTATTTGTTCATTATTATGTTGTCATTTCACTTTCTTTGTCTGCTTTTCCAGTCTTCATGTCGACAATTATGATTAATAATTTGTATTGTTTACTTCTGATTAACACTTTGTTTTTGGCTTCTTTTCTTGTCACGATATGAAACTGTGAAACAGCTTCCCTCTTTCTCGTCTATCTTATTGTGACGGTATTGCCTCCCCTGCTTTGCAGTAGTGGTCCGACAGTGGCCAAAACTAAAGAGTATCTAATATGGGCTTCGGAGGTATCTACCTTCGCACAAGATTACTCTTGGCAGAGATGTAGATAGAAGGGTGATGACACTTCTATTATAAAAGTAGTCTTCACAAGATATTCAGAATAAGCGAGGATAATACTGATTTGGCTGAGTATGTTAACTCTATGATTCTGCCGACGTTTTTGTGAAGGATTTAAGCACTTATTACTTTCAGCTCGTTTACGTCCCCACCTCGGATTTACTCAGTGGAATTCTATTATCCTAGTATAGCTCTGTATAGAGTGTGTGTAGTAATTTGACTGAGACAAACATGCAGTAACTTTAAAATAATTAAATCGAAGTTAAATTTGTAACATTACAAACAACAAAATTTAAATTTAATAATCACTTTAGGTTTTAACAGTTGGAAATAATTTGAATAGTTATGGATCAAGAAAAGTTATCATCATGGTCTTTAAGGAATGTGAGATGTTACAAGAAGTTTAAGTGACAGCATATATTTGAACTTAGCTGCCAATGACGGTTCTGCTCCTTCTTATGGGTTGGTTCTTTTCACTCTGCTCAAGTTCGTCTCTGATCAAGGTTGTCGGGGGTAGCTCGTTTCCCAGAAATGTCAAGGAGAGTCTACCACGTGGGTCCTTAGTCGTAAAGCTTAGGCCCATCTGGGGTGTCGTTAATTTAATACGTCTTCTCTCTGACTTCGTGTGTGGTCCTTCAGTTTCCTCAATCCCGGTTTTCTTTTTTAAAATATTAGAGATTTCCTGCTCTATATTGTAAGTCATGATGAATACTCCAATAAAAGGTGTCCCGTATTTTAAGAAGGAATTCTGAATTTTAATTCTTCACTGTAGCAGTCTTGTGTCTTGGCGAGCGATTTCTTAAGTGAAATAGCTTGAGAAAATGATCAGATTATATTCCCTGGCTTCCCACGTCTTCGTTTGTTATGAGCTATAAAAAAGCTCCAATCATGTTCAAACAGTCGGGTTCTGGGGTAATTTAAAAATATTCCGACATTGGATTATTTTGTACGTAAGGCAGAGGTCAACTCTCCCATACATGGTAATAAGATGTCTTACGCCCTTGTGCACAAACTTACGAATACGCCGGTAACCGTATATGACTATGTGTTCGAGATGTAGCAATCTTACTTTTATCTAAAGTAATCTTATCATCCATGTCTTATCGGTGATTAAGCTGATAGCGCTAGCCGATGTTCGCGTTAATCTGCCGCGCCTATAGCCAACAAATCTGGGCAGCGCCAAGCGCATGTGATTATCATCACCTACAGGGAGTGTCGAATGATTCGACAATACTCAAATATCTGCCACTAAGCAGAAAAATAAGGAAGAAAGAAAGAAAATTGCAAGAATTGAGAGCAAAAGAAAAAAAAAATCAGTAACACAAATGTACCGATACTGTTGGAGTGAAACAAAGATCGATAGATGCCGCCCCGTTTTGTCACACGTATTTTCCTTTAATATTTGCTTTCCATTTTTCATATTCTCATAACATGCTCAAAGACAGTGGATTGCTTTCTTTCCCGTAATATTAGTATTAAATTTTCTTTGCGCACCGGATTCTTTAAAAACTTTATCGTTTCTCTTGTTTTTTTCTGTAAAACCACATCTAGGTGACCTCCATGGATGTGTGTTTACTTGTTTACTAATTATTGGCAGTAGCTATTGCGAGTTTTTTTTGTGTGTGTGTGTGCGTGTGTGTCAGTGTGTGGTTATTTAGGCGATTTATTGTTCCTTCTTGTCTGTGCTGTATCCATCTTTGCCAGCAACACTTATCTCGACATATTTTCTAAATCTCAAAGTGGGTTACCATGCCAGCCAACGGAGATTCCTGACATATCTTCAATGCGTCTTATAACATTATGGCAGTAAACATTGAACAGATCACGTGACAACATAAATCGTTGTCTAGCAGCTAGTTTTATCTGTTGATATATTCCAAATTGGCTGCCTGTTATTCTAGATGCTGTTTGCTGCTAGCATACATTCTACATTATTCCCAGGCCGTTGGTATCGATTTTTGTGATAAAATGCACCGTTTTTAACCCTCCCTCTCAAATTGTAAATATAATACTGTAATTGAATTTTGTTCCCATACGCCAAGATAGCTACCATTGCCCTACCCTACTCATATTTTTCAAAAGTCCAATTCTAGTGACGTAAAGTTACTGTATAACCCGCTACTATTCAAATTTGAAAATTGTGAAGGACGATAAAATCTAATGCAAAATATTGGACACTCCTTGAATTTTTTTTTAACTAACGCATTCTAAGAATCTTTTATTAGTTACAACATGCGACAGTAGTTATAGTTTTTTCTTTTCAAGAACGTCGCATTTTCAAAAACGCCAACGAGAGGCATGCGATTTGAAACTATTAACCCCACGCGAGGGTACCAATCCCCGATTACCAAGGCTTTTTCGTTGCTCCGTACTAATTTTTTTAAATATAACATGAAACCGTTTTGGGCAAGTCGGCCAACACGTGTTTCGTCTTCAAAAAAAAAAAAAAGACGGGAGACAGAGAGAGAGGGGGTTAGTATGGAAAAGTCTACAACCAACTTGGGTATTTGCAAATTTAAACTAACGAACACATGAGTGCAGGGGAGAGCGGATGGGACTAAAGAAAGACAGAAAACGTAAATAATATACTGCATTCTATAGAAGGAGGAATAAAAAGGGAAAAGACAGAATGGAATTAAAAGCAATAATGATGTTTATTCAATACTATACTATTTCCCATAAAAACTTATCTAGACTTATAAATAAAGAGAAAAGTACAAAGATGAAAACCTAGATAAAGACGTAGATGAAAATATACTGGCTAGATAAAGGACATTGGCCTGATTAATAATCCCTTTTCATCTTTTAGATAGCTTCAAAAATGACTGGGTTATCGCATAAAAATAAAATTGACGACACAGATATACGAACACACTGATATCCCAGCTCAATTTAAAAGTAACATTTTTCTAGTCGTTGCTTGGAAACAAGTCACATTGGCTTGCCTCATTTGATAGACACTACTAGGAGGGAGGGGAGAGGTATAACTTTGAAGTTTTGCCAGAGTAAGCGACACATAGTCTAAACAGTAATGTTAGAATCAGATGGACGAACTTATTGATAAACGTACATAAAATGTTTGGGATTTTCAAAAATTAATGTTTGGAATTTTCAAAAAAAGAGTCAAATCGGTGTAAGTTTAAACTGATTGGTTAATGTAAGGATAGACATAGGGAGAACAAAACTACCGCATCTGCTTTGCAGGGCGCCACTTGATAGAGACTTTTCATACAAGCAAGGTTTCAAGCAGAGCAATTACTGACCGTTGCGTCTGTAGCAGCAGATGTTTAAAAGTTACCATTGACAGCCTGTTAAACCTTAACATAGTGTGTAATTATTTCATTGATTGCGGGTTACATCACCCAGTTCAAGTTGGTCAGAAGTCGGAGCTGCAGAAGTTGAGGCAACCTAGCGGTTGTTTCTTTATCAAAGTATACAAGTAATAGCAGACCCCAGAATACACGGCAGTGGATCGTGTGCAGTTTTCTCAACCCAGTCATCCAGGGTCTACGCGGATTCTAAGATAAGCCTTCATCTTCAGGGCTTACATGCTAGCTCAAATATGTTCGATCTCCACCATATTCAGTAACAGTTTGTAATATGATGTGAAAACCAGTTTTTTTTCCCCAATATTGACTCTTCGAATAACAGTAGTCTCCAACAGGGAATATAATTTTATAACCATTGACATATTAAGAGATATATTGGACAAATGTCCTTCTTGTGTAGTTAATTTGATATAAAACCATTATTTCATTTTAAGTTAAACATTCCTGTCCAAAAAAAAAATTTGAGGGACAGGGAATTAAATTGTATATATATATATATATATATATATATATATATATATATATATATATATATATATATATGTATATATATATATATATATATATATATATATATATATATATATATATATATATATATATATCATAACTTTAAACCCAGTCGTGTTTATTCGATGTTAGTGAGTTAAAATTGTATTTGTTTAGCGCATTTATCACTACATTTTCATTACCATAGACATCAAGCCATATAAATAACATCACAAACACTAGATACCCAAAATATATCGCAGAGTGAGATCGTAGGGTGGTAGCAGTCAGGTACCCTGAGAACATCTTCATCAACTATTAGACTCAGGGACTTGCATAGCTGACCTCACTCTGTAGACACATATTAACTACTTTTCTTTAACATCAAAACCCACCACAATGTTTAGGATATCATTCTTCATTTTATCAAAATCGTTAGTGTTGTCTACAAAGCACAAGATTTGTTCTTTACAATTAACGCTTTACTATTTTTGTTCTTATAATACACATGGGGATTTTTGTGCCTTTACTTTCTAGAAATTCTCACTTTTCATTAAACATTTTTGTTTTCTTTTGCCTCTCGCTCGTGTCGTGCTAATTTCACATATCATTTTTGTCACATGACTTTTGTGACTAATTATGCGGTAGTCTTTATTTTCGATGGTTCCAGATTTCTCTGGCACCGCTATGAATATGCATTTAAGTAGACCATCAAGATTGAGACTAAATAGAGATGTGTCACACAAATAACAGGTCAATGCTCTAGCACAATGTTTCTTAACCCGTGGTCCAAGTACGCCGTGGGATGTCCGTGAATGGAATATAAAGGGTCGGTGTAACTATCCTAACATTTACCATGGAACGTTTTATATTCTGCTTTTATGCACATTTTTTCCAAGAAGAGGTCCATAGCCTTCATCATCTTCATCATGTGACGTATTCTCTCCAGAACGTTTGCTCCATCACAGCTGCTCTGAACACAACACGATTCAGGGCAAGTCGACCTGCATCAACCATAGACATGTTCAGACTCTCTGTGATGTCCTGGGTCCATAGCCTTCACGTGACAATTTAAAGGAGTCCACAGCTGTTTTCGAATAAACAATGGGATTATAAGGGGTTGGTGTAACTATCCTAACATTTACAATGGAACGTTTTTATATTCTGCTTTTATTCACATTTTTCCAAGAGAAGGTCGATAGCCTTCACATGACAATTTAAAGGAGTCCATAGCTGTTATCGGATAATCAAAGGGATCCAGAGCCTTTATTGGACAATCAAAGGGGACCATAGCCTTTATCAAACAGTCAAAGGACCCTTGTCCCAGAAAAGGTTAAGAAACCAGCAGAGTATGTTTCTAAGGCCATTACAAAATGTAAGCTCGGTCAGGAAGAACATGATAAACAAAAGTATTCTGTAAAATCTTAACAAGAAGACGCCAAACAAATTAGAAATATCCACCATTATCATTATTATTGTCATTATTATTATTATCAAGGTTTTTATTATAATTGTTATTACGCTTCAGCTTCATGATGATCATGTACTTTGAACAAATTTAGGCACACTGCCCTGTCCTGTGTCAGTCATTCTAGGCGTTGTCATGGCTTCTTATATCCGTCTGCCTGTGGTTCTCCTGTTCATGTGACGTTCGCCCTCCCTCTCCTCTCCCATGATGGAGATTCCTTAAAAAAACGACTGCCTCATAATGCTGTCAATAGGTATCTTCAGTTAGTGTCCTGTCCAAAGCCAATATCGTCTTCTCACCGATTATTCCAGTGGTACTATCCCATGTACACTGGTTATGGTTAGAAATGACCCTCCCTACGAACTACAACAAAATGAGCCTAGTTGTTATAATATTTATAATACTAATAATAGTAACGATAATAATACTAATGTTAGTAGTACCAGTATTAAAAATGTGAAAAACACAAATGAAGAGAAGGAAAGCCTAAAGGAACAATTAAATGCTACTTTATATTTAAAAGTAAATGTAATGAAAAATCACAGACATTTTTAGTCCAATATTAATAAAAACAATTAAAGCAAAAAGGACAAATAAAACATGAATGTATACATGAAAACAACATCCCAAAAATATGAATATACTGAAATTAGACCATGACATGAAAGAACACTTCACTGTGATTTAAAAATTAAGACTTGCTTATAGTAAACAAAATCGATTGTAAACGTACATAATTACTTAGTCGTTATTCTTTTACTCTGGGGTGTAGAGGTGTGCCAGAGAGCGGGCGCAGTACTATCCTATAGTCTGTCTTCCTCCTCGCCTTATTCCAACCTAGCCCGCGGCCCTTCAGAGATTGTCTAATGGTGCCCTCTCAAATTGTCATGGAGGTCTGGATTGCTTGCTCTTAGTTTCATATACGTTTCGTGGTAACTGATCTTCTCCCATTCTGCAGACATGACCAAACCATCGTAGTTGGCAATTGTAAACAGTTACTGTAAATAAGCTTTAAAAGGAAACATTCATTAAATTCCCTAAATATAAGCAAAGTAATGCTGGTCAAGGTAGCCATTGCCGAGATTTTGGATGAGCTGAGGCAAATAAACCTATTCAACTCTCCTCTCTTTCCTTAAAAGACAAAAATAATTAAATAAAAACAAAAACAACCACCTGCTCCGCACTGCATGGTGTGTATCAAATTGCCAAATTAAACGTAATTCAATAAACAACAAACTCATATTTTCCCGCAACAAACCTTTAGCGGTGCTGTTATGCACAGACATCTTTCCAGGGTAATTAAGGCAGTAATCCAGGCAGTAATTCGAGCAAACGTGCAATGTGGCATTGAACCAGTTATGTATTGAACCTCTGTAGCGTCGAAAGGCAAATCTGAAGAGCTGAACATTGGGTTCATACAGATAATCGTCCAGGTCAAAGTAATGAGGCATCCTAGATCCGATATTGCCAGACCTAAATATGAAGACTATCATTTATTCCACAATCTATCGAATCAAAAATAATTATGTTAGAAGCTAAAGTGAAATAAGATTGATTTGTTAAAAATCAGATTTAAAATCAAATCAGATCACGTGATATACCCTTGTTAAAAACGAACTGTAACATATTTCCATTTAACTTTTGCTATAACTAGGTATTTTTTGCAAAGCACATTTTTAACAATTTTCCGAAACGCTTTTTTTCAATTAACCGTAATTTGATTCACAGATTTGTATCCTTTAGTTTACGTTAACAATGTAATGGATAGGACACACGTTAAGAAAACCTGTTGATAGTAGCATTAGGCAGTCCTTGTACTGGAAATCCCAGGGTAAGAGATGTAGTGGAAGACCAAAGAACACATGAAGGAGAGAACTGGAGACAAGATATGAAGGGAATGAAGAAAACATAGACAGACCTTAAAATGGTGGCACGGGACAGGAAGACTCGGCATACGTTTGTTGAAGGTCTATGCTCCTTTGGGAGTTTAAAATATATTTTATATATATATATTATATATATATATATATATATATATATATATATATATATATATATATATATATATATATATATATGTGTGTGTGTGTGACAGGGGCTAGGTGTGCCTCACACCCAAAACCCTTGCACTAAGAAAATTTATAAAGGATCGTTTGACAGGGGTTGCAATTATTGGTTGCTTGCAACCCTCTCAGCAGCAGACTTAACAATTCAAGCAACCCAAAGCCTTATGCAGATCAACATTTAATTCTACCGAACAGAACCGAACACCAAACAAACAATCAAACAAACACCCAGTCAGTGTTCATAGACTGTGTGCTCAAGGCATTTACAGCTTGGCTCTGTGTGTCTAACTTCGTCTGTTCTCTCTGGGCGGCTGTGGCAACATAGGCCCGCTTGCCGGCCGCTTTCTCTTTTATAAGCCCTAGCCTAATCCCACAAGTTACTGCGCGCTACGCGTATTAATCTGCGCCACACAGATAACACACGCGATTATTGCTCCAGAATGAATGAAAACACAGATTTACACAACTAGAGCAAAAACACAACTAATATGTAGGCTTTATTATGGCCTTGTAATAAATTTTCTTGAAGATAACGTGATGAAAAGGCACTAAACCACAGAGACAATATGACTGACCAGATGGGGCCAGCGCCGAGAACGACAGATCTCAAGATGGCGCTGTCACACACACATATATATATATATATATATATATATATATATATATATATATATATATATATATATATATGTGTGTGTGTGTGTGTGTGTATAAAGCCACCTCCTCAGTTAGTCCCAGTGAGACCGGAAAATTCTCAAGAATATTCAGAGCAGTAGGTGAGGCCAACTGCAGCAGAAGTTCCAATGACAGAGGAAAGCACCGAGATACAAGTTGTTTACTTCACAGATGCGCTAGCAGTAGTGGCAAAGCTGAAGAGCCGAAATAATGCAGACCTAGATGACCTAAGAGTAAGTTCTCTTCACTACTATGTCACCGATTCAAAAGAATTGTGATACAATGAATCACATCTCATTGTAGCATCACCAGCAATGAAGAGGCTGACAGATCGGCAAAGGAAGATGGAAAGGTACCTCAACCTGATAAAAGCATAACTTTCGAAGAGGCAAAGAGTTTTATCAGAACAAGATACAGAAACAAATGAGATGCAGAACACCCAGGTCACACACACACACAATGATACATATTAGCAGCTCAGCTGAAGAGAACTAGTGATGTTCTTCATACTCTGCATGTGTCACAACAAATTAGGATATCATCTATTCAACACGCTAGAGATAGCAACTACCCATGAGTGTAAGTGTGGCATTGATAAAATGACTACTGAACAGCAGCTTCAGTGATGCTCAACATATGAGGAACATAGAAATCACATATGACCGTTGTTATGTGTAAATTTCATAACATTGGATGTCGATGTTTATTTCCTTGTTGATTTGTTTGGAGACCGTTGTCGTGGTTTCTGGAAGTGACGTCAGTGCGTCTGCTGGCCACTTCTGCAGACGTGAACTTTGTAAGTCGGGCAGCTAAGCGTGCCCTGCCGGCAGTGGACTGTGTGGCTTTTCAAGGTGTAAGACGCTTGTGAATTTCTGCTCCAGAGAGTATATGCTTTTCCCTCTATCTTCATTATGTTGTACCATCACTAGATTACGCATACACCTCCGTGCGTCAATGCTAGTTATTTTATGCAAGATTGAAAGAGGATGCTGATTATTACGTGAGTGACTTATTACTAAATAAAATGTACGAAAATGTCCTCGACATGTTTCATTAGTACGAGACTGTACTTCGACGATATAGACCGTCATACTGATGCCTGCTATGCATGAACATACTCTCTCAGATGTGTTACTGGAACTGTTTTATGTCCAATAAATTATATTGTGAAGTGTCCAATCAGGCATTTGGACTGTTCGTATTCTTGACAAGTGTACGGTGTGAGAGCGGGAACTGAACGGACCTCAAATCATAAATCACGTAATATATTATCAGACAGGCCAAGCCACAAGATACAAGTGTATCAAATTCAAAACCAGTGTAAGTTGCTGAAGCCTACAACTACAAATATCGAAACCCGCGAGCCCCGTATCAATGGGGGCCAAAGGCGACGGCAAAATGGTACTTTTCCAATAAAAGCAAGAAAGACGAAGGATTTCAAAATGGCGTCAATCATCGTCTGCGCACTGAAATGAAGAGTGGAAGGGACTTCTCATGAATAAATATCTTCAGATGTGCCTCAAGGTCGTCTAATAGTCAGAAAGAGACGTTCCTTCATAAATTTCAACTGAAAAGTCTACGCTGTATGCTGAACAGGTAGAATTTGTTACGTGAATGCTGGACCAGAGCGTTTGATGTCAGCTGTTTCTACTGTTAGGCCTAATCTGGGTCTATGCTAAAAGATTTTCAATGTTCCTTGCTTGGAGTGAAGTGGAATCAAGAAAGAAATCGTACTGGCAGAACAGATAAGTGTATGTTTAGTTACATACAGCTTGTGTGCTGATGATATCTGTTTGCCGGAATTTTTTTTCACCATATATGTTTTTATTCATGTCTATTTGTTGTATGCATAGTGGGAGGTTGGTTTGGGACTCATGAATTTGTTAATATCGCTTCGGCTTTTCGATGAATTCATGAGCGTTCTGTAGGGTTTGGAGTGTGATTTTTTCAAATAGCGGGGCTGGCAAAAAAGCTGAGAGATTTACTGCTGCTTTTGAAACTATCATGACCTATTTTTGTTAGTCGTGTAGTACTGTTAAGTGTAAAGTATGTTTTTGTAGTGCAGTTCAGTAAATTTTTGTCTTCAGTTTTATCCATTATTGTTTGTGATACTGTTTGCCTAACCTTACTATTATTTATTTAATAGATGTCATAAATGTTGTAAATTTGTCAGTGTCTTGTCATAATTGTTGTAGACCAACCTTTCATTTATTTGTTCTACGATTTATGTATTTCTCCCTTGGTTGACTATTTGAATTATCTTAAGTTAGCTCTTGTTATTGTATCCAGTCATCTTGTCTGTATCTTTGTGCTTTCCTTTTTATTTTCTCCATGTCTTTCATCTACTTTAATACTCGTATATCTCATTGCATACCGAGAGTGATTTGAGAGTGGTGAAATAAGTATTGAATATATTGCTGACATATTCATATACATAAAGGTTGCATTATTGTGTTCATATTGGTAATCACAATAATTGTAAATCATGGCTACAGAAAAGGAGATGTCTGCCATTGAGCATTTTCTCAGGCAGGGTAGGGAGTCTGTGTTCCAGGGACCAGCTCTTCAGAGGTTTATTATGGAACATTTGGAGGAAGTAGAGAATGAAGGAGATGATGAGTTCTCAATGGGAGGAGAATGGTATTGGAAGGAAAATAAGTTGTTGGGGATCATTGATGATAGAGAGAGATTAATTGATGATTTAAATAAAGAGGTGAGAGTTTTAAAGTTGCAAGTAGATATAAATGGATCTGACTTGGGATAGGTAAAATTGGATCTTACAAACTGTAAGGAGTCATTAGAGACTGCCTTGAGAAAGAATAAAGATTTGGACTCTGATGTTCAGGAACTGCAAGATAACATTGCAACATGTCATAGTAAAATGTCCAAACACAGTGATGATTTTTCTGATAACATCGCGTGTATTAATACAAAGTTTTATAAGGCAAAGGAGGCTTTGGAAACCCGAATTCAAGCACAAGTTGCTCAATTTAAGGGTCTGGAGGTTCAAGTTGCCCGATTACAGCCACATTTGAAGGAGGCTATTATAAAAAAAAATTAAAGAAATTGGCTAGGAAAAAGAGAGCGATGTGTGAGGTGAAGCTGGAGAATAAAGTGGAAGCACTTGATATTGATAATCAAAAATTAAATGCCTTCAGGGTCAACAAAAAAGTTTGACTCAGGATGAGGTGGTTACCTCTAACAATTTGCTTAGTGAGGAGAAGAGTAAAATTGTAATTCTTGAAGATTTGAATAAAAGGTAAAGGGAGGGAATTTCAATAAAACCCTTAGAAATTGCTAAGGCAAGAAAAACGGTTAATGGATTAATAGATGTTGTGTTGAACAAAAATATTTTGGCAAACATGAAATGTGGAAAATCTCTATTACAACATGCCAGCAGTACTAATAGTGGTAAATACAGGTCACTACAACCTGAGAATGTGACAAGATCTTTTCGAGGCAGATACAATTTCCCTCGACATCAATCTGATACCAGTGTCGCTGTTCAAAACAATACTGCCTTTTCTGAGAGTGAGTCATGGAGGCAGGCTCACATTACATCTCATCTTTAAGGGTGTTGATGATGTAATCAAGAGTGATACAAAGTATACGGACAAGAGTCAGAGAGTTACACATAATGGTGAGTTTAGTGATAAAAAAGGTACCTAATCGAATTATTAACAGTGCATCTGAAAAAAATTCCTTCAGGATACCGACTAAGCTGTCTTCTCAGACATGTTTTTAATCTGCAGGCAAAATGAGGAATAGGTGTCATGCTCAGTCCAGCCAGCATGATAAACTTTACAATGGGGATATTACATCCAGGAAAAGGAACAATATTCATGATTTTTTTTTTTTCGTACGCCCGCTAATACTCGAGACGAAATCTCAGGTTATTATTTATGTCTAACCTGACATTGATTTTACGTGAGTATCCCTTTATTTCTTGTACAGAGACAGGTGTCCCTCGCCATTCAGGCAAATACTCGCCGATTTCGGAGGTACCCATTGCAGCTGGGTCGGCTCAGGAGCCGCCAGTCCCTGGTCGACGACACTCCTTCAAATGTCCTCGCCAGGTCTCGAGTTAATCCAGTCCAAATCCCGGTCGACGAAAAATCCTCAAATGCCGTCGCCCGGGTTTGATCCTGTATCACCCGGTCGCCAGAGCGGTGTTGTAACCACTACGCTAGCGCGGCTCCAATATTCATGATGATCCAAGGAATATAGGTGCATACACAGGCACCATTCTAGTGCAAAATCTGCCACCAGGTACAACATGGCAGGCACTGGGTGAATATTTTTTTCAATTCACGGCTAACGTGAAGTTTGTACGTCTGTTGCCCAGTGACAGTTTCACTGATGGGATGGCACTTATTTATTTATATTCAGATAGAGATGCTCACAGAGTTGTTGAGTGTAACAATGGGTCTTACTTTCAGGACTATTGCCTTGAATTGCAATTAAGCTTTGAATTTAAGTTTTTTTCCTTTTCATAGGTGAACAACAGCCCTTATTAACTGTTAATGCTGTTACAACCAAAGCACAAGCTAATACTGAAGGGAGTGCTCATAGACACGATGATATTGTTTTGGAGAAGATTATGAATGATGATGAGGTGACTGAAGAAGAAATACATGAAAAAGAGTATAATAATGATAATGAAAATCATGATAATGAGGAAAATACTGATGATATTCAGGTAATGAATACTGATAATCAGGAGAGTGATGATAATTTCCAGGTGGAACTTGTTGATCAGGAAACCTTTGTACAAAGACCACAGGATGATATTTTCTTAAGTATTTTTTTTTCAGATTGGTAGATTGGATGATGAAAAGGTTCGGAATTGATCGATCGCTTAGCTCGATCTATCATCCTCAATCAATTGGTAAAACTGAAGTTCTAAATAGAACGTTCAAGCAAATGTTACATAAGGTTACCATTATATATCAACAGGATTGGGACAGAGTTTTGCCAGCGATTTCATTCGCTCATAGAGAAATTAAAAACGAGCATACTGGATTTGCTCCCTTTGAATTAGTGTTTTGGGCAAAACAGAGAGGGCCCATGTCGATTTTAAAACAACTATTGATCGGAGCTGATATGAATGAAGACGTTCAAACCTCATATCAATATGTTGTCAATTTGAGAAAAAAGATAATCGAAGCATGCCAAATAGCAGTAAATTCATCAGAAAACTCAAAGCTAAAGGCTAGGTTGTTTGCCAACCAAAACAGGAAACTACGCCAATTATAGCCGGGTGATGAAGCATATGTACTATTGCCAAATAAAGACAACAAAATACTTGTGTCTTGGAGAGGACCGTATATGATTGTTGATAAACTGACAGATGTGGACTATAATGTATCTATTAATGGAAAGAAAAACATTTCATATTAATATGGTGCAACAGTTTCATACACGTCCGCCACATCTTAAACCAGTCTTTGAAGCTATTGACGAATCTGTCAATCATCATTCTTCTTTGGCTGTTATACAGTAAGAAGGTTCTGATTTGTCGGATGATTGTGAATCACTTTTAGTGTTACCAAGTGTTCATCTATTAGCTACTGAGAGTTGGAATGATGTTTCCATTTCACCAACTCTATCTTCTCATCAGAGGGAACAAATTTTTTATATACTAGTAACTTTCTCTGATGTTCTCACAGATGTCCTGGACACACACACACACACACACACACACACATATATATATATATATATATATATATATATATATATATATATATAACTCGTATATCATTGAACATGATATCATTCTTACTGATTTTCAACCTATCAAGTTGAAACCGTATCCTGTATCTTATTCACTGACAATTTCAGGTACAGGATGATATAGTTACATACTTTACGCCTACATAATCTTTCTGCTTGAGTAGGATTCACTGAAATTTCCTTTCTATGCCATAAGGTAGGAGGTGGTTTTCTAAAACCTGAGGACGTTGCTATTTCTAAGATCTTAAATCTTGATATTCCTCGAACTAAGAAGCAAGTTCGCAGTCTTCTTGGTTCAGTAAATTTCTATCGTACGTTTTTGCATAATTCTGCATAGATGACTTCAGTGTTGTCTGTGTTAGTGAATAAAAATTCCCCAAACAGTGTCATCTGCACTCATGTTTGTGATGTAACTTTAAATTCTCTTAAATGTTCATTTTCAAAGATGCATATTTTGACATTACCTGACGCTACTATACCTTTCACCCTTAGGGTCGATGATTCGAATTCATCTATTGGCGGGATATTGCTGCGGGAATTTGAGGGCTGCATGCACCTAACACTCTATGTAAGAAGAAAACTAACTCCCACTGAGCAGCGCTACCCTATCATTGAGAGGGAACTGTTAGCCGTAGTGTTCTGCTTCTCCACATTGCAACGGTATCTCATGGGAGCTCGATTTACCCTGGGAATTGATCAACGTGCCTTATCTTACCTCAAGACAGCTCGTTTCAAGAACAACAGAGCCGCTAGAGCATCTTTGGCTTTACAGCTTTACGACTACGAAATAAAGGCAATCAGGGGCAGCCAAAATGTAATGTTGTTGCCGATGTTTTGTCCCGCTGCATGAAACATCCGATGGAGCCTTTGAATACTACAGCTGTTTCACAAGTTCACATGTAATCTACAGATATACTTTGTGATGACCATATCAAGAAACGAATCCATATACAATGAACTGGTCATATGAAGTGTTATATGGTCAATACAATGAATGCATTCCAAGGATTCTCTGACAGTGAATACGATAGTGATGCTTCGAATTTAAGCTACTGAGTTACATCTTCAGCTACAGAAACATTGCTCAAAACGATAAGCAGTCCGTCAAGCACCCTGATGATGCTGCTTTTCTGAATGTTCAAAATGGACTCATATCTCATTCAACTCAGTGTGGTACCTCGAGTATGGTGGTTCAAGGACAGTACGTACATACCACATGCATACTGAAAGTCATTAAGTTCAGAAAAGATTACAACTCAAATTCTTTCCAGATATATTGGTAGGACTAAATGATAATTTTTCCAATAAATTGACTGACAGAGCCAGAAAAAGGGAAATAACTAAGAAAACTGTCGCGAAAATTGAAAAGGGGAAACAACAAAGAAATTGCTTCTCGAATTTGACTTGATGGATGATCGTTATAATAATTAACATTGTAATGCATCATAATAATTAATCACATGATGAACACTGATGGACATTCGCAAGAATGAATGGCTACATATATCGATGAACATCATATTGAAAGTTCTTTATTCAAAATGTCTTTGGATCAACTAAATTGACTTCGAGTATTGACATTGATTATTGATTGACATCGAATAGTTAGAGATTAGTGATGGTATTGTATGATGGTGTTATTACTACATGTAACTTGTATGAGGCCAGCTGTGAAGGCTCCTGAGATAAAATGTAGTTGAGAATTATCAGAAGGCCTTTCTTGCTACCACTACGACCTCACACTTAATTTTTTTTTTTTTCTTAATGAATGTGGCTACGTAAAGTGTCTAGGGTAATGATGTGTAATGTGGTGTGTTAGTTATAAATACACCCACAGACATTTAAGAAGACTAATAAGATTAACAAGTGTTAAAATACACTGAACTAACTCACGTGTATAAAGTTTTTGATATAATTATATTACATTTATTGGTTCTGGATCAAGTTTTATGTGACCAGAACTTGTTTTAAAAGAAGGATTGAAAATTTATGAAAAAAAAATGCATGGAATGTTACATAATAAATGCAAGAGCGTACCTATTTAAGTACTAGACTAGTTAGTTTTATTAAAAAAAGTTCGAGTAGTCATCTCTTTGGGAGGATATTTACTGTTTGTGCTGTTGGGGTGGCCTCATCACACCTGTCTATATTGACTACACAATGTCCAGAAAATGGTGGGAATTTTTACGGGGATATTAGTCACTACCAATAGTTGGTGAATGTCCAGCAGACCAGAGGCTCACTCATCTTTTTGTAGCTCTGGTGCTGAAAACTTGCGGTCCCACCTCTCCGTGCTGGCGGGCAATAATGGTGGTCTCTGTCACAAGAACTGCACAGATACACTCGAGTAAAGTCACCCACCGAATAGACTCTGCTTTGTTGTCGATAGAAACTCACAGCTCTGCAATCAAAGTATGGGCTATGTGTCAAAATCTATTCTATACCCACGTCTGGACACAACACTGACACAACAACCACATCATACAGACAGGTCAGATCTCTCTGACCAAACAGCACAGTTACCATGGTGGGCCTACATCAGATAGATCCTCCCAGACTATAGATTCTGAAAAATATTTATTAGTTGTCGGCCCTAAAAGAAGATAGGTAATCTGTTTCAACGCTTGATATATCTTGCATAATCCTTGCTGTAGTTTATGTACCTTGTTGGTCCCTAGACCCTGACTTGGGCGGGGGGTCTAGAGCAACTCCCTACTTGTTTGTAAGGCTAGATTTTGATATGGCAGTATCAAATCACTCGAACATGAAACAATATTCAAAATATATAAAGAAATAATTTCAATCTTACCAGATTATGAATACATAACACAGAATTGCTAGCAAAACTCAGCTGAGCTGCTGGCTATAGTATGGCGTCCCTAAATTTATTCACTGTCTTTCATATGGGAAAACACCACACTTTAAAATCTGTGTCTAACACTGAACAATTATTGAAGAATGACCCCACTTTCGCGTCTGAGCGCTAATGATATGATTGTCTGTGGCCAATCACTGCCTAGTTGTACTTTAAATTTCAAATTTCTACACTAAAGTCATTTCAGTCATGCTTCAGTCAAGTATGGATGGTTATCTGTTAGTCTGTCCGTCTCTACTTGTGTTTCTAAAAAAAATGTGCTTGATTTTTGAAGCAACCTTTCTCTCCCCTTAAAATTTTGTCGTAAAAAGTTATATTTAGACACAGCTACCGCTCAAAAACCCTCTCCTCCATAATAAGTAACTTTGAACACCTGCGTCCCCAAGGTCGTGTTTTGTGTGCAAATAACGACACTTTTTATTCAAGGCAGTCTGTCGATGATGTAAACTACACTGTCTTTTGTCATTATCTTCAATATTATCTATCCGTTTGTAAAATTAAGATCATATTATTTCACTGCTCAGAATAGGCCATCCGGCCAGCTAATTTTTATATTCCTAACATTAATATTAAGAAAAATTACTTTTTAAATTTTTGTAATTTTCCTACCATCCGCGTTCTGCCGCTCAATTCAAATCAAAATCTTAGTATCGCAAAAGCGTCCATTCCGTACCTCGTGTCAATTTGGGGGACGTGAATTTTTTACTTTCCTCCATCCCCCCCAATTGCGTCTCCTTAGCCTTGCTACGCAATCTTTCCAGTCATATTTTTTCCTTTTTGATCCTCCGTTCCCCTCCTGTCTAGCAAGGCAAAATTTATAGAGGATGATGACCCGCGGTCTAGGCGATCATGTACATCAGCAGCTTACGCATTATGTTTTTTATCCTTAAATGTTATCTTTGGAGTATTTTACCGTTGTATCTCGGTCAATTTCACTACACATCTCCCCACTTGAAAACATGCCTATGGCAAGTTCCAAAACCAGCGATACACATAGGTAAAATTACTCCTCACGTCTGCCACTACTCTAATTTTGATCACAGGGGTGCCGACTGAGGAAATCTGCACCGACATTCAATTTGCCTGGGATATATTGGATACTGAACTGATACGGTTGAAGCAATAAAGACCACCTCAGCAATCTTGCGTTTTCATGCTTAGCCTGAGACAAGAACACGAGAGGCTGATGATCCGTCTCCACCACAAAAGTCCTACCATACAGATAGATTTGAAACTTCTTTATTGCCCAGATTAATGCTAAACATTCTTTTTCGCTTGTGGAGTATCCTTGTTCCGCCTTATTCAATTTGCGGCTTGCATAAGCGACTGGTTTCAGTTCCCCATCAGGTGAAGATGATCTTTGCAACAAAGCCCCTCCTAGTCCTACATTACTTGCATCGGTTCTTAAGACAAAGTCCTGTGTCAAATCAGGCAGTTTGAGAATAGGCTTGCTAATGAGTTTTTCCTTTAACTCTTGGAACGCTAGTTCACATTGTGCAGTCCAAATAATTTTATCTGGAAGTCCCTTGCGAGTCAGATCAGTCAGAGGAGCACATATAGCGTTAAAATTTTTGATGTATTTCTGATAAAATCCGCATAACGACACAAATGATCGCACGTCCTTTTTTGTTTGCGGCCTAGGTGCTCTCTGCAGTTTTTCCAAGTTCTTAGGATCAGGGGTCATATTACCCTGATATACAGTGTGTCCCAAGAATTCCAACTCTTTGCATCCAATACAACATTTTGTTGGCCTAGCAGTTAAGTTCGCCTCCCGAAGTCTATCAAACAACATCTCCAGAGCTTCAATGTGTTCTTCAAAGGTCTCGGTGGCGACGAGAATATCATCCATGAAATTTGTGATACATGGGTTATTCAGGGGGTCCAACAATTTTCGCATCATCCTTGAAAACACACTCGGAGCATTTTTCAGTCCGAATGGTAGCATATTGAATTCATAATGTCCATCCGAAGTGCTAAAAGCCAAATAAGGTCTCACTTCAGGCTTCACTGGGATCTGGTAATAGCCTTTACTAAGATCCACCTTTGAAAAGTATTTTGCCTTGTTCAGTCTGGCAAATAACTGTTTTGTGTCTGGTAATGGATCCACTTGTCCTTCTGTGACAGCATTCAGTTTCCTGTAATCTATGCACAGTCTGTGTTCCCCAGACGGTTTCCTCAACAAAACGACACTAGAACTAAAAGATGATTCACTGTGCGAAATAATCCCCTCCTTCAATAAATAATCTATTTCTTCCTTTAATGCCTTCTCCTTCGCGAACGGAATAGAATAGGCTCTCATACAGATTGGGTTTGAGTCTACCAGTTTCATGTCATACTGTAGCAAATTTGTATGGCCTGGTTTATCTGTTAATACATCTGTATGTTCCTCCAGAACCTTTTGAACTCTCTCCCTCTGGTTTTTAGTCAGGTGCTTACTGACTTTTACCTGTGCTGCTGTTTCACAAGGATGTAATGGGTATTCATGTGAGGTGAGTGGTTCCTTTTGCATCTGGGTTGCAATAGCTAAGGTCAATAAGGGGGTGCTTTCCTGGAGTGGTCTGTCCAGATACTTCTTTAACAGGTTTACATGATAAACTTTTTCCTTCCCCTTTTTGTCAATTTTATAGTTTGTTCTAGACACCTTCTCTAGAACCGTATATGGACCTTGCCAACCAATTTGTAATTTATTCTGGCTTCCGGGTAGTAAAAGCAGCACCTTCTCTCCGACTGCCAGTTCCCTGTCCTTTGCCTTCCTATTAAAATATGCTGCATGTTTCTTCCTGGCTTGTTTCAAATTATCATTTGCCAGTTTCCATCCAGCTTTCAAACGAGTGGTCAGTTCGTTCACGTATTGATACGATGAGGTAACAGTCTCTTCCGCCTTCTCATCTGTCCAGGTCCTTAATAAAGTTACATCTGGATCTTTAATTTATCATACTTATTTTTCATGGAACTCATCTGGTCCCGTCCATTAGAAGCTTTATAATGAGGACTTTTCTTCCTAGAATCATCACTCACAAATCGACCACTACCAATTTTTCTCTGGGGTTTGTCTCCCCACTTAAGATTGTTTATGAGAGATCTTCGCTCTCTTGTCTGTTCCTCCAGTTTATATAAGTCTGACCGAGGGATTGTCATCCTATCCTGGGTTAAATTTCTTCTTTGTACTCTTCGCATAGCGGCCATGTTAATCCATTCAAGTGAAGACTGGGTGTGAAAAGGGGGCTCCCATTCCACTTTGTCTACCCGTGTATAATTAGTTTTCCTTTCAGGCCTAAAGTTGCCCCGTGGCGGTTTAGGTCCTGCACATATTTTCCCTTTGTGGGTGTTCCCTCATGAAATACGCCACATGCTTCTACAAAGTTTTCAACATCGACATTTACGTCGGGCCAATAGTATTTTAGAGCAATCTTTTGGCAGATGGTACCGACTTTCTCATGGTCACCATCTTTTCCAACATGTAAGCTCCTTATCAAATTTGCCCTATATCTCTTGGGAAGAACTAACTGTCCGTGACCAGTGGATCTAGTTCCTGTCTTCCTGTATAATAATCTATTCTTCATGAAATATTCCCCCTTGCTCGGAGGTGTGTGGCATTTGGGCAATTTTTTAAAACAGGGCTTGAGTGTCCTATCCTCAGCCTGCGCCTTCCTCATCTCCTCTGGATGAGCGTTTATAGGTTCACCTTCTTCCTCCTTCTTCTGTGACCTGGTCTGCACTGTCGCCATGATCACAGGTTTCTCGGGATTCCCCAAGAAGACGTATCTACACCCCAATATCAGAGGGTAGATTGGTTCATCTATCACTGCTGCTCTGATTTCTCCTTCCACATAGCGAGTTTTCACCGTTATCCTTGCGATGGGAAGTGTCATGAGTGGTATGTCCTTAGTCGCCCCTTGTATTTCCACTGTTTCTGTGGTATACTGACTTGGGTCCACTAGGCTAGACTTCACAACTGAATCATAATCCAAACCTGTATCATAAAGGCACCTTATGGTGACCCCATTACAAATAACATCCTCACAAACTGGGGGGTGATAAGGTTCCTGTTGTCCCTTAGGATTAACCTTTACTCTTTGCGTCCCCGACTTCATTGCAGCAATGTTTGAAGGTTTCCTTCTACAAAATTCGGTGTTATGGTTATCCTTCTTGCACCATTTGCACCACCTTTTTCCTTGGTTCAACGGTTTTCTTTCATTGAACTTTTGGTCATTGAACTGTGAGTTTCTGTCGCGATAGTCATTTCTTGGCCGCTCAAAATTTGTCCTACCCTTATTTCCCTGCTCTCTATTATCAAATTTATTAAATTGCTGTGGAGCTTTAAAATTGTCTATGTGCTTCTTCTTAGCACCACTTACCTCTGCCTGAGCTGCCTGATACCTCTCAGCAACATTTAAAATTCCCCCAACTTCTCTGCACCTTGTTCCATGAGAAATTTTCTCATGTCTGGAGCCATGGACTCTCTCAATTGCTCAATCATGATCATTTCTTTAAGATCTTGGGTCTTCCCCAGAGCCGTCCATTTCTCCAAATAGGTTTCTATTCTGGCAGAAAATTGGTGGTATGTCTCCCCAGACAACAGTTTGGCATTTCTAAATTTCTTACGATAAAATTCACCATTCTTTTCGTACCTTAATAACAAAGCCTGCTTTAACATGTCATAATTGTCTTGGTCTTCCCTGTTCATTTTGGCAAATACTTCGTAAGAAGTACCCCTCAATCCCTGTGATAGTTTTAAGCTCCACCTCTCTCGCTCTAACCCATATGTAGTAGCTAATAACTCAAAACGTCCTAGGTACCCTTCTATGTCATCGTCTTTCTCAACAAAATGGTCTAAATGAAACCCCATAGCTGAGTTTGAGGCTCCCAGACTGGGCGTAGCATCTGAGGCAAAAGGGCTGGCACCATTTTCAGGAGCCTGGCCTTGTAATTCCAGCTCCCTTAGTCGTAATTCGTGCTCCCTCTGCAACCTTCTATCTTCTGCCTCCCTTTCGGCAGTCAACCTTTTTTCCTCTGCCTCCCTTTGCTGTCGTTTTTCTTCTGCCTCAATCTGCAGCCTCTTAATGTCTCTATCAGCCTCTAACCTCTTCTCTTCAGCTAACCTCCTTTCTTCCCGTTCAATATATTTATCACATTCAGCCGTTACGTATTGAATTAAAATTTGACCATCCATTCCCATCTCCTTCGCCGTGAGCACAGCAGCTGATCGGAACTTTGCTAGCTCAGCCATACTTTTCAGACAATATAATAATATACAAGCTAAATCTCTAACCAGTAAATACACTAAGTAATTCTTATGACTATAATCTAACTAACCAGTTAACTAATTAATTATTACTGGCTGTGAAGATTCACCAACTTTTATCTGCAGGGACACTTTTAATTTTAAAGGAAATTTTACAATTTATTTCCCTACTTTTATTTCTCCCACCAGGAGATCTTAATATTAATATTGGCTAATTATCCCTGGACAAGACCCCAATTTATGTAGTGGTGTTGATGGTATTGTATGATGGTGTTATTACTACATGTAACTTGTATGAGGCCAGCTGTGAAGGCTCCTGAGATAAAATGTAGTTGAGAATTATCAGAAGGCCTTTCTTGCTACCACTACGACCTCACACTTAATTTTTTTTTTTTCTTAATGAATGTGGCTACGTAAAGTGTCTAGGGTAATGATGTGTAATGTGGTGTGTTAGTTATAAATACACCCACAGACATTTAAGAAGACTAATAAGATTAACAAGTGTTAAAATACACTGAACTAACTCACGTGTATAAAGTTTTTGATATAATTATATTACATTTATTGGTTCTGGATCAAGTTTTATGTGACCAGAACTTGTTTTAAAAGAAGGATTGAAAATTTATGAAAAAAAATGCATGGAATGTTACATAATAAATGCAAGAGCGTACCTATTTAAGTACTAGACTAGTTAGTTTTATTAAAAAAAGTTCGAGTAGTCATCTCTTTGGGAGGATATTTACTGTTTGTGCTGTTGGGGTGGCCTCATCACACCTGTCTATATTGACTACACAATGTCCAGAAAATGGTGGGAATTTTTACGGGGATATTAGTCACTACCAATAGTTGGTGAATGTCCAGCAGACCAGAGGCTCACTCATCTTTTTGTAGCTCTGGTGCTGAAAACTTGCGGTCCCACCTCTCCGTGCTGGCGGGCAATAATGGTGGTCTCTGTCACAAGAACTGCACAGATACACTCGAGTAAAGTCACCCACCGAATAGACTCTGCTTTGTTGTCGATAGAAACTCACAGCTCTGCAATCAAAGTATGGGCCATGTGTCAAAATCTATTCTCTACCCACGTCTGGACACAACACTGACACAACAACCACATCATACAGACAGGTCAGATCTCTCTGACCAAACAGCACAGTTACCATGGTGGGCCTACATCAGATAGATCCTCCCAGACCATAGATTCTGAAAAATATTTATTAGTTGTCGGCCCTAAAAGAAGATAGGTAATCTGTTTCAACGCTTGATATATCTTGCATAATCCTTGCTGTAGTTTATGTACCTTGTTGGTCCCTAGACCCTGACTTGGGCGGGGGGTCTAGAGCAACTCCCTACTTGTTTGTAAGGCTAGATTTTGATATGGCAGTATCAAATCACTCGAACATGAAACAATATTCAAAATATATAAAGAAATAATTTCAATCTTACCAGATTATGAATACATAACACAGAATTGCTAGCAAAACTCAGCTGAGCTGCTGGCTATAGTATGGCGTCCCTAAATTTATTCACTGTCTTTCATATGGGAAAACACCACACTTTAAAATCTGTGTCTAACACTGAACAATTATTGAAGAATGACCCCACTTTCGCGTCTGAGCGCTAATGATATGATTGTCTGTGGCCAATCACTGCCTAGTTGTACTTTAAATTTCAAATTTCTACACTAAAGTCATTTCAGTCATGCTTCAGTCAAGTATGGATGGTTATCTGTTAGTCTGTCCGTCTCTACTTGTGTTTCTAAAAAAAATGTGCTTGATTTTTGAAGCAACCTTTCTCTCCCCTTAAAATTTTGTCGTAAAAAGTTATATTTAGACACAGCTACCGCTCAAAAAACCCTCTCCTCCATAATAAGTAACTTTGAACACCTGCGTCCCCAAGGTCGTGTTTTGTGTGCAAATAACGACACTTTTTATTCAAGGCAGTCTGTCGATGATGTAAACTACACTGTCTTTTGTCATTATCTTCAATATTATCTATCCGTTTGTAAAATTAAGATCATATTATTTCACTGCTCAGAATAGGCCATCCGGCCAGCTAATTTTTATATTCCTAACATTAATATTAAGAAAAATTACTTTTTAAATTTTTGTAATTTTCCTACCATCCGCGTTCTGCCGCTCAATTCAAATCAAAATCTTAGTATCGCAAAAGCGTCCATTCCGTACCTCGTGTCAATTTGGGGGGACGTGAATTTTTTACTTTCCTCCATCCCCCCCAATTGCGTCTCCTTAGCCTTGCTACGCAATCTTTCCAGTCATATTTTTTCCTTTTTGATCCTCCGTTCCCCTCCTGTCTAGCAAGGCAAAATTTATAGAGGATGATGACCCGCGGTCTAGGCGATCATGGACATCAGCAGCTTACGCATTATGTTTTTTATCCTTAAATGTTATCTTTGGAGTATTTTACCGTTGTATCTCGGTCAATTTCACTACAGTTGATGTTTCCTATAGTGACCTCACACTAGTGTCAAAAGATTTGTTTTCTATATAGGCAATGGGTTTGGTAATTCTATTACTTGATTCCACACCCTAGGTGTTTATTTGTCTACTGTAAAGCACAGACCTAGGTGCTGTATGTCTCATGCCAACTGTGAAATTTGATGGTATCATTTTTTCACTCCTGTGATGTTTTAAACTCACGCCACTTAAATAATGAAAACTCCGTCTTTCGATGAAAATCACAGAAGAGGACAAAGTTGGGTGCATGTAAGGGCTGAAAAGGATGGACTATAAATAAGAAGGAAATATCACGTTATGGACATAACAATAGTTTATTCAAGTGTAGCATCTATGAAAAAGAAGAAATACCTCAGAAGACCCATCACAATCACCATTCTAATGCGATCCTAACGTGGTGCTTTAAAATATTCCACATTTAACAGTGACAATTTAATTCTTAAAAGGATTCTACTGAGATGTGTTTCTCATAATTATTACTTGTACCTTTTTATCGTTTCTTCTGATGCCGTGAAAACGCAGTTGGGAGCTTGTCACGGGTTTTCTCCTCCGTGCTCTGCAGTGATGGTCCAATAGTGGCCACAATTCAGAATATCTACTGAGTGTCTTCAACAGTATCTACCTTTCGCTCAAGTTTACAAGAGTAATCTGCCAAGAGGCAGAAAATTAAATTGAAGAAAGACGCCTCGATTCTAGGGAGCCTCAAAATTAATTTAAGAAATCAAGTAGTACAGCTGTTATTATCCAGGCCGTAATAAACATGTTTATCTTCACGTACCTTCTATGAGGAGAAAGGCTTTTGCTCGTTTGATGAGCTTCAAACTGATTTAATTCAGTAAAAATATTATTTCAACTATAAATTTGTATATATACAGATAACAAATTTAATAATCAATTATATTTAACAGTGTAAAATAAATAAGGGAATTTTTAGCCTAAAGGACCATCACATGTGATAGTCTTATGATCTAAGAGTTAACTTCGCAGCTTTAAGTGGGTACTTAGCTGCCAATAAGATCTCTCTTCACTGGTAAATTCTGGTGGCTGTAACACGTACCCCGTAGTATCGTTGGGTGTAATTAAAGAGATGGCCCAGCGTCTACATAAACCAGTCTGATGATGGTGCCTAGCACTGACTGAAGGACATTTATGCTACAAACTTATTCCACAGACTAGTACCACCAATTGATACCACCGACTAGTATCTTGAAATGAGAGAGATACAAATATCGTTCCTGGGTATTGGATCTCCTGACACGAAAATCAGGTGTCCCTCCCTTTCATTCCACCATCCTATCTGCCTCAGAGCATTACCCTCTCTAAGCATTAATGTTAATCCTAGTGAGTGGAAAACACCCATAAAAACATGTTTTATATAACATGTTTACTTATGCATATTCACTGGTTAGAAGCTTAATATAATACTTATGTACATTATTTATGTCAACATCTACTACCTGCTCCATATGGAACTTTGGACTACCTCAGCTTTTGGTTCTTTATGAGAAACTCGCATGAAGCAGTCATCAGCTCCTGCCGTGGTGGTTCATAAAAACATCATTGTATATGATAAGGTTGCCAGTCTCCCTTGAACGTGGACATCCACTAGCAATTTTCACATATTAATATTGCAAAATATAGAATGATAAAATGCACAACTCAGGCCATATAATTTTGGGCAATACAGACTTCTGGCTCAGAGAGTAGTTTCGGCAACTTGGTTAAGATGCCTCTTACACGTGGTCTGGGGTATACATTTTAACTAGAATCCCACTATGACTTCGAGTTCAGGTTCCTGGGATTCCTGGGTTTCCGTATTAGTAAATGTGGAGGTTTCTTGCTGTGTAAGTCCAGAAGATGCTCAATTACGTTGTCCAGTTATTTAAAGTAGATTCCTGATTCTATTCCTTATTCTGGCTTGTCTGACTGTCTTCTTGGCGAGTTGAATTAGCCGTGCCGTAGACTCAGAATGGGCTAGATTATAAGCAACATTCGTTCCACGCATCAACATTGCTACTATATGCCAATGCTCCAATCATAAATGTTTTATTTTAACATCTCGAATATTAAACCAATAGCAATCAACTTGCGTATTTTAGTAGGAGCTATCCTCACTACCCGCTCATGAAAAATTCCTGCGTGACACATAAAATGTGATTTTTTTTCACAAGTCACACCCATATAAGGCAATGTCTCTTCCGTTAATATTGATCATGTTTACAACCCACCACGTCATAGATCTATCATTGAAAAAATATCTTTCCAGATTGATAACTTATCGTAACTATTGTCTACAACAAATCTGTTCGGAAACGATTAATCCATTTTTCGTGTTCCAAAAATTCATTCTTATCTTACGAGCGTGTCTTTAATCTGTCGCCAGATTTATATTTTCCAACACGGTCCTGTGCAAACAAATAACTATAACGCAACCAACCTGGGTTCTTGTTCCCTCCCAGATAGAAATGATAGGTAACTACAGCTGTATTAGTGATAAGAAAACTGACTGTGTCATCTCCGTTCCGTTTACGTTGTAATCCGTGACTTTACTGTTTGGTTGGAAATGTGTTACGCACTCGTAAACAACATCTACAGATCGAAGACTCAGTATGGGTTTAAAGAAAGTCAGTGATTACGATAATCAGTAAGGATGATCGATGAAGCCCAGACATGAAAAAACTTGAAGAAATAAAGTGTAAGCAATGAATCGTAAATAGAAAATACTGTCAGAAGTGGGAAATAGAAAGTGAAGAGCACAGGATGAATTACAGTATGGTACAGGAAAATGTGACGATCGAGATCATTTTGTCACAAGCTAAAGTTTGCGTTCATGAGCCAAGTGTGCCGCACTGGTTACCGTGAGCTCTTCCTGTTACAGGATGTATGTGATGGTGTCTAATCATCTGTCTCTTTGGTTTCCTCGTGTCCTGAAACAAGATCTACTGTCGTAGGGACGTAGTTGAACTTTATCGCGCTGGATAAGGATCGTAATAATTTATATGTAAACCAAATTATCGTACCCAATAGAGTAATATTAGTGATGTCCTTGAAACCTTGTTTGATGAAGCAGATGATGTTGATAACGTTCGTGCCTATACCAAAAACATCGATTAATTGGCACACCACAGTATAGATTACCCACTGTAATACCAGCGTTAGGTTATCATTAATGAAGGCTACTGATTCATCGTCTGAACCATGTTTGCTGAGATTAAACTGTGGTGAATCAGATACTTCATGAGACTTCATCGTCGCAGTTATACTTCCATCATTTCGACAAGGGTTTGAACATTCATTCATTAAACTGTATGATCGGCTAGACATTGGGGTTATCAAAGAAAAGTTTGATCTGATTTTACTTTTTTAAATTTTATTTTATTTTAATTCTGTTTTTTATTTTACCTTTAGAAACTTTTTTTGTGACAATAGCTAGTAATATCAGAACGTAAAAGACAACTTTCATGTATTAAGTTGTGGCTGCTGTCCCCAAAAACGAAGTGGCAACAGTGTTGTTAATGCATTTCCCGAAAGATAAGGGTGTAAACAAAACTAACGACTGGAGTTTAGTTTGAGGAATGTGCCTAATTTAATAGATGATAACGTTAAATAACTGCAGCCTATTTTTTATAACAACTTTTATCGTTCCTCAGATTAGGCATACTATCGACTAGAATTACGCAGCTAATGCCTAGTGTCCAAAGAGTGACAATAATTATTTGAAGTGTCAAGCACGATGAATCATTTCATGAATGGCTGTGTAAATGTAGATCATCTCAGCCAGGTCAGCTAAACATAGTACGGTGCCTTCTAGTTTATTATTGATTTTAAATTGCAGCTCACGTTTTCCGAATTTGTAATCACACTCATCACTCACATAACTATAAAATGTAATCCTACAAATTTTGCTGTAAAATAAGTTAGTTAGTTTCTCGCAGTTTCTTACAAAATTGTATTAGTATGCAATAATTATCGTTTCGTAAGGTAATTTTTGTTTGCAAAATGATGAATGTTTGTCGTTTGTAATGTGAGCTTCTGTGGTTTTATAGTCTAGTATTAGTTTCACTGCGTGGACGGTAAAGATTATCTGTAGGCCCAAACTGCAGCTTAACTAATAGTAGCTTAGGACAACAGAAAACAAAGACCTCGTATTTTCTGTATTTTAGGCTGCTTGTAATATTGAAAAAGGTATATTAATCTTCTTACATACATATAATAATACAGAACTCTCATATGTCACTTTTAGCAGGCAATTACTGTAACATACAATGCAGATTTGGTGACCTTTAGCATCGTGTGATTGCATGGCTGTAATTCAGAGTGCTATAAATGTACTTACACCGGTAATAAATTTAATAGCTGTTAATCTACGAAGGTCACGTTTAAAAAAAAACGACGAAATGGCATACTGTCTATTTAGCAGATCTACAGAAACAGACTATCTTTGACTGACTTTACTCAAGATTTATGTCCTGATTTTGATAGAACATATGAGTTCTCGAATTTTACTTTGTAATCACCTTGAACTCAGCTCAACTTTGACTATGTCCTGGAAGTAGCTATAGTCTTTAGTCTCTTGTCGCGGCTTATGCCTGGCTATAAAACGCATGTAATCGACCTGGAAGTTAGTCATTATACTTGTAGGTGAAAGCTTGTCATCGCTACTGACAGATTGGAACCATGTACCATGAAGCACGATTCACGTTTATGCAACATTACATCTTCAAACGGTATTACTCACGCAGCGTAACAGAAAATTCATAATTAATTAGGAGAAGGATACATTCTATTTTTGGTAAAATTACGGATTTCCGACGTCACAAAACTGCTGGCACCCGTTTATCAGGTACTACTGTTTAGCACCTTGTGCCAGAGATTAGGTAAACGAGAGAGCTAATTTTAAAACGCTTTTATATTTGTAAATTTGTGACATGCTTATTGATATCAGCCGGGTAAATTTGGAATACGACTAAGGTCTCAGTTGATTAGGAAATACGTATGCATTATCCTACTGTATGTTAATGTTATATCTGTCATCGAGAGTTGACGGTCAGTGACAGTGGTTCAAAGTCAATGTTATACCAGTCATCGAGAGTTGACGCTCAACGACAGTGTTTCAAAGTCGTACCTGTCATCAAGAGCTGACGCTCAACGACAGTGGTTCAAAGTCAATGTTATATCTGTCATCGAGAGCTGACGCTCAACGACAGTGGTTCAAAGTTAAGTCAGTGTTATACCTGTCATCGAGAGCTGACGCTCAACGACAGTGGTTCAAAGTCAATGTTATACCTGTCATCGTGAGCTGACGCTCAGTGACAGTGGTTCAAAGTTAATTTAATGTTAAACCTGTCATCGAGAGCTGACGCTCAAAAACAGTGGTTCACATTTAAGTCAATGTTATACCTGTCATCGAGAGCAGACGTTCAGTGACATTGGTTCAACGTTAAGTCAATGTTATACCTGTCATCGAGAGCTAACGTTCAGTGACAGTGGTTCAAAGTTAAGTTAATGTTATACCTGTCATCTAGAGCTGACGCTCAGTAACAGTGGTTCAAATTTAAGTCAATGTTATACCTGTCATTGAGAGCTGACGCTCAGTGACAGTGGTTCAAAGTTAAGTTAATGTTATACAAGGTACGTGTCATCGAGAGCTGACGTTCAGTGACAGTTGTTCAAAGTTAAGTCAATGATATACCTGTCATCGAGAGCTGACGCTCAGTGACATTTGTTCAAAGTTAAGTAAATGTTATACCTTGTCTGCCATATAGACGTAGTTGAAGGCTCAAACATTGATACCAAATAAGAATACAGAAGGCTAGATATTTCATTGGACTGGAAAATAAAAAGAGATCAACCGAGATCGGGTGCAACAAAATAATAAGAAATTTCAACTGAGTTGTCACGTCAATCATACTGCATGGCTCGGAAACACTGAGAACGACAACAAAAAACAAGCTACAGACTTTCATAAACGGGTGCTTGCATAGAACAGAAGTTGTGAATTGGTATAACATGATCACTAATGTGGAACTGAAGACAAGAACCAGACAAATAACAGTGGAGCAAATGATCAAGTCTCTGGAGATGGATAGGACATACTTTGTGGAAACGTGCTGAGAACATTACAATGCAGTTCTTATTCTGGAATCCTCAATGCAAAGAGGAAAAGGGAGGCCAAAGAACACATGGATAAGAGAATGTGAGACAAACATGAAGGCGATGAAGACGACATGAAAAGACCTTGAGTTGATGGCAAGGGAAAGGAATACTTGGCATATGTTTTCTGAAGGTCTTTGGTCCTTGGTGATGATGGCGATGATGATAGTGGTGAAGTGTGTGTTTTAATATGTATTATGTAGCGTGTGATAGACACTGAATGATAAATACTCCGTACATGAATTTTTTTGTTTTAATGTGCATGATTGATTATCTATTTATATATGTACACAGAGACCCTACTTTTCAGGCGATGATTTTTCTTCGATTGTTACAACATTCTTTCAAGTATTGCATTGATTGATAAATTATTTAAAATATGCTTGCTCTTAATGTGTTGATGCTTCAAATGTGACACGCTTTTCAACATTCCTCCACAGGAAAAGGGCAAGTATAGACTACACAACTCCAATGTAAGGTTATCTAGCACCTCTGTTTATTCTTCTAAATGTGTTGATTGTTGATTGTCCATAGATAAATTCGCGCACAGAGATAGACGTGGAGAGAGGCCATAATAATAAAATAAAATAAATAATTATTGACCTATGTATATACAGTTTAATTATGTGCTTTCGTTGACTTATGCGTATTATCGTTATTTGTTGTAGAGGATTACAATTTTAACAGGACGGGGTAGTCGTCCTCATGCTCAATCGTTCTTAGTTGCATGTTACAATATGCTTGGTAGGTTACATTGCATTCTTTACTTCATTTCGGACCCCGGCATCACGTGGCAGAGTAATTGAATGATTGAAATGGTATAACAAGATCACTAATGTGGAGCTGATAACAAGACCCAATATTTACCATTGTTATTGTTGATCAGAATCGATATCACTGCCCTCTGGGCAAACTCATAGGTGCTCAGTCTCCCTCAGCACATGTCGAAGAGTATGAATGCTAACTGGACCTGTTGCACGCTGGTTGTACATACGACGCATGAATCCTTTCTCACGTCCATCTCTGCTAGTCCCACGTTTGTTGCCAAACTCCAACAGTCTCAGCCTTGTTGATTCATTCATCGCTGTGTCGTTATCTAGCAGGCGATCGATAATTGCCCTTAGTATCTCTCCGTTATCCATGTCCAGTGTCCTTACTATGGGTGCTCTCGATTCTGTCAGCTCTCTCATTGCCACGTAACCCTGCATCACTAGGACAGTAGATCCATATCAGTTCTGGACGACGTGAGGATTCTATTGATGTTTTCCATTTCTGCCCCAGAAATCCGTTCTGAACTTTCCAAAGCATGGCTTGAGAGTCTGATAATATAACTGTCACTGTTTATGTAGTTTCAGATAGCCACCTCAGTGCTGCAGTAACTGCCTCTATCTCAGTTCTCATGCTGGAGGTTGTTGTCATGTAGGCTCCACTCTGTTCAGCGATGACCCTGCCCTTTATTCTTGCAGAAAAGCCCCATCCTAAGTTCTCACAACGCACTACAGGCCCATCAGTGCACACAATAGCGTCATCATCCCCAGCATGATCACTTATGAACTGATTAATTTCCAGATCTGCTTTTCCGTTGACCAAGATCTGCACTCTCTGCTAAAGCTAATGATGACCTGCTGGTAGTTTATCCAGTTCTCCCCTGACTTACTCCACTCTTCCCCTTTGGATATATTTTCAACCCTGGTCACATGACCAATCGTAGCCTCTGCCTGTGCCATATATTACAGCCCCCTCTTTATTCTTACTCCTTTGATGTCAGCTACGTTCTCATGTAGGGGGTGTCTTTTGTCGGTGGTTACCCGCATATAGGCTTTTGCCGTGGCCATCGCATGTCTGGATCTAATCGAAAGCAATCCGAGCATGTACTCGTATCTCATTGTCACAATGGGGTATCACGAGTACAGCTCAAAACTAGTCGCAACCTTCATTTTGAATGCTTTCCATTCTTTTACATTGTGACGCTGACAGCGTGAGTGTTCCTAGCCCGAACTCGATTACTGAAATCACGAGCTGATGACACAGGAGAAACAGCAGTCTCTGTTCCATGCGCGCAGCAGCCATTGTTTTTAAGGCTGGCAGTCCTCTCTTGCACTTCTGTATGATCAGTTCGATGTGATACTTGAACGAAAGCCCACGACCAAACATTACTCCCAGATACTTCACTTGTCTTATCTACATTAAAAGTGATGAATGGAACGTCTGTTTTCACTGTGGAGTTGTTCAAAGAGCACCACATCACACAGGTCATGTTGGGGTTGACCTTTGATCCGCTTTCCTCACACCATTTAGAAACCACATGTTGTGTCTCTTGTATGCCTTGGATCATTTCTGTCTGAGCCAGTTCTGTACATGAGTATTTCATCTGCGAAAGTTAATGTTCTCCTGTCCTGTTGATTGAAAGGTTGCTACTTTTGCTGTGTATATGTTAAACAGCAGTGGTGATAGTCGAGAACGCTGGGGTAGTCCTGGTCCCATGCGCATTGGTTCTGATTTCCATGTTCCCAATCGAAATACAACTAATCTATCCTTCACGGCAGCTGATATCCACCTTGTTATCCCCGGGTTTGCACCACACGCCATATTAAACAGTCTATTGGGGTTGCAAAGTCCACACTGTTATAAGCATCCTCTAGGTCAATTGCGACAGTCACCGTTTCTCTTTTACCCTGGAATCCCTCGTACGCAAACGTTCCAGTGTTATCTCATGTTGTTTTCATAGGCCTACAGCTACTATTGGTATCAGGAAGGATGTGTGCATTTTTGAGGTGATTCATTACTTGTCTTGCCACTATATTTTCAATTAATTTACCATAGACATGAACGTAACTGTGTAGCCAGTCTCCGGCACCTCAACATTCTGTATGTACCATTGGAAAAAGACAGGAGAAGTCGCTGGAAAACGATAGGACATACTCAGAGGAAAAATGTTTATAGCATAACTAGGTAATACTTGTTGTACAATGCCCAGGTTGGAAGAGGTAGAAAGTGACCGAAAAACACATGGAGAAGAAAATTGTAAGTAGAATTGAAAATGGCGAGAAAGGCATGAATAGATGGCGAACTAAATGCACGCGACATAATTGGAATGAGTTTGTTGAGAGCTATTACTTATTGAGGCCATGAGGGGTAGTGAATCAAAGAATGACTGTACACAGTGCTTTGCTCTTTTCTGTATACAAGCATGTCTTGTTTGCAAGTGGAGACATCAAATATGCGATGCTATCTCTGATCTGAGACCCAGTGTGAGCGGGTAGCAACCGTAATAACAACACCACGGAGAGCTAACGCGAGATGTACTTCTTTAAGTTCTGAGTGATTAAAACAGTTCAGATCACCTTGTGCACTTTGCGCACGTAAAAATCTCTCGATAGTTGGAAATCGTAAATAGTAGGCCGTTAGACCGCTGCCCTGGCAAAATTTAAAAATGAGAAACCTACCCACCACAAAAAAACGTATAGAATGTGTGATTCCTATATACACACCTTGTGATTATTATCGGTGCAACGAAGTTTATGCACTGTGCTGATATCCTCTTTGTGTGATCTAATGGAGTTCATCGGAGCACTGGTTGAGATGTCCATTTGCAATTAAGAAAGTACGGGCTGCTAATACTGCTGCCTATAGGGATATATCTATTGTTCAAATGATTGCTCCTGTGTTTTGTTGAGTGCAATAGCAAAAGCTAAAATCACTGAAAACTTGGCGACGCCTCAACATGACAAGAAGGCTTGTATCTTATGGCCCTCAACTGACACAGTGAACGAGATCCCGCAATACTTAGATACTGCCTGTGATAATTCTCGTTTGTTCATTCACAAAATTAACAAATCACTCTTCTGTCTTTACTCTTAACAAAATGTTGAAGAATAAAAGATTGGAATATGTAGAAGTTTTCTTTTATTATTAAACTAAATAATTAATCTTGTCATTCATTAACTGACGACCACTTGCGAATAGATGTTTGAAATCCGAATAAAGTAGACAATTGACCTCTGAATGGGATAGTTATACAGTAATGTGTACTCAGGTAACGTGCATTAAAAGCACAGTGCAACGCGCAATGATTCCATGTTTTCCCTAAACGCTGGGGTGAATATTTTCAAACACACTAAACAAGAACAACAGCGTATTCTTTTAATATGCCTTCAATTTAATTTTCACGGAGTAATTAGCACCATTTCTGCTTTCATTAATGATGGTAGGATTATTTCATTGTTGTTTATAAATATAAGGAATAAGAAAGCGAGTAATATTATGGGATTCACTTCGTTGTGTGGACACAATTGTGAAAGCCATGATTGAAGTTGTTCATTCTCATTTTTAATTTATTACTTGGTGGTTGCTTTTATTAGCTGCATGTGCCATAGATGTACGTAATCAATTTTTGTCTGTCAGTAATTTCGTTTTTTTTTTCTGTTCTAGATAACAGCGTATACTAAAAGCTGAAATCAAATAGAACGAACTAATATCTGTTGTCTTGGCATTTCCGTTTTTAAAGACATGTATAAACCATATGTGAGTCACTGAGTAGATAAATTGTGTGTGCGTTTGTTTTGTGTGTGGCACCCTCTATTGAATGTTTAATTACTTTGACTGATTAAACTGGTATACACACATTTTGGTGCCTTAAATTTTATAGCTGTTCTTGAGTAATTTTAAGTTGCTGATTCCAAAAATGTAATCAGATTTTTTCTATCAGCTCTAGTTTTTAAGATAACTAAGAATGACCATATTAGTAATAATAATAAATTCTTTAAGCGCCAAACACGGCGCATAAGGCAGAAACCAGTGCTCTCCAGGTTGTTCGTTGTGACGCCACTCCTCTTAGCTCTTGCACATTATTTAGGCCCAACGTTCTTCCTTCTCTTATTATTGTTCTTCTGAGTGTTTCTTTTGGTCTTCCTTTTTTCCGCTTACCCTCAGGAACCCAAGTGAGCGCCTGTAGTGGTATTCTGTTGTTTTGCATTCGTAGGACATGACCGATATATGACCATCGTCTTTTCCTTATATAGTCGGAGACATATTTCTGCCTAGAGTCTTCTCTTATTTGTCGATTAGTCTTGAATTCTTTCCAACTGATGTTCATGAGTTTTCTAAGACATTTGTTCTCGAATGTATTCAGCTTGTTCTCCAATGATTTTGTTATTTTCCAACTCTCACAGCCGTATGTTAACACTGAGATAACATTTGAATTAAACAGACGAAGCTTGGTATGTATATTCAATGATCGTAATTTCCAAATGTTAGATAATCTATTGAAGGCGCTAGCTGCCAAAGCAATTCTAGTATGGATTTCTCTTGTTGTGTCACCATCCTGAGTCATTTTACTGCCTAAATAATTGAAACTTTCAACTTTCTGTAGTTTTTCCCCGTTCAAGATGATATCAAAGGTCTCGTTAGAAAAGTTCATAGCTTTAGTTTTAGAGGCATTTATTTGGAGACCAATTTTAACCGAGAGATGACACAAATTATTTATTGCTTCTTGGGATTGTCTTGGTGTTGAACTTAAGAATGCTACATCATCTGCGAAATCCAGGTCCCCCAGGAATTTTCCATTTGTCCATTTTATACCCAATTGTTCATTGTGGGTATACTTGTTATGTACAATCCTAGAGTTATATTACCAAAAATGTAATAAAACTTTATCACTAGCACTTGTTTAGTCAACACGCAAAAAGGATCTTTTCGAGGACTTCCTGGAATGTGATATGCCCGGACAGTCACGCTTAAGGGTCCAACAGTAATCTGCATCCCAAAGTCCCTGGTATCTCTCTTCCATTGTTTTTATATCTTGGTGAAATATTTTACCTTGCTCCTCACTAAAGTAGTAGAACTCTTTTTCGATCAATGAGAGGCTTATTGACAATATTTTTTTCTCCAACTTTAAATTCATCCCTCAACGGCCACTGTTTCTTTGTCCAGTGCATATCTTTTGCCCTGCTATCCCACAAACATATAAAACATGGATATTTGGTGAATCCCATTTGCTGGCCAAGCAAGAAGCTCATCATTTTAAGATCTACACAAACCATCCAGTTATGTTCTAAATACTTCAACTTTTCCAGAACTGTGCTTGTCGTAGCATACTCCTCCTTCATTGTAGCAGAATGAGCAATTGGAATTGAGCCATATTTGTTACCATTGTGTAAGAGAACACCCTTCAAACTTCTTTTAGAGCTGTCAATGAAAAGTCGACACTCATTTGGTGTATAACTTAAACCCATTTTGTTAACAAGACCTCCAACATTAGTACAAAACACAAGGTTGTTTTCTTTACAAAAGAATGGAATAAAACCTTGCTCTCTGCTGCGATAAAATGTAACCTTTGTTTCAGCAGTAAGTAATTTTAGTAGAATGAGCAATTGGAATTGAGCCATATTTGTTACCATTGTGTAAGAGAACACCCTTCAAACTTCTTTTAGAGCTGTCAATGAAAAGTCGCCACTCATCTGGTGTATAACTTAAACCCATTTTGTTAACAAGACCTCCTACATTAGTACAAGACACAAGGTTGTTTTCTTTACAAAAGAATGGAATAAAATCTTGCTCTCTACTGCGATAAAATGTAACCTTTGTTTCAGCAGTCAGTAATTTTTTTTTCTTTCAATCTTGAAGCCAAAAGTTCTAAAGATTCCTTGGAGAGATATAGATCTCGGATTAGATCATTTAGTTCAAGCTGGTTGAAGCGTTGAGCATCTGAAAAATCATCTTCGAAATCACTATCATTGTCACTTGTCGTTCCACATGCCTCTGCTGTCACATCTTCTAGCAGGGAATCCGAAATCTGACTGAAAGTTAGAATTGGTATGTCATCTCCGTGTGGAACAGGTCGCCTAGCAGAATCTAAATCTGGATACTTCCACTTTTTGTGATTTTTTCCATAATTCCCTTAATATTCACAACACAGAAATAACAGTCATCATAGTGGTTCTTGGGCTCTCTCCAAACCATTGGAATTTTTAATTTTAAACATTTTCTTTTCCCACAAGTCCACTGTCGCATGATGAGTTAAATCCGTTTCCCGAATGAAACTAAACAGAAGAGTATCTTGATTGTCTGTTGATTTAATCTGCATCTCCGCACCTTCCTGTCTCCAGTTCATGTACTGTTTATCAATTGTGTTGTTGGCTTCTTTCCATAATCAAAGTGTTCATGCACACCGTCATTCGCGCACTTTTTCGGGAGAGTACATATAAGGGAAACAATATAATTATTGTCTAACTTTCAACCATAGTTGCACCCTTAGCTGTGGTTGAAAGTTAATGTATTCTCTCGAAAATAGAAAAGTGCGCAAATGACAGTGTGCATGATGTGACCGACCGACGTACTTACGGCGGGATTTATGGTATTGGATGGATGTCTAGTGATCCATGTGCGACAATTACTGACACATTTCCACACCTATATGTGAGTTACTGATTAGATGAATTGTGTGTGCGTTTGTTTTGTGGGTGGCACCCTCAGTTGAATGTTTAAGCCTACCATCAATAGAAAGTTCTGGATCCAGCACCATGGCTATAAAACCAAAACTCACAGGAATAAAACAAGCGATAAAAAGCGTGGAAATCATTACAACCATTCTGGATACCTTTTGGTTTCTGTTGTAAATACTGTCAGCTTGAGAACCAGTTATCGATTGTTGACGCCATTTTGTTTTTGAATGCAGTTTTATAACCAAAATGATTGTGCAGATAATGACGACAACAAATGAACCACCTGGGACAAACACGTTGTTGATTGCGAATGAAGCGTCCTCTATTTCCTCTCTGTCTCCTGTGTAAACAAGTCGAATGATCGTTTTGTTTCGTCTGGGGTCAAATCTCATACCCAGTCTGTTAACGACGTAAAGTGGGGCAACACTTGAGATGAGAATGATGAAGATGCAGATAATTACAACCGATACTCGTTTGGTGTTATGTTCGCTAGTTTATTTGTTTAATGTTTGCTTTGTCACTGAATGGCTGTAAAAATAAATATAGCCCCTGCCTCTAGAATCAAGAGTTTTATTGTTGTTCGGGTCGGTGCGAGTGTAGCAAGAGAGTGATCACACATCACAATATAATCATCATCATCATCATCATCATCTCGCCCACCCTACCACACAACCGATACTCGTTTTGAGGTGATGATATTTTTTACCTGATTAAAATAATTCCAAATAGAAGAAATTAATAAATAGAAATGAAACGGAAATAGTTAATAATAAGACAAAATAATAATGTTATGACAAGGCATATTGTACATAATTTCAAGACTAATATGTTAACAAAGTATTTGCTGCCAGACTGTGGAATAAATAAACCCTCCGTATTTATGAGAAAAACAATACTACTGAATTAGTTCTCGAGTCAGGAAAGGAAAAAGCAGCGAGAAGGGAACTGGCCACCATATCTGTCAATACTGCACCTAGTAGGCCTATAGTGAAGTTACTAACTTTTAACTCCCCTGCGGCAGTACCATCTATGGAAGTACTTTTACATTGAATATTGCTGCATAGATGTACGTCACTAAAGATGAATCATTTAGAACAATCAGCTGAACAATCAAATAGCTCTTACACAACTAACAACATAAGCATTCCACTGGCATTTAAAATATCAATTTACTAAATATTACACCAGAATACTACAACACACGTGTCTGATACGATAATATTCATATTTAAATAATAATAGCTGTTAATTAATTACTAGTCGCGTGTCATTATTGATTATAATGAAAAGGACTATAGCTCTCATAGGCATGTCGTACAAGGCAACTAACATGAGGTTACATACTCAGCTGGCAACCTCACCATATAAAACACATTGCTTGTGAAACCACTACTACAAGTGCAGGTGTCCTACTGTGGGACCATCTACCGTGGTGGTTCCATGCTGCTTGTTAAGTGAAAAAGACAATGCTGCTGAATTAGTTACTGTAATTGATTAGTTTTTTTCATGCTTAGAATGTCTTTTAAAAAGTACTTTTATTATGCTCTTGAATTAGGGAAGGAAAAGGCAGCACGGAAGGGAACTGGTCATCCTACCTCACAAACATAAAGCTAGACTTAGTGTGATCAAGTTAATAACAATGACATTTTTGCTATGAGTCGACCTTCACATTAGCCGTTAAAGGTCATTAAGGTCAAATTCGTCCCATAGTGGGTACTTCTTCGATCATTTTCATACGTCCATTTGGAGCTGTTCAAAGATAGCAGTGGTCAACTTGAGTCTATATAGTGTTGTTTTTTACAGGAAAGATACCTGGGATGACCCTATACGTTTTCTCTGGTCTTCATATGTTGGGCACCTTTGTTCAGCACTCATTTTATCTGTGCCACAGTTCCACTCACCAAGGTATAGTTTAAGAGAGAGTTACGGTTCACGGCCACTACAGAAATTGGAAGAATCTAAAGACCCTGTTGAGTTTTAGTTAAGTTTTTCGGTTCTTGTTTGTTCTTGAGGGTTTAGCCTTTTTATGGTGACTCACGTTCCTTTCAAATTAGATTGAGGCCCTTTCGTTATTTATATCAGATGGAAATTCCTTGTTTTTTTTTTTTTTTTTGTAAACTCTGTCATTTGATGCATGGTAGTGAAATAACGCTTTGACCCAAAAGGATTGATAATATCTATCTGATAGCATGACTAAACCCTGCAAAAAAAGTAATCCTAAAAGTTATTGCTAGCTCCGCCATCGCTACCCAGACCTCATTGAAAGTGCATGATGATAAGTAATTTTATTTTTGTTTTAGAGATTCGATACATCGTTGTTGCAAGGCGATGTTTGTTTACTGTTGCTAGTAAGTTTATTATTGGTGGTATGAAGTGATGATCAGGAGTCGCCAACATGGTGTGTGGGGTATAGATAAGTCCATAGACGCGAATGGGTATAGGTCCTTGATCAACTATTTATAGTACACACACCCTCATACCACATGTAGAAGTCAGAAAGGTTGAAAACGGCTTGTACGATTCCAACTTTTATTACGATACAACACGTATACGTTGACATCAAATATATATACTGTCATTGGGACAAGGTTCAAGCACATCAACATCATGTAGATAATATTAATTCACTGCATCCAATACGACAGAGACTCTGGCAAAATATAGCCGCATATGTGCCGGGCTTCCAAATATATATAATTCTCTGTATCTCCTCTGACAAAACAAGTCATGTACATCTCTGGCAAAATAAGCCGCATAAGTGCCGGGCTTCAAAATATATATAATTCTCTGTATCTCCTCTGACAAAATAAGTCATGTACATCTCTGGCAAAATAAGCCGAATGAGTGCCGGGCTTCCAAATATATATAATTCTCTGTATCTCCTCTGATAAAATAAGTCATGTACATCTCTGGCAAAAAAAGCTTCTTCCAGCAGACTGTGGGTATCACAGTGCTACTAATATATATGTGCTCTTAAACTCCAGCAGACCGCACCAGGAGTAAGCAACCTCAATATCAGCCAACCATCTTGGGCTTGTAACATCATAACAATAAGTTCTTGGCTACAAAATAGCATAAAAGTACTTTTACCTTTACTGCCATCCAGGAATAAATAACTTAAACATACGCCATCCTAGGCTATCAGAAATATCACAGAAATATCTCAGGGGAAATCTCAAACATTTCTATCACACAAAAGACTCTGTTCCCCGTTCACACCGTCAGAGAAACATGGCTGAACACCTTCTCAGCTCACAACGCCCAGGCCGACTGTCACGAGATACAGTCACCCAGTCCCGCCAAACCAACACGCATTCGCGAATACACGCGTGACGTGAGTTTAGCTCACCCGAGAACAATCTGCAACGTTCTCGTAAACTGTTCTAGAAAAATCATCGAACAGAAAATCTTAAATGAACAAATGGCAAGTCAAGGGAGATAACAACTAAATCAGACCTGTACCAAAAAGTATTACATCCAGTAATCTCCCTTAGACCATATAAAAAAGTTTACATCCCTAGCTTAAGACAAACAGACTTTAACAGTCTACCGCACCCCCCAGTGAAAAAAAATGATAACATTTTTTTAAAACATACATCGAATAGAAAAAACTAAAGAGGGCGGTAGCATACAAATATCTACACATAAGTATACTCTATATAAAGTCTTAAATACCAGAGGGATAAGAGTACCCAAAAGGAATGCAGATAGGCCATCATATTATAAGTAAAAGTAGAAAATTGACGAGTGAACAAGGACAAGATCAGATACGAAAGGAAAGAATAATGAAGAAAGGAAGCAATGCCCTAAGAATGAAGAAGACAAAAATAAGACAAGGTAATCAAAACCAATGCATAGCATAAATGAATACCATAGAAATATAGCAGCGTATTAGACAATCTAAATTCACATACACATCCCAGAAAAAAAATTATGAGCATGATAACCCAGACAACAGGCTCATAACATATAAATGATGCGCTGATAAAGGGCTTCAAAATATATAACGCCATAATATCAGGCTATACTGACGCACAATGGAGCGTCGGGTGAGACAAAAAAAATATCTCACAACATTAGAGAATATATTTTTCTAAAAGTACTAACATTATATAAAAAAGGAGCTGCCACAATCATACAATAAAGTGCTGGCAACATTACAATGCTAGAAAAAAATTACATACATATGACTTCATATATCCCAACAAAAATACAATATCAACATGTCTCGCCATGAAAAATTTAAAAAAAAAAGGTGTCATTACCATATTATACTTTAACATATTGATCTACAACATTATAGAGACACCAACATATCATCAGCACCAAGTTATAACATATTATAACACAATATCTCTTAATATAACATCGTATACAATAATGTTAACTAACTCTAGCAAGTCCAAAAAAGAGATGAATTCCGAAGTCCCAGACAATGCTGTACTCAAGAGGGCACCACAGACATCTAAAGTAGCGGCAAATGCCAAATGGTAAACAGAGACGTCAAACTGTTGAGACTCTCCATATAACATCACTGACTTGCTGGGAAAGCATACCCTGTGAAACAATATAAATGAGAATCTCTTTTTGATAACTGTAGGATTTTATAATATACAATAGTTTATTTAAATCTCTACTCATCAAATGTGGCCGAGTAAACTTCCGGCCCTTATATGGTGATAATCAAACCTTCTTCCGTTGCACTAGAGACGGTAACAGAGAAAGTAATACAAACTGTTCACAATTATGCATTAAATAGAGTTAAGCAAATGTACTAACAGAATGTTACTGTATAACAGTGTCGTGGGTATATAATAAACCCCGAAATCTATAAGAAAATCCAGAAAATGAGAGTCAAGTAGAATCATGTAATTTATGTAAAGAAAAGTCGTGAGTATACACATGATACCCACGTCAAAAGGAAAATCTGGAAGATGGTAATGATGGCTAAGAGCGTCATGACAGCTGACAATCTGAGATTTTGTGCAAGACAAAGGAAATGCAGTTGATAAATGCGTACATCCTAAAAGATGAACTGACGTCATAGCCTGTGTACTAGGCAAAGAAAAAAAGTAAGAAAGATATAATCAAGATGTAAAAGTATACAGCAGTAAACTTGGACCTACGTCAAAGTTTAAAAGAAAAGCAGTAAGCACGACAAAAAGTCGTAAAAGACGAAGATACTGAGCTAACCGGCCCAGCAAGAAAAGTAAAGAAACTCAAAAGGTATAGATATGTACTAACCATTAAGTTCGTACATGTTGCAAAGAAAACACTAGTCATTGCAGCAAAGAAGTTGCAATCAACGTGACTGGATATAGATTCAGTCGTAGTGATGAAGTCTGTATGTTTGTCAGCCAAAATCGAAGGATCTTCTTCCATAATAGTAGTTAAAGAAGGATCCAAGTTAGAGCGACGACGTACTGAAGTATGTCGCACTGGGCTACCAGAAGCACCAAAATTAGCATGATGAACAATTGTATCATCAATATTGCAAGATTGCACCAAATTAGCAGAATGTTTCACGTTAGCAGAATGCACCTGGTGAAAAGATTTTGGCATAGTCCCTAAGGTAGAAGCAGTAAGGTGCTGTTGCCGTTCCTAAGCAGCAATTTGTACAGGCGTACAAACCTTTACACCATGTATCTGTGCGACAGTAAGGTCGCGCCGATAGGTGCTCTGAGCAAACATGCATGTATATAACCAGTGAAAAATGATGTGGCAATGTAGACTATGGCAGTCAGAAAAGTCTCAACTGTCCCAGCAAATGTCACACATTCCACTACATTACCAGTTGCGAAAGATGGATGAACTAGAGACTGTCTAATCTCAACAGTCGTACATCCAGAATCAAATAGAACTGAGACTGGAATATTATTCACCAATCCTTTATGTAGAGTAAGAGACCCTCTTCCGTCATGCGCAGCTGCGGCAGGAAGAGGGGGTAGAGGATGACCGCAACTCAAGGTAGTTATAGCTGTAGGTTGAAACAAAGTTGTGCATTGGGGGCATTGAGATGCCCTCTCAAAATCGAACGCAAAACAAGCATTAGCATTAGCGACATTATTATTATTTTTTACCTTGATTATTAACCTCCAGTTTCCTGAAGAAGAATCATTACGTGATGGACCCCATTGGTTCTGTCCAAAATTACGATTATTCCTCCTATCAAAATTGCGCTCAGCACTTTGAGATCTACGGCGCCAATTAGGATCATATGGTGTTGCTGAAGCAACGAGTAAACCTTATTCAACTTTAGAATTGCTAACCGTAACATTAGGATGCGCCGTGACATATTGACGACAGCATTGCTCCATATCTTTTATGTTTGGAGGTTTTTGCTCATGTAGAAAGGAAAGAAAAGGTTTACTAACTGATGACATAACTTTGTCACGAAGCAGTAAGTCAACAATGGCTTCATATGTGTGTTCAGTTTTTGACAATTCCACCCAACGTGAAAAGGTCAGGCGAATATCGGATATAAAATCTGAAAAATCCTTCACTGTCTCTGGCAATAGAGACTTAAAGCGTAGGCGATAACCTTCTTCATCCAATTGGTATTTTTTTAAATAAGACCTCGCTGACAACATTATAGCTATTTTTGTCAGTATCTTCCACCGACTTCATAGTGTTTTGAGCATCACCTGTAAGTAACCTACCAAGTTGATCACAATATTGCGACTTGTCTATCTTATGAGAGTCGCATGCTAATTCAAATATAGTTAGATAGAATGCAATATCGTCTCTGGTAGGGTTGAAAGCAGGTAGTTTAATATCATAAGGTTTAATATTTGCATTATTAGAAGAATTATTTGATTTACTTTTTGAATTACCCATATTCACTACCTTTATTTTCTCCAGCTCCATTGCTAAGACTCTCTCGTCATGTAACATTTTATCTTTTTCAGCTTCTAGTTTCTTCTGTTCAGCCTTCATTTGCATTTTGATTTTTCTTTCTTCGGCTTCTAACTTCTTGTGTTCATCCTCCATTTGCATTTTTTTTATTTTCAGCCTCCATTTGCATCTGGATTTTTTTATTTTGGCTTCTACTTTCTTTTGTTCAGCCTCCATTTGTATTTTCATTTTTTTTAATCTTCAGCCTCTCTTTCTAGTTTCTGTTTTTCCATTTCCATTTGGAATTTTCTCTCTTCTGCTTGCATTTTTTGTCTCTTTTCTTTAGCCTTCTGCGCCTTGCCATATTCCGCAAGTGCAAATTCCTCTAATTTCTCTCCAGTCTTGCCAAGGGCTTTCCCTTGCTCAATAAAATAATCCAAAGTAGACATTATGTCCAATTATGTGAGATAAATACCTTGTGTAAATATATTACTTGTGAAACTCACTTTTATCCCAACTCAGTGGGTGACAAGTCTTTGAACAAGAACTTGTATAATTACTTTACTTATCAATAATATAATTAATTAACTATATACTTATTGTGCATATAATCTTGACAGTGTATAACAAAAAGGATAGCACAGACAAGAAAGACAAAGATCCGACATAAATAACAAATGAAAACCTTCGCAGAAATCAACAAAACAATAAAGCAGAACTAAAGTAGAATATTACAAAGCTTGTAATGGCAGCTGCGAATATACTAACAAAACAACCAACCACACAGTGCATAAACGAAAACGTGTAAAGAAATAAATGATAGGAAGATGAGGCAGACAAATACAAACACATTAATCAAAACTAAAGAACATAGAAAAATATTACAAAAACGACAATGATACATCTCGGCACAACTAAACAAATAAATCACAAATAACCAAACACAGTGGACTATAATACGCAGCAAAAATGTTTGCTGGAGAGATTTCCACTGCGGGAAATTCGCGAAGAGTCCCTAAATAACGCTTTTGTAGGCCCTCGGTAAAGTGGGATATATCCTACAAAAGTCTCCTCCCAACCTGCCCGCAGAAATGAAACATATATGACATAAATCACAGAATATAATTAGCCTAAATATGTTGAGAAAGGTCTAATTTAACCACAATATAGAGGCACAGTTTACAAACAAACAAATAGCCACTTATCTTTTAAGATGACAAAAAAATCCCCGCTTCCACAGTAGCAGCAATGATGAAACAGCAAAACAGAGCTAAAGAGCTCCGTTGGTTGTCAATCCTGGAACTTCCAAGTAGAAGTGACTTTCAACACAACTCCAAGTACTGACATCCAAAGTTGGCTGGAACACTGCATTCTTGACACGAAACTACTTTAATGGCGCTCGACACTGGAACTCAAGAAGGCGTACAGGAATCATGGAATTCTGGTTAACTTGTTTAGAAAACTTCCGGGAAACGCCAGGTACTTCCAGATGATAATGACAACAGTTGAACTATTATGTTGATAGCCCCATCAAGCTGGCAAACCACTGTTGCAAAAAGCGATGTTTGTTTACTGTTGCTAGTAAGTTTATTGTTGGTGGTATGAAGTGATGATCAGGAGTCGCCAACATGATGTGTGGGGTATAGATAAGTCCATAGACGCGAGTGGGTATAGGTCCTTTATCAACTATTCATACTACACACACACACCCTCATACCACATGTAAAAGGCAGGAAGGTTAAAAACGGCTTGTACGATTCCAACTATTTATTATGATACAAACACATTATACGTTGACATCAAATATATATACTGTCATTGGGACAAGGTTCAAGCATATCAACATCATGTAGATAATATTAATTCACTGCATCCAATACGACAGAGACTCTGGCAAAATATAGCCGCATATGTGCCGGGCTTCCAAATATATATAATTCTCTGTATCTCCTCTGACAAAACAAGTCATGTACATCTCTGGCAAAATAAGCCGCATAAGTGGCCGGGCTTCAAAAATATATATAATTCTCTGTATCTCCGATGACAAAATAAGTCATGTACATCTCTGGCAAAATAAGCCGCATGGGTGCCGGGCTTCAAAATATATATAATTCTCTGTATCTCCTCTGACAAAATAAGTCATGTACATCTCTGGCAAAATAAGCCTCTTCCAGCAGACTGTGGGTATCAAAGTGCTACTAATATATATGTGCTCTTAAACTCTAGTAGACCGCACCAGGAGTAAGCCACCTCAATATCAGCCAACCATCTTGGGCTTGTAACATCATAACAATAAGTTCTTGGCTACAAAATAGCATAAAAGTAATTTTACCTTTACTGACATCCAGGAATAAATCACTTAAACATACGCCATCCTAGGCTATCAGAAATATCACAGAAATATCTCAGAGGAAATCTCAAACATTTCTATCACACCAAAGACTCTGTTCCCCTTTCACACCGTCAGAGAAACATGGCTGAACACCTTCTCAGCTCAAAACGCCCAGGCCGACTGTCACGAGATACAGTCACCCGGTCCCGCCAAACCAACACGCATTCGCGAATACACGCGTGACGTGAGTTTAGCTCACCCGAGAACAATCTGCAACGTTCTCGTAAACTGTCCTAGAAAAATCTTCGAACAGAAAATCTTAAGTGAACAAATGGCAAGTCAAGGGAGATAACAACTAAATCAGACCAGTACCAAAAAGTATTGCAACCTGTAATCTCCCTTAGAGAATATAAACAAGTTTAAATCCCTGGCTTAAGACAAACAGACTTTAACAATCGTTCAGCCTGACCAGAGATGGGTACTTTAGGTAATAATTAGAGAACATTGAGAACTTTTGTTTTTATAGTAGTAGTAGCCACTTTAATAATAACTGACTATAGGAATGCGCCACTGTGGTTGTAACCGTCAGCTGTATTTTTCCAGAGTGTTACTTGCGGGGTGTTCTTTCCTCTTCTGCTTATTGTGACAGTTTCGTTTTACTCCATCTCAGGTGGCGCCGTGGGGAGCACCGCCACTTGTTTCGATCTGCAGCTTCATCCTTCCAGGTTGCTGAATTTATGTCTAGTGCCTTTATGTCTGTGTTTCACACATATTTGAACCTCTGATGCGGTCGCTTGGATATTCTTTTGCCATCTACCAGTTGTCCGTAGAAGATACCTTTATGAATGCGACCATCTTCCATGCGGCAGACATGGTCAAGACAGTGGAGTCTGCGCTGTCTAAGCAATGTATACATTGTTTGATTGAAGTCCAGCACATGACAGAATCTCTACATTTTGTTCTTCCACGAATTACCAAGGATGTGACGTAGATGTGTATTTACTGTAAATGTGTACAAAAACCTTCTTATACAATATTGATCGGAGCTATCGAAGAGTACGGGCGTTTGATGAGAAACCACATGAAACGAATGGGAAGTAATATTTCACTAGTAAATACTGTTTCTTGAGGAGTTAAAAGGGTTTACTATATATGTGGGCACAGTAGACTTCATCCGCCATGTCATGTTTCCCCACGTTGCCTGGATTGGTTATCCGGGTGTGCGCTACAGCTAGCCTTAACCTAACCCCAACCACGCTGGAGTTTTTTATCAAGCAGTTATCCTTAACCTAACACCGCCCCTTTTTCGAGCTTTGTCCAAACTAAGTGTCCTATAAAAATTCAGTTCAAATTAAAAACAAACATACACAAACAATTCCAATTCGATGAAAAATGCAGACTATCCGGTCAACATGGCGGCCTCCAGTCTACTGTCACCCTAATCAACCGAATTGATAGTTAGATGCCAATTTACGTACTCTGATCGTCTGCCAAAATCAAATTCGAAATAGCGGGCGAAATGAACTAAGTGAAAGAACGCGGTTTGCCTAACCACATTAAAAGTATCGTAAGACAGATGTGTCAAAAGAAGGTGCGCGGGAAAAAACAAACTACCCGCAGTAAGGAAACGGTCTGAATAAACCGAGGTAAAAAATTCAAAATATGATTCATTGATGAAGATTTTGAGGTAGACATTTGACGCATGTATGTAGACGACATCGGCTGTAGTATCTTAAGACCAATGTGTCAAAAAAGGTGGACGGAGTCAGCAGACTATCTCCGGCAGTAGAAAAAAGAGAAAGAGGTCCCACCGTAGTTAGGAAACAACCTGTGCAACGGAGGTGAAAATCTTATAATATGACTGGTTTACGGACGAATTTGAGGCTGACATTTGCCGCAGGTATATAGAGAAAGTCGGCAATATATGCAAAACGAGAGAAGCGAAGATGAAAGTCAAAGCAATAAATGTTAAAACAAACTATGAAGTATTCTGGAAGTCGGAAAATAACAGGGTGGGTAAGATGAAGACGGCTTTGATCCACTGAAGAATGAAAAACGCACACAGTTCAGTTTGTCTGAATTAACGAAACCTCAAAATGCGAGAGGGACAACGTTGACAATGTTAAACCGTCGAAGAAACCTTCAGATCAAAGAAGATTCTATTGAAAATAGTCCTCGATAGTCAAAAGGCTTATATCCCTCTGTGACGTACGTCTAGTTTGACAAGTGAATTTTCCCTGATATGATGGATGATTTAAAGGGACCCTTGGCGTTTCAAAACATTAGAACCCCTGAACATTTGTTGTAACTTTTCGTTTGCCAGAACGCATTCCACCGGGACTCATGTAGGATACAGCGACGAGATCAAGAGACAGACCGAGGGATCTTAGGGGAGACTATCGGCGCTATCAAAGACAGTAGTTTTCCCTGATACGAGACGCAGTTGCTTGCCGCTAATTTCGCGTCTCGGTGTCAATCGAGGAACCGAGCGAACGGGGGGAAAGCGAAACGGGCAGCAGCGAGCGGATACGAAGACCAGGGGGCGGTTTTTTCTTCTCTTGATTTGGCGGTCAGATCCCCAAAAGTTCGTGAGATCAAATAAGTTGTCAAGTTTATCATGTCCCACTCAACTTACATTTCATTTTAGCTAAATAGACCATGAAGAACTAGACACGTTATCACTCGCTGGCCAGACCTTTACAGAAGCACTAGCTTTATTGAAATCTTGTTATAGATTTTCCCCTGGATTTTTATATATATTTGCAGTGATTTCTAATTCTGTGCAAAGCGGTAAAATATATATTGTGTAAAGTGATCAGTGGTCTAGTCATTCTATTTCAAGGGATTTTTGTGTTAATTTAAATCTATTTAATTAAACCATCTCAAGAGTTCCAGTTTTAAATATAATGATCTATCTATTATATTATTTCAAAAGATAATAGATGCTTAAATTAACTTTTAAAGTCGCGAAGGAATTTATAATTAATAAATTCAGTTAAGTCCGAGTTTTATAGATGTGTGTTTTTAACCACTAGAATTCGCGCAGTGTTTATTAAATACATAATTAAATACTCGAGTGTATTATAGGCTTAACGGGAAATTCATCGCGCTTTAGAAGGTTATTTGTTTTCGGTATATTACATGTCTTTTTTTTCTTTTCATACAGAGTGATCGTAACCTGTGCGATCCCAGCATTAAGAAAGCAATAAAGAAATCAATCTAAGCAAAGCAAAGCATAAACAGTGTGTAGAGTTCCCCTGACGCAGAACTTGTTGAGATTGTGTAAATTTTTAATCTTTGAGGCGATTCTATGTTTGGAATTCCGCTATCTAACTTATAGCAAAGAAAGCACACCCAAAGACAAATTTAACGCACCATCAAACAACTTAAGTCGTAACGGGAAGAAGAACACTGGCCCGAGCTTTGTTAGTTTACTGACACAGAGAGATAATTCATAATTTCCTGAACAGTGATGTGACTAGTTTTCTCACTGGACTTAAACCATACCTCACGGATAAAGTGTACCAGCACGCGTAAGAATTTTATTATCCGCGGCATAGTCAAATAGACCACACCATCCTCACCCCGGTATCAGAGACCGTGCCCTCCCATAGAAACTGTTATTAAGAAAAGAGACACAACTACAGATTCATTTTCCAGCGATTACGGGATCCTTTTATGTGCTGACCGCCTACCCGCTAATCTGGGGCTAGAACTTGAACAAACACTCATACATTTAGTTTGAGGTGTAACTGCTATTGTGCTATTCTATGGAGTGCAAGATTTTTTCACAATCGGTAAGTGAGAGCAAGATGAGTGAAGGCCTTTGCTAGCGCGTGTATGAATGACAGGAAATTAATTCTTTTGTGTGACCATTTTGTTAACTTGCTTACCTGGTAACATATATCTTTTCTGTATACCCTACATTGTTCCTTTAAGTGGGATAGTTGATAATTTGTTAACTCTGTTTGAAACCACCTCCTTTCCATTTGCTTAGTAAAGGGAAGAACAGCAGGGAAGAACAGGTTTTTTTTCTATCACTTATACCTAACTTGGTAACACCTCTTTCAGAGTAATTAACTTTACTGTTAGGTTAACGTACCCGTGTTCCTGATATTATCTATCTCTGGACTGGGTTTGTCTTTGTCTAATGAGCGGGAAGGGCTTAGTCGATACCAATCTTCTTCACCCCTTCCAAACTTGTTATTTGCATTTGTGTACTTATGAAAATTTATGTAATATCTGATATTTTTAGTGATTGATGTTTAAAGTGAATAAAATCACATAAACTCATTTAGTTCTGTGTGTTGGATATACCCAAAGCCCAACATTTCCCCTATTCGTTTAATATAGTTTGTATCAACGTCGTGTGTGTGTTTGAAAACACCAAATCGGTGAGCGCGCAGATGCGAGTCTGGAAAACTGGCAAATAATTGTTTGACCAGGAGAGTGAAAGAGAAGATTGAGAGACACGATTTGTCGTAAATAAGTCTGTCTTTACTTTCCTCCAGCACGCTGTGAAGTAACTATTAAATCTCTACATTTTCTATCACTGAGCTTTCCATCATCATTTTCCACTCTAAACCGGACCACTATTTCTACGACTCTTTTCTCTCAAAATAAATTTACGACACCCTCTGTTGCGTCCTTTTTAAGTCCTTAACAGGCATTAACAAATATAGACAGTCTCAGGTCCTGACTTTGTTAAAAGTGTACGCACCAACTGAGATATTAGTAATACGTTTTGTATATTAAATTTATTGTGCACGAGAACGCACATTTTTGGAGATTTTGAAATTAACGCGCTTGTTGTCAAACAAAGGCGGATGACGTATCTGCTGAGAGAATCAAGCAGGATCCCTACCAGACAGTATGGTCTGATGATATATTTTAGCCCCTGCGTTCGGGCATATTGATTTTTACTTTGATGATCGGCTCACTGCATTCAAGACATAGCCCCAGTATCACAGAGTAAGGTATTGATATAATTGATTAAATATTTATTGAATTAATGTCGTCATTGACATAGATTTTACAAGTCGACCTCTTGCTGGTACCCTCATGCGTTGGGACCAGAATGAATCAAACTTGAACTTTTATGCATTGGAAGTCTCGAGCATATTTATAATGAAACTCGTTGATTGAAAGTAAGGGATTTACGTTATGGAATATTGGAATCGCCGTCATACGAGTAACGGCTTTATATGGAAGGTGAACCAAAAGTTAGAAGTTCATCCTAGGTTTTATTGAGCAAGTTAATGATTATATTATGATATTTAGTAGTCGTCTTCTGCTGACAATCTAGATAGGAGGGAATATCTATTTAATTGGATTGTATACCCTTGGTTGTACGATGAGGGATTGTGCTTGAAAGGTCAACCGTCTTTGAGAACATTTGTTAAACCTGCTATTCACTATTGCAAGATGAACCTTCAAGATTATGCTGATGTACTTTATGTTGATTAACCATGTACCTGATGGAATCTTACCTACCATTTTATCAGGAAGGAATTTTCGAATATATGCAAGATTTTCGTATCGTCCTTTGTCAACGTGATTGTCAAATAAAGCGTGGATTGTAACTTTAACCAATCATGAGTTCCAGTGGCCTTCCCTCGACACTGTTGGGGTTGATGTGACCGTTAGGACTTTGACTATTCGTACATTCATATTAAAAGAACATTCGCGTCTGATACACAAGCAAATAGCTAACTGTCATCCTTACACCATTCAAGCGTATGACTAACATTCAAGCAAGACAGCTACGAATATGGAGGTTACACCCTCCCATGGTAGAGTACTCAAAGTCTGCTTCCTATCATCGAGGAACTTCTAATTCAGATGAAGATTTTAAAAAAATGATATAGTGAAAATGGAAGGTGACGATTAAACGACACTAACTAAAACATGTAGATATTGTGGTGAAGTGGGATGTTATAAATATTTATAGGGGACTTAGTGTACTGACTGAGATCAGCTGTGAAGGTATCTATATCTAATAAGAGTAGTGTATTATAGATAACCTTACTTGCTGCCACATATGTATACCTCAGTCAGAATTATTCTGGAATAGTGTGATGAGTACGTTATATGTCTAGGGTATGTGTATGATGAAGTGTAAGTCATAACAACAACAGACAGATAAACAATTTAATTTATTCCACCACACTTGACAACACTGTGACACTCACATACATAAAACACTCTACGAGGATATCTTAAAGGAGTCACTGATAACTTTTCAAATAACAATATGTATTCAGTGCTGTCATGAATGTATATGTGTCCTGATTCAAATACAAAGGGAACCAGGAATCACAATCAATTTTAATTACAAGTTATATGTACAGAATTTATCAATATGAATCTTGTAGTGACATATATTATTAATAGTATCCTATGTGTGTCAGTTGTGTAGTGGTAATCTGAGGTAATACTGGTTTTGTTTTGTTCAAGCTCTGTTGGTATTTGTCATCATGACTTCAATAGTTTGTCTTTGTTGGAACTAGTATTGGAGATGTTCTCGGTTCCTGGCATTAAAACAATTAAATTCCCCTCTTAATTTTATTTTACAGTGTCATTTTAAGATGGGGGTACATAATGTTGAGCTCCATGGCCACACTCTCTTATCTTTCGTGATGTCTGCAGTAAAAGCCTCCTCTGCTCGATTACTTTAATGAGTTCTGGAGCCACCCCACTGGTTGCTATATGGACCAAGGAGTATGCTGTCCGCCTCTGGCTTCAGCAAAGCTCTGACCAGGTGCTGCTCAATAACTTTAAGACCACGGTCCCTGAAACAAGAAGGTTGTACCTTCTACGTCAGAACTAATTTACACTCTATTTCTACACTGAGCACAATACATCACAAACATTGAGTTCAGAGCGTTAGGCCAACTGTCAGCTTCATCTGAAATATTTTATACCAGTATTTCCCTCCCTAATGGTTACCACGCCTCTGCAATTCCAGCATTATTTCTGTCTAATCAATAATCTAGGTGTCAGTGTACTGTTTGGCCATTCCATGCAGTTTTACTTTCCTCCGACACCTTCTGTTCAGGCTGGAGCACTATAGGCTTTACATCATGTTCGCTACTGAACTACACATATATACAGACATAAATTATCAATTTACATTCAATTTTCATTAAAAGATATTGAATATTTCAAGCTTACCACAATTCATAGAAATAATAAACAGTTTCGTTGACTGGCAATGAATATAGCACAACTCCGATCTGCCGATGTCCCAGGCTTTATTTTATAAAAAATATACACTGGTGCTCAACGCACTGCTTCTTAGTAGGTTTATTACAAGATGTGGCAATGAACAGACGCTCTGAATTGAGTATATTCGCAGCTCTACCCAATCAAACCATGTCTACACATCTTTTCAAAAAAAAATACTCCTTTTCACGTTTCCCCTGACAACACAAGATAGTATTTATAGCCTGACCAATCGTGTTTAGTCTTACATTTGTGGCGCTCCAATCAAATAGGAGTTAACATGGTAGGCTATTTCTGTAACGTAATGTTTTTTCAAACACGTTATAAAAAAAATTTTATGAGCAGAAATGATTTCATGCTGTCAGGCACCCCCACTATTTTATTTTGGTTATAATTTGGTAATTCCTAGACTATTTGCGTAACGTTTTACATATTCTTTGTCAGCAAGCCCTAAGGAACCCAAATATACAAATTTAAAAGAGCTAAGTGGCTGCGTTCAAAACATGTGTTTTCCAAAGATAGTCGTATATTTGTTCTTTATTCCTTTTCGTTGTTTAGAACCGCCACCTGTCCTGCCTTTTCCACTGTTATGTCATACTAAAGTCAGGAGCTTAGATGTAAATCAGTAGAATTTCATATTTCCTACTAAGCATTTTTCATATTTTTAAACCTGATTCTTGTAGTAATAGTGTTTCTTTTTCACTGACTATATGAAAAAAAGTTATTGCTAGTGGCCTTACACGCGTGATTAGCGTTACTATTAATCGCGCGACGCGTGTAGTGTTGCATGCTTCCTGCCTTCATTCGCCCCTCTCTCTCTCCTGCTTTATCTGTCTTTTAGTTACGCCGTGTATGGAATGATTGAAATATTAAATCTAGGTCATTGATCAGCTTGCGTATCTCAAGGTTTTTCCAAGAAATACAGTACACGTTTCATTGAAGAAAGCGTGCAGCGACACAGTAGGCTTTTACTATCGACGTGAAAGCGTTACCATTTGCCGACGAAGTAGAAAACAAGGGGATTTCGAGTACAGTCATTGTGACAGCACTGTTCTTTTACCATTGCTCTTTTCTTTATTAAATGTATTTGTTAGGCTTTATATTTACCTGATAATTTATATATGTGGATTAGAATATTCCACGACAGATATCAACCTTCAGATGGCAGTTCTTTACAGGTCTAGTCTTTCACTTATCTGTGAAATTGACGAAAGTAGACACCTGGTAACCACAGGATGAGAATTACATACAAAGAAGATGCATTACTGGGAATGAACACTGACCGTAACGACTCTTGTCATTCACCAGACTATCCTATTCAGAAACCACCATTTTTTCAAGACTGGCACTAAAACTAATTAAAAACTGTCCAGCTAACAATATCATTTAAAAAAACAGAATCACACATGGTACTTTATTGTAACGTATAGTATTCAACTCCATCCTTGGTATTTTATGGAAGGGCAAAGTAAACAGTGTCGAGGTACTGTCGTCACTCGCTGGCCTTCAAAGCATGCATACACTGCTTAGACAGCACAGATGACCCTGTCTTGGTAACGTTCACCTAATGGAAGATATTTTCTACGGATAACTGGCAGATGGCAACAACAAAAAAACAGTCGAGTGGCTGCAGCTGAGGCACAAAGATTTGTGCAAGAGAGACAAGAAAGCACTGGCCACAAATCCAGCATCCTGGGAGGAAGAAGTCGGCGATTGAACCAAGCGGCGATGCTCCCTACGGAATCGAATTAGATCTGCTGCCAAGAGGCAACAAGCAGAAGGGAATATAGCACATCGATACCAGGCAAAAACAGGTCTTGAGGTTATCACTTCAAAGGCGCGTCATCCCCGAAGCAGTTATAACTTGAGGAGGCTACTACAAGTATTAAACTGGGGATGGGCTTGAAAGAGTTATCCATTCTGTAATAAGAGAATGAAGTATATTAAGCAGCTAAGTAACTGTGCATTACATTGCATGCAAACCTTTAAGGGAGCGGTTATACACAAACACCTTTCCAGTGTGATGATGGCAGTGATCCAGCCGGTTACTCTGGCAAATGTTGTATGCGGCATTCCAGCTGTCAGATACTGAACCTCAAGGGAATCGAAAGGAAGATCTGCTTCACCGAACGCTGGAGTATTACAGATGTTTGTCCAAATAAGCGTTGTCAGACAGCCCAGATCAGAGAACGCTAAACCTTTGTTAAAAAAAAATGATAACACTAAGCATTTGTTAATTAATAAAGGCTAGTGTACATGTATACTGTTATTTACATGTTTATAAATAATGTATACGAATGTCTGAATTTAGTGAGATACGTATGTGTGTAAGTATATATACATAACTGAACAAAGCATATCCCAGTATTACACATTATTGTCGAACAAGAGGTAATCTGATCATCAGAAGTTCCTTATCATGAGACAAATGTTTCAATTTTTCTCTCTTTTTTTTTCTCGTTTGCACTATAAGGGGGCGCCCTAAGTATCAACCCCTTTTGATTATCCGCTTGGAAATTGAACACACCCCAGCTAGCGGCAAGGATTTTAGTTCACCCATGATATTTTAATCAATTATTTTTAATTCACTTAGTTTTTACTTTCTTTCCTTTCTGTTTTTATTAGCCTGACACTTATTGCCGCAACGTAGGTTTTTCCTTTTTTTTTTTTTTTTTTTTGGTCTTAGTAAGACATATTAGCTTTTATATTCGCGTCATCACTCCATCGTTTTACTGCAGACCTGCTCATTTTCCTTATATGACCGTCACTAGTACCACTCGTCTACAAACTCTATGCAGATACCAACAACTTCAGACTGACCACCGCTTTACTAAACTTATTAAGGTTTGAAAGTGTACGAAGATGACGTAGTAGCAGTGGAAGAAAAAGAAGAAGAAGGAGAAGATAAAGTAATAGTGGACGTAAAATATTATTCGTACGTTACCAGGGACGCCGAAAGGGAACAATGAATAGTTACACTGTAATCTACCATACATGACGTAATCTACCATACATGACGTAATCTACCATACATGACGTAAAAAGCGGCCGACGAGGGTTTGGCATCGGACGGGCTACCCCCTCCTATATCAACATTAAGCTACAAAAACTTCAATAAACAATATGGATAATTTCCCAGAAAAAAAAATTTAATTCATATCTGAAGAACATGTTCTGGTAGGGCCTCAGGGAGGCGTATGTTGCTACCCAGAGAAAGCCGAAAGGAGTTTGGATCGTTGATTCACTGTTTTTTCTTCTAGGAAAATCTCAAGGTTTGCACCTTCAATGTTTGTACATTGAACGCACATGGGAAGACTGTTCAAGTGGCATCAGATGTGAGGGACTACAAAATTAATGTATTGGAATTGTGTGAAACAATCTTAAAGTGAGTAGAAATCAAGAAACTGAACACAAGAGAAATCGTGCTGTCCTCTGGACACGAAGAACAAAGCTCTATCACAGTGAAGGGTTGTCTGTAATGCTGTCAAAGGAAGCGCAGAAAGCTCTCGTAGAGTGGAAAGCAATGGTACCTATAATAATATCAAGAACACTTAAAAGATCCAAAACAAACTAATAAAAAATACATCATCCAATGTTAGGCACCAACAAATGACAAATAAGTATCTACGAACGAAGAATTTTACACCACTGTACAACATGTCATGGATTTAAAGAGACGAAAAGACATCCCCATTTTGATTTGTAACCTAAATGCACTAATAGGAACAGCAAACAGTTGCTTGAAAAAAAAAAATTTAGTAGTATTTACTTCGGACAATGAAAGAAAAAAGAACTATACTCAAACATATGTGCTTCTAATCACCTGTCTGCGGGAGAACACATGTTTCCTTGTAAAGAAATACAAAAAGCGACATTGATATTACCAAACCACAGGTCACAGTTATTATGCTTAACTTCCCAAGGAGCATAGACCTTCAACAAATTTGTGACAAGTCCTAGTGTCATGTGCTATCTGCTCATTCATGTCATCTTGATCACAATTATGTATGTGTCCAGTTCGATTCTCCGTGTGTTTTTTGTGTGTGTTTGTAACCCTCTTGCCCTATGGAGTCCATAACATACACTGCCTGGTAATGCTAGGAACAGGTTGTTAATGTTTGGCTCATCCAACACCACCGGTGTCTTCCCTTACCTTATGGTACCTGTCGTGTTCGTGCCATCAGTTCCCCAGTGATGATGATGTCATAATATTTTTATCATATTCTACATAACTGGTTATTTATGAAAGACAAAAATTCATGGTTATTGTTTTTATTGTTATCCATGTTTCTGATCAATACAATATGACTGTTTTGGCATTTGAGTTGAATATTGTGATTTCGTGCTGGGCATGATTTCTTTTTTATTTCAACATTTATCCGAATGCAATGACACTTTGTAGTATCTTTAGTCTTGTTATTTTTATTCCATTATCTGCTCCTCCAACACACTATCTGTAGTGCTGCCACCATATTATGATTTTATATCATTTAGGGATGTTTCGGTAAGGGGAATATTTATATTATTTGCGTCATTTATTCTAATAATGATGTAAGTATAGTTATCATCATAATCTTCTTCTCTTCTTATGGAGGACAGAACCACCACTTTAACTAATCTGGCTACAGGAAACCTGCACCAAGTATGTATGTGTTTTTGTAGTGGTGGTTTCTGTGGTAGTCCATGTTACATTTTGAAGTTGTCAGCGTCATGGAATGTAACAATAGCGTATAATGTAATCATGTAGAAAATGTAATCGTGTATAAAGAGTAAAGTGTACTAATACCCAGCAACTTAACCTCTATTTGACAGCCATGCATTTATGTGTCCCCGTGCTAAAGAGATGTCAAACAATTATTTGCTGTCAACAGTGTCATACCCAAAAGGCTGACGTTGACAGGGTCCTTAAAGCCTTGCTTGACAAAACAGATGATATTAATGATGTTGGCCGCAATGCCAAAAATGTCAATAATTTGGCACACAACCGCGAAGAAGATCCATTGAATTATTATAGTTACTTCCACGCTTAAGGAACCTTTCAAAACAAGGTCAGCAACTGATTCTTGAGATATACCCGGCTGTGAAAAGTTTGTCTTATTCATCGTTAAGAAAAAAACGTAACAAAAGGAATTTTGCAGCTCTTGTGCTAAAACAAAAAGGTACTGCTGAGGTGACAAGTCACGCTTATGCAAAACATTATTGATTTAAAACAGCTATTTTTCCGAAATGTTTTATATGTTTATATGAAACTCTATTGCTACATTGTTTTAAAAAATAGCCACAACCTAAAAACTACAATGCAATCGATGTGTGTGTAGTATCTCAAATATCACTATTTCTTTCTCTCTCTCTCTCTTTTTTTTTCTTAATGTTATTAAGGAATTAGTTCGTTTATATTTTAAATATTATTTATAGCAAGAACTGTTTCTTTTAAAACTCATCAATTTTAAAGTGAGACCTGTGCTTGCGCCAACTCTGCTGTGCACATAACATTGATGATTACTTGCTGGTAATTTGTCTAGCTCTCACCTGACTTGTTCCACGTTCCCTTTTAAGTATATTTTCAACTGTAGTTCCCTTCCTAATCACTGCCGCTGCCTGTGCCGACTATCACAACCCTCTCTTTATTCTTGCCCCTTGATGTCAGCTATGTTCCCATGCAGGAGATGCCTGTTGTCTTGTCTTATTTGCATATAGGCATTTGCCCTGGGTCATTGTAGATCTGGATCCAAGCTTATACCTCATCATCGCTGAGAGTTCGATTTACAGAGTGATTAAATCGCTGGCATCTCGCGACAAAAGGTGTCGGGTTCCAATTACGGGGCGGCGTCATGCTCAAGTCTACCAACTAAAAATGTGTACCATCTGACTCTGTTCTTGAGTTAAGAATAAAAAAAGCCGCGAGAGAGAAAGCGAACTGGTGGCCCCACTTATCGATGCTAAACAAAGCGTAGTAAGGTTTCTATAAACTTAACTCCATGCACGGAGGTATATCTGGAGTCATCTTTATAATAACCACCTGCTGTTCACAATGCTATAATATGTAGATGTAGATGTGAACCTCTGTCTGTGAGGCTTATTACACCCTCATTGACTCTCGAAATTATCCACACACTTGCAGGGATTTCCCCTGTGGTGAAACATGTTGAGAGCCCAGCATTTCACACTAAGTTTAGAAGAGTCACTTGAGCCCCAGATTTAACTCTGGCATTTACCTGGTTGCCTTCATACAGGAAGATCGCACTATGGACTCCACGATAGGCAGGAGGAGCTGAGAAGTAGCTTTGTGTAAGACGTGATGATTCCTTGGGAGAGCCCCGAACCAGAGTACAGTATTTTAGCTCTGCATATTTGGACAGCCGGGGAATGCAAGTTCGTCACACCCCTCTTCCTCCTAGCTTGGAACCCGATGTGATGATCCTTTAAATGCAAGCCAACCTGGAGAAACTAGAGCTAATGACTTCAACTCAGCACGTTTCGGAGAGGCAGACAAGCGACATGAAAAGCTTAGATCTACAGTGTAGATAATAACAAGGGGTCTTCAACTTGGTATTGACTGCGAAAGAGCGAGGGGCACAGCAGCTTTATTTAACAACAACAACATCACTTTACTCCGCTACGGCAGTATCTGAAATGGGACTATCTTTACCCTTTTATAACCTTATGGTCACATTAGGGGTATCTCTCTACAGCCCAAAACAATGGTCACATTAGGGGTATCTCTCTACAGCCCAAAACTATGGTCACATAAGGGGTATCGCTCTACAGCCCCAAACTATGGTCACATAAGGGGTATCTCTCTACAGCACACACTCTCCCCAAAACTTTGGTCACAGTAGGGGTATGTCTCTACAGCCCAAAACATCACACATTTGGTCACATTAGGGTATATCTCTCTACAGCCCAAAACTATGGTCACATTAGGGTATCTTTCAACAGCCCAAAAACTATGGCACATAAGGGGCCCCTCTTATCTCTCTACATCCCAAAACTATGGTCACATAAGGGGTATGTCTCTACAGCCCAAATCTATGGTCACATTAGGGGGTATCTCTCTACAGCCCTAAACTATGGTCACATTAGGGGTATCTCCCTACAGCCCAAAGCTATGGCCCCCCCATTAAATTTGAAAGAGTTTGATCGTTCACATTATGATAATAACATCATAATTATGCTAAGCCAAAAATTAATAATAACAGTTACTAGAGCACCAAGTTTTTATCATTGGACACGCGTCTTAATATAACCGCCGATCCTTGTGTCCACGCTGAATGGGGTGCGTCACATTAGGGGTATCTCTCTACAGCCCAAAACTATGGTCACATTAGGGGTATCTCCCTACAGCCCAAATTATGTGCACCCCTGTTAAAGTCAGTTTTTTAAGAAAGGGGATTTAAACATTAATATTTTTTACATTTCAGGTCAGATTTTGTTGTTACCTCCCTTGACTTGTTTGTTCCAGAACCTTCTCGTACCTGCGAGATTGAGAACAGTTAACGGTTCGCGGTAACGGCGCATGCGTGACTGTTTGGCGGGACTGATGTGCGAGATATCTCGTGACAGTTCGCTCTGGGCGTTTGACCGGACTGGTCAGCGATGTTTTCTTACTGTGTTTTCGGGGAGATATTTCTGGTGGAATATAAATGTTGAAGGCTCCCAATGATAATTCTAAAGCCTGGGATAGAAGGCTCGTATTAAGATTGTGCAATGTATATTAGATATTGTATTGTATTGCCAGAGCAGAGGAGGTAAGAAGAAAGTTAAGATTATTTAGAGCCAGGAACTTTATTCGGCTCATGTATTGCATTGCCAGAAGAGTTCGATGAGTATTTATATTATTTAGAGCCAGGAACTTTATTCGGCTCATGTATTGCATTGCCAGAAGAGTTGGAGGAGTATTTATATTATCTTAGAGCCAGGAACTGTAGTTGGCTCATGTATTGTATTGTCAGAGGGGTGAAGAGAGGGGTGAAGGTGGAGAGCCTAGTTATACGATGTTTCCATGATGTACTTTACCCTATAACTCGTGACAGTGATCGTTTGCTATGTACCAAGTACCGTTTACTAGGATTGTTTACGTGTCTCTTGTTCCAGTCAAATAAACAGTGTATAAACGTACAGCTGTTACTGCATTTCCTAGTATGCAAAGTTTAAGAGGTCAGTCACTTCTATATGTGCATTGGTGTGGGTGATTGGTTGTCAACTTAATTAATACCACACGGCATTCGCGTCTATGTGCATCTACACACCCACACACTTAGTCGGCCACCTGTAAGCTCGACGTTATCTGTACGTCATTAATAGCGGCACATATATTAGAACATTTACATTCTTGGCTGTAAGTACCCGGCGTTTCCCGGTGGTTTCACCTTTCCATACTACAACTTCAAGAGCGAGGCTCAGCCAAGTATACCTACACCAGTACCAGTCATATCACCAATCTGTCCCAGGATATAGTTGTTAACAGTGGTCGCCAGTTGATACGGGGCTAGAAACGATTAACCACAAGCTGTTCGTCAGAAGATAAACTTATCAAAGTCAAGACATACGGTAGTTCCAGCTCAAGTGTTTCCTGTACGATGGACTACTGGGATGATGACTTCTAATCGACAGTTCTGGAGTTCCAGATACGATCTACATTGCTTTGCTGCAGAACTGGATTTATTGGGTTCTTCATTGTTGCTGTTCTTGCGGAGGCCAGGATTGTTCCTTGTAAAGATAAGTGGCTATATGTATTGTAAATTGTGCCTCTGTATGTAGTAACCTAAACCTTCTTCTGTACACACTATAACCGATATTCCTTGTTTTATGTTATATTTTTTTTATGTTATATATGTGTTTATATTTTTTGCGGGTTTTGTTGGAGGGACTTTCAAATCTACTTAATACCTCCTCGGACGGTCAGTGGATCTGGAAGCGTTTCTTTAGGGACTGTGTGTCTGAATTCGTGTCTATACCAAATTCAGTCATTTCGATTTTTGTTTTGTTGTGCCGTGATGTCCTATGTTGTTTGTGTAATATTTTGCTCTGTTCTTTAGTTTATGGTTAATTTGTTTGTGCGTGTCTGCCTCCTCTTGCTATCTTTCAGTTATATTCGTTATACACTGTTTTGTTCCTTGTATTGTATTTTTTTTTTCGCAGTTATTCATTGCAAGTTTTTACTTTTTTTTTTGTTTTATTGTTTTGTTGATTTCTGCGAACGTGTTCATTTGTGCTTATATCGTGTCCGTGTTATTCTTGTTCGTATGGTATGTGTTGTTATACACTGTCAATAGTGTTATGCACAATAAGTATATAGGTAATTAATTATATTTTTGATAAGTAAAGTAATTATACAAGTTCTTGGGCAAAGACTTGTCACCCACTGAGTTGGGATAAAGTGAGTTTCGCAAATTATAATTATTGCACAAGGTATTTATCTTATATAATCCAGCATAATGTCTACTTTGGATTATTTCATTGCACAAGGGAAAGCCCTTGGCAAGAGTGAGGAGAAATTAGAAGAGTTTGCACTTGCTGAATATGCACCAATGCGCAGAAGGTTGAAGAAAGGAGACAGAATAATGGAAGTTGACAAAAAAACAAAATTGAAGTTGAAAAAACACAAAATAGCTGAAGATTGGAGATTGCAAATGCAGGCAGATGAGAGAAAATTCCAAATGGAAATGGAAAAATAAAAAAAAATTAGAAAGAGAGGCTGAAAATAAAAAATTGGCAAGAAAGAGAGGCTGAAAATAAAAAAAATTAGAAAGAGAGCTGAAGATAAAAACAATACAAATGCAAATAGGAGACTGAAAATAAAAAAAATGCAAATGGAGGCTGAAAAGAGAAAATGTTACACGACGAGAGAGTCTCTAGTAGCTATGGAGCTGGAAAAATAAAGGTAGTGAATATGGGTAATTCACAAAATGAGTCAAATAATCATACAACTTATCTCTAATAAGATAAATGCTGTTCTTATAAGGTCAAATTACTCCTGCTTTCAACTCTACCTGTGACGATATTAACTCGTTCTATCTAAATAGATTTGAACTTTCATGCGAATCTCATAAAGTAGATAAGTCACAATATGTTGCACAACTGATGGATATACTTACAGGTGAAGCATTTGGACTACTATAAGGTAGAGGTAGAGGGTTCTGACAAGAATAACTATGATGTTGTCAGAGCAGCCTTATTAAAGAAATATCAACTTAATGAAGACGGTTATCGTCCTTGCATTTTTAAGACTATTATTACCAGAAAACCGTGGGTAGAATTTTCAGATTTTTTTTCAAAGATACGTCTTACGTTCTCACGTTGTGTTGAACCTTTCAAAAACTGAACACACATGAAGCCATTATGGACTTACTGCTTCGTGACAAAGTCTTGTCATCAGTTAATGAGTCTTTTCTTGCCATTTTACATGAGCGCTAAGCCTACAAATTTGAAAGATATGGAACAATATTGTTGCCAATATGTCACTGCACACCCAGATGTAACTGTTGGCAATTCTAAAGTCAAAGTAGGTTTACCGGTGGCTTCACCAGCACCATATGGTACTAATTTTCGTCGTAAAATTTCAAGGGGCTCTTGCACAATTTTTATAGGAGAGTAGTAATCGTAATTTTGGACAGAATCAAGGGGTCCCATCACGTAATGATTCTTCTTCAAGGAACTGGAAGGCACCTAGTAGTCCTCAAAAAATTTTAGTTCGAACAATTATGGAAATTTTCGTAGGGGTAGCTTCAATAGAAAACTATCGAACTATAAAATAGTTTTTCACGGAGACAACAAAAAACCCATTTAAATAAATATTCTGATCAACAGAGGGGAAATGACAATCGCAACTATGAAAAACTGGGGTTCAAATCAGAACAATAGTTTCAGTAGAGCAAATAACAATGATTTCAAAAGAAATAATAGTCGCGGTAGTACGCAACCCAACAATAATAGATCATGTCACCATGCTAACTCGTGCTCAACAAGAGTCCCAAGGAGTTAGTAATCAAGTGAACAATAATAATAGTACCTCTAGTTGCTATTGCGTGCTCTGCTTTCGATTTTGAGAGAGCATCACAACTTTGTGCCTACGCTATAACTTCTTTTGAGTGCACAACTTCCGGCAGCAGCTGCGCATGACGGAAGAGGAAGGGGTCTCTTATTCTACATAAAGGTTTCGTGAATAATGATCCAGTCTCAGTTATTTTTGATTCTGGATGCACAACTGTTGGGGTTAAACAATCTCTTATAGATCCTTCTTGTGGCACTGGAAAGGTGGTGAATGTGTGACATTTGGGAGAACTCTTGAAAAGTATCCGACAGCTATCTATTACATATAGCTACTCCCTTTTTTTACGGGAAATGTCCACGCGTGTTTTTGCTCCCGGATCCTATGCGGACACTTATCGTCGGACCGTATACACGGAATTAAGGAGTGTACACCGCAGCAAATTGCTATCTGGGTGAAGCAAAACATTCAAGCTGCTAATGCACGGTTCACTACAAGAAGCTCAAGCTCAAAATTATTTCTCAGACCCTCCATCTACGAAGTTAATGAAGTAACATAACCAGGATGATCACTCCGTGATTTCCCGAGAGTCTTTTATCACACTTCAACAAAATGATTACTTAAATTTTTTTTAGAAAAAAATTATTTCCCTAGTTAACTAAGGTTATTAATCCAAACCATAACACAAAGATCTTAAATCTTGGTTTCTCAATAAAGAATGATGAGTACTAGTTCGTATGGTGCGAGATTTTGCTTCGTCTATACATTCGCAAATTCTTGGTACCTAGGGGTGTGAGAGTTCGAATTCTACAACATGCCCAAGACTCTCAGTGCGCAGGACAATTTATGGGATTTTCCAGTACTAAATCGAGGGTTCTTGCTTCCTTTTTTGGCCACGCGTAAATAAAGATATAAATATTTATTGTCGCTCCTGCAAGATATGCCAGGAGGTTTAAAGTCTCACGGAGGTCCACGCCATTTAGCACCTATCCAAGCTGCGGATATTCCCAATTCACCCTTTTCAAAATGATGGCAATAGACATTATTGGTCCGGTAGGTTTTTAAAATCAAGTCTGCCAGAGGAAACCAATTTATCCTAACATGTATTGACATGTGTACTCGTTGGCCAGAGGCTAATACCTCCCTCAAGAGCATTTCTACATGCTGATATTGCAGATGCTCTTTGGCTAATATTCTCACGTCTAGGATTTTTTTAAAAGAAATCTTATCAGGCGATCATGGCACACAATTAGTGTCAGACACTATGTCTCATGTTCATGACCACACTCCGTATTCAAAGGTCTTTAAGCAGTATCTATCATACAATGTCAAAATCGGGTTAGTCGAGCACGTCTAAATAGAAAGCTCAAAGAATTTATTGGGAAGGTAAAACTGAGGACCAACCTCAGGATTGGGACAGGGTTTTACCTGCTGCCCCTTTTTTGCATATAGAGAGGTCCCCTAATGAGCACACGGGGTTTTCACCGTTCGAGTCGTCTTTAGTGCGCAACCACGCGTGGGTCCCATTGTCGTTGCTTTTCACGACCTTATAACTGCTGAAAAAACATCAGCGATGACACTCAATCTTCCTATGAATATGTCATTGCTCTAAGGCAGAAAGATTATCGAAGCATGCTTAATGTTAGCTACCTCTGCATCTGAATTTGCTAAGGAGAAGGCAAGGAAATTCGCAAATAAAAATAGACGTCTACGACAACTCTGTCCTGGTGACAAGGTACTTTGTAGTTTACTCTCTTGTAAGGACAATAGGACTTCTTATTTTTCATGGAAATGTCCTTATACTGCCATCTCTAGAATTTCTGATGTCGTACTATCATCGTCCGATGTGGATGGGAAAGCATAAAATCTTCCATATTAATATGCTGACAGGAATTTTTTGATCGACCGTCCCTGATTACACTAAAACCTATCACCGCTTCAGTTCAGGGCAATAGGACGATTCCGCTAGTCCTGTCCATGGGCATTACACATCTTGTCGGTCAGTTATCAAAAAGGAAGAAGAGATCTACTTTCTCAGATGTGAATCTTCCTCTTACAGTAATCCCACTGCATTCAACAGAATCTCATGGGAAAAACTTACTGGTTTCTTCAGAGTTAGCTCCTGGAGGAGAAAACAGCAATAACAGATCTCTTTCTCTTGATACAAAAATTTTCAGGGATTGTTCTTACTGACATTCGCTGGACAAAACATTCAATTATTAAGCTATGACATAAATACTCCACAGGATTATAACCCTGTTCAGTAGATCTGAACCTGTATGCCTTTATCCCATTGCAGTTTCAAATCGCATGACAGAGGAAAGAAAATCTTGGGATGAAATGATATACAGGACGATCAATAATTTGAGCCATCTAGCTTTTGCATACTCTTATGTCTATGGTTAGTGTACGAAAGAAAGACAATAAGATACGTCTTTGCGTCGATTATCGCATACTGAATACAAGGCACAGAACAGCCTTCTTTAGCCTAAATTAACTTTGGAAGTCCTCCAAAATCCAGCCACAAGCAAAAATTAACGGACTGATACCAGAGTTGCATGTTTTCTGTTGCATTTCTACTGGTGCGGAATGCCTGGAGAGTCAACGAGAAAACATGGGGGGGAGGATAAAAAAAAAACAAAAAAAAAAAAATTGTTCAAAATTGTCTTCGTTCTTACAACCCAAACATGCCTAAGTTAAACTTCACCGCATCTTTTGGCGAATACCAATCACCAACCAAAGATCTGCTTTACTCGTACGCAAGCCAATAGGATAAAGAATGCCACACCATCATGTGGCAGGTAGGACGGGGGCCCCCTTTGGAGCTGGGTTGGTCCTCTGTACTCAGAAGAGCGACACACCGATTGCCATCCACAAGAAGCAGGTGTGCTTTGGACCCCTGAAGGAAAGCGGTAATCTCAGAAAAGCGAGGCCGACCACAACTCAAACAAACTGTGGAGGCTGAGATGCACAGAATGAACCTGAGTTGGGGGCTACTGTACGAAGGTTGCACCTACCACGACCCGTGCAGAATAGTGGAATCTCAATTTGTATGTTGCCCTACAGACGCCCTAATTAGGGCGTGATGGGGCCACCCCTGACTGCTTTGTCGGTTCACGGCCCGCGCGGTTAAGGCATTCACGAAGAAAGACTAGAAGAAATGACAAGTGGACGAAAATTCGATGCTGGAACTATGGCCTTGTTGTCTAGCACAAAGATCTACTTCATTTAAGCATTTCATAATTAAATGGTATTTTTTTACCAAACTCGACTTGTCTTAAGGTTTATTGGCAATAGTCCCTTTGACTGAAACGCGCCAAACCTCTTACTGCTTTCTCAACAACACTAGGGGTTTTGCCTCCATTGGAACTTTTCATGCCTTTCGGCCTCAATGAATGCACCCAGCTTACTTTTGTACGCATAATGCGTTTTGTATCCTTTCACATCGTCCAGATGTTGTCATGCGTACTTGGACGATATTTTGCCTTTTTAGTAATTCTTGGGAAGACACGTTCTCGGTCTTTCCGAACTTTTTGGATTCTACTGCTCGCATAATTTTCACGGCCAAACCGTCGCCAAAGCCTATATTGGATTTTCGGCAGTGACCAAAATTAATTTCTTTTTTGGGTCACAACGTTCGGTCATGGTCTCTTGCGAAAACGGGATTTTTAGGACCACAATATTGCCTAACCAAATCTTAACATCACTACTCCTATCAAGACGAAGACAGCAGGTCGTAGTCTCTTAGGCTTAATCCACGATTTTATGGCAAAGATTTATTTCCAATCTATCGTCAATCACGCACCCTCTGTCTCACCTCTATTGAAGAAGGGGTTCACCCCTAATATGGTATGCCTCGTCCTTTTTTCAGGGGGAATGCCAATCTTCATTAGATAAGGTGTTAAGACACTATTTTCTGGAGCTGCCTATCTTAAGGACTTTACCACAACTGCAAATAAAGGACTTTTCATTAATCGCACGTGGAAAGCCTCAATCCACAGGGATCTCGTCATACCGCTTTGGTGCAGGGACTATTCTGGACCTCTGCACTCCGGGTGATAATTATATTCTTATACGGAAGATGAAATGCAGCAGAACGGTATACTTTTTCTACGATTACTAGGACCACCGCAGATTATTAGCCCTTATGCGTCTGGGGTCTATTCTTTAACTACTTTCACCCCGAGATTCCTTCTTGGCGCGGAATTTTCATTGTTAGAAGAACCCCACTAAAAAATGCCCCTCACATCATACAGAAGCTAAGGAATTGGAGAGTTCCCCTTGACTTCCACTCGTTACGCTATTTTATCATCAAACTTTTTACTTTTCCAGTACGAGCAATCACGTGGTGCGGATAATGTAGGTGAGCCAGACGATTAACTGTTCTCGATGACCACAGGATTCTATTCTGACATCTCAAATTCTCAATTTTTCTGGTAGATTTGGGGTCTCTCATTTATATACCACACGACACATGTTAGACATTAAAACAGACTCTATTAGTACTTTTGTATGACCCTGTTTGTTTTAGTCTATGACCTCTTAAAATCTAGTATTTATCTTTCTATGTTCCGTTTTGGTGTACAGCGCGAAAGGTTTGAATTATAAGCATTCTTACCGAGGGCAAGAAGTATGCACGGCCACATTTAATAGCTGAGATAATCACATTAATGTAATATATATGAAATCCTTACAGGATTATAAACGGAGAGGTTCATTTGTCATTTTTTCTCAGCGTTTATGTTGTTCCATGAAATTGTCAGCGCTGTTTTTATGAGGGTTCCACGGTTACAGATTTATCAAGACTGTTCCAAAGTCTTTTTCCTTTCGCCATTACGACGCTATTTTGATGTTTGGTGCCTGGATGTGTACAGAATGGTCTGAGACACTTCGGAACTATTTGCAAGTGTACCTTGTAACGATTGTTTTCAAGACATTGTACAGATTATATAGGATCTTTAATAAAATAGGAGATAATGTATTAATTATGAGGTTTATAAATGGCTTTAATATATGGTTACTATATTATTATCGTTTTACAGAGTGTCTGAGAGTAGATTGAATATATGGAGATGATACCGTAGGTTTTAAGTAATCCCTATACTCTATACTTACGTTACATGCCCATATTGTATGGGTTTTAGGGTGTGGAGGATGGCGCGCTCCGATGATAGTCAGTAGAGGATGTAAATGGTTGGGTGCAGTCTATAGATAACGTTTGTTTTGTGCCAAGTGCATTCATTGTGCAGGGTTTTTGGGAAATAGGGTTAGGATACAATGTAAATACTCTTTGGAGAAAAGATAGTTGTCTGAGATGAGTGAGGTTACTTGTAAAAAGAGGAGCTGGGTGGGTTTTATATGCGCTAGGCAGTGCCAGGGTGACATCCTGTAGAACATGCTATTGCTTTCTTCTGTTAGAGAAGTTTTCAAGTTTCACTCAGAGTCATATGGTGTTATTTTTTGAGATGTAAAGTAGGAATTTGTTATCTAAGTCTACTCGACTGGAGGTAATGAAGCGGGGGAGGTGTGTCTAAAAGAGAAGTGAGTTATGTTAGGCATGCTTTCTAAAAACTATGAGGTAATATGAGCTGTGGAATTACAGTTTACAGTTAGGTGGGAACAATTTGGTAGGTACAATGGGGTCAAAAAGATTATAGTTCACGCAATTAGGCTTTTCTCAAGGGACTTGTGAGGTCTTTTGTAGTAACGGGAAAGAGGTAGTGTTATATTCTTACCTATTATAGAACCGCAATTGACGAGTGGCTTTTGGCAAGAGGAAAGAGATATGAACGTTATCTCTCTATCGATTTCGTGACTCGTTTTAGTCACGTATACTGCGGTACTGAGTATCACCTGGAATTTGACAATTAATTTAATAGCGGGATACATTATGAGAGCATTGATCAATTAAGCTTTGTGATAAGGTCGGATTGCCTTACTAATAAAATGTCATTCTTGTTCGTATGTCTATGGTTTCAGGGGGGTAATCAAAAATGATAGCGATCGTTTTTTCCTACGGCGGGGTAGGGGTTTAGACTTTGTCAACTTGTCCTGTTCATCTTACAGCTAAGGGGAAATTTACATGCCACTGTATGAATATTTGAATGCATTGCCTACCCAGGTCAGCATTCAATTGTTACTTACTTGATACGCATGTTCCAGGGAACCTTTTGTACATCCAGATGTGGCGACAGTTTCACATCAGTCGGGCTGGAGGGTCAGTATCGGTAATTGCGTCGATGTTAGTGGAGTTCCCCATTTTATATTTTGAGATATCTCGTGACAGATAACTGGAGGTGCCGGGCTTGGGGGCATGGACGTGGGGCCGATGGTTTCTTACTGGTAGTATCCGGATGGGGATAATTGGGGGGGGGGGGTGGGATTGTTGGGTATACAAAGGGTTATGGAAGAGGGGAGATCACGGTGGGGGATAATGACTAAAGCTGGGACAGAAGCATACATGTTGGGCATTGTGCAATCCTCGCTATTTAGACTAACCGCTATAATCCTATGGCTCGATCGCCTGCCGACCCCCCCGCCAGCCTGCGCACCATCAATGAAAGTTACCCCCCCCATATTGACCCCAGGAACCTAAATATTCCCGGTCGCCCCACAGTATTGCAAATCGCCCGCCCTAGACATAACCCATGGAGGACCGTGCAATTTCATATTTAACACTGAACCTGGATACTGTAACCCCCTCGCCACCTGTATCCGAAGTCTGTCAAGATAGGGGGTGGACGTGGTATAGCACTTCCATCCCCCCCCAGTCCCCCCATGTCCCCATAGCTACACTGTAAATCGTGGGACAGTGAATCGCTCCCCTCCCCCCTTACCCCCTAACCCCCCGCCCCCATTACTTGGATGTCGTTTACGACCCATGTTCTTCTTGACATTTCAGTAATAGACACCATTCTTGTATAAAAATCGTGAACCCTGCGTACCCCATTTATCCAGTTACGGCCCACATGTTATACATTAGTCAGGTCCCACTTCTATATGTGCATTGCTTGTGGGTCGATGGTTTTTCACACTTAAAATAATTTCTATACATCGGCATTGCGGTTATGTTAGTATTGCATTACTCATTGTTCTCATCACTAGTCCTTCCACCTATTTGCCGACGTTCATATGTAACCCCATGTAACAGTGCCCCCCCGCACGCCGCACCGATTAGATTTAGGCATTTTGGCTGTAATGACCGGCGATTCTCCTGGTAGAGTTCACGGCTTTCTTACGCCCTACACGCCGACATATGTGTCAAGAGCGGATGGAGGCGGGTCATCACCGTTTCCATTAGTCTTAATTGTTACACCGAGCTAGATCAATCGGTCCCAACCATAAACAGCCTATCACCAATCTCCCCGGTCATTCAGTTTTGGTACTCTCCCCCATATATTTTGAAATAGGTATGCAGTTCCGTTACCATTGTGTATAATCAACAACTGACCGTCCACTCCTCCCCCAATTCTTTTAACCCAATGACCGAATTATTAGAGCTATCCATCCCTTCTTGCTCACCCTAGCTAATACTACATCTGCTTGCATGTCTATGCTCCAATGTTGTTTGCGTCTCTCCCATAAATCTTCAAATCCTCCCTAATCCCCCCCACTCCACCATATGCCCAGCCTAACCGATTACCTACTGATGTACCTGGTGTAGTTGTGCGACCCCTCCGGGCCGCCCCGGGACTATGCCACGTCTCCTACAGCGGCAGGAGCAGTTTTCCAGCGCCATTAACGTTGCTTTATCTTGTCGTGAACTGCCCAACGCCGTCCTTTTTCCTAGGTAACACGAATAGATACCCAACGACACGGCCTACAATTGAACCGTGACTCACGAGCTAGATCATCATGTGTATCTGTCCCTTAATTCTGGTCCCCCCCCATTGCTGAGACTTCGTATCCACTTGGGTCGCACCTCGCCGAACTGACCAATCAACCTTGACACTGCCTTATTGTGTAAAACTGATCTCCGCCCCTAAACCTTGATGCGCTCCCCCAAGCCATGCCATCCTAGGCAATTTCCCCCTAACCTGCCATGACTGTATTAGTAGGCTCTGTGCCTCTTCCACACGATAGAAGTTGTTCATGTCAATTACCGTATCACAACGCCTAGTTGGGTAAACTACTTTTAGAACCAAAAAGTCACTGATTATTACATTTGAATTTTATAATACAAGCCTAAGAAATGCTACCTGTAGTTATCCGATTAGTACTATTACAATTAAGCCACTCAAGCACACACCACCCGATGACCTAGATAAGTCTTCGTCAAATTACAATCTCCAATCACAACCCCCCCCCCCTGGCAACACAACTTGACGTGCAATTTCTCATGACCCTACAGATAGGTCAGCCCAGACATTGGTCCAGACAGGAAGTGAGGTTTAGTGTAAAAAGAGATTTACCCCTCAAATAAAACCCCCCCACCCCCTACCCCCACCCCCCCCCCCCCCCCACACCCGAGCCCTCATTGTCGTCGTACCTCACCTCTTGAGTGCCCGTCATGTGCTCCGCCAACTGAAACCTCCCGCCCCACCATAGACCTTACGACATGTCGTTGAAACTTGTACCCCACCTTCCCTACCCTCGCATTAACTAACGTTTTACCCCACAAAATCCCCCACTTGTATGCAACAGCCCTTTTTTTTTCCTGTCATTTTGTGAGACACAACTAGATTCCCACTGTTGACCCCCTTAATTACCAATTTTATCTATTTTAATAATCCTCCAACCACACATTCGCTTTCATCACATCCACCCCGCCCACACCCCACCACCCATAAGTACAAAAGTTCTTTTGCTTATCCATAATCTGTGTGCAAATCGCACCCCCAGTTACTCCATTGATATCCCTTATGTGACCCTTTTCTCGGGCACCTACACCAAGCCCCCCCCAACATCCCCTCCAGTTACAGTCTGTTTGACATTGCTTACTGGAACTACTGGCCGCCCAGTTTACCATGTGTTACCACCAACCCCCATCCCCCCCCCCGTCCCCCGCCACAACTCTGACAGCAGGTGACCCCTATCCCCGCACTGGTCTTTTTGGCACTAGGTGTTATAAGGAAACTATGCCCCCATAACTACATACATGGCTTCCAGTTCACGATGGCCGATCACGAGTTCGTCATAGAATCATACCCCACCCCTTTAACACTCCATGAAGCTCAATAACCTCGAACACTATGGTATCGAAACTTGTATACAATAGTCTCCAGGGTTGGCAACCCCATGTAATGCTATTCATTCCTGTAACACTCCCCCCTGCTCCCTAATTTCGCGGATTTTTTGGTAAAGCTCTCTTGCTCCGTTTTAACGCCGCCGGTTAAGTGCGGTTCAAAATCAGCAACTGCCTTTGGTATAGATTGCTTATAGTCTAGACAAAGTGAATTGCGCGGACACACTCACTCAGCAATACCACAAGACAACTGAGGGTCTCATTCATGTACAGGCTCTTTAACAAGCCCTGCCCCACTCTAAATCCGACGCCCCGTATGATCCCGTCCAGTAAATAAATGATGGGCAACCACCAACTACACACGTTTCAAGTACTCAACCAAAGCCCCCGCTGGCTGGCATATATTAAATCACCCTCTGACGGTTTGGCACGCGGAATTCTTGCCGCCGTATGGCGGTGATCGCATGCCAAGTCTTAGACATGCTTTTGCGAAGGGAAGCTATGCCGTAACAGTTCAGATAAACTTAATTAGATGATGTCACCTCTTGCTACAAACAATATGGAACTTCTATCGATAGAAACTTACGACCCATATGTCTGAGGCGAGCAGTGAACCCCTCGCTAGCGCGGGCCGGCAAGGCTGCAACGCAATATGCGCCCTACCGGCGGTGGGTGCTGACCAAAAATCCTTGGAGCTTAAAAAACATAAGTGGAAATCCAGACGGGGAAACATAATAAGTACGAAGTCTTCACCAAAAAGATCGCCAGTGGAGATCTGCCCTTCCTTACAATGGCGCGGGAAGTTACGGGCTGGTACGGCGGGCATTTCCCCCCAGTAGCACGGCCCATCTTATGCGTTAACTGGTCCGCCCGCCCACAAACACTCGCAATCGTACATTCATTTAATCCCCTTGCGGACCCTACCTAGCGGTTATCCCTGACTTGCGTTGACCCCCCGGAAACGAGGGTTATCGACTGCATGTCTGGGCAGACATATACAGTCGAACAGTAGTTTGTCCTTATAGACCAACGTTGTATCCCCCCAAGGGGCCTTTGACTGTCATTCCATCTAACCACATTAAACATCATATCTCTAAACTAAAACATGGTATGTTAACTTTTGGCAGGGGACGGTGTAGTCGGCACATAATTTAGCATAGGCTCAAGTAAAACATATAATGACATGGCTTACTGGCAGGATTGAACTTTATGAATTGAAATCTATGGACGTCCCTCTTTTATGGGGTTTATTTATTTCATTTTTTAAAAACCCGAAAAATTTTGAATGCCTTTATTGATCCGCTAAAACCGGATTATTTTTATTTCAATCTGTAAACACTGATTACAGATACTGACGGTTATTACTTTCCACAAAGTTGGGAGTGGCACCCAGATTCAACGGTGTGCATGGTTGCAAGATTAAAACCTCTCTGTGAATGGAACCATTAGTGTCTGAATTTCACATGGCCGTTATCGGGTAAAATTTTATGTAATAGTCGAACACTATTTCATGTTCACAATTTTTTGTTAATAGTGAAGAAAGTACTAGAAAATGACTCGTCAGTACTGTATTACAAGAAGAGTTATAATAATTACGTAATTATTTATTAAAGAATACACTTTTAATTACCACCCACTCTAAATTTTGTCGACATTTTTCAGTTTCGTAACATTATATGGTGGCTAAACGTTAATCCAAGTAAGATAATCATGGAATAAACACCTGAAAGCATATGATGATCGACCATTTTATGACCAAATATAACAGTTTCAAACAGGGGCAAAGCGGTAGAAATTCTTGCATTCTCGTGGATAACTTCCTCACGTTTTGCAACAGATGAGAACTTTTGTCATTGAATGGGCCTAGCTTTCGGTTGGTGGTGTTGAAGTGGGTACCGAGATTTTTTTAGCGGCCAAAGCGAGCTGAAAATGCGCTGTATTACCGTCAGCTAACTACATGTTTATTTTGTAGACAAGTTAAAAGGAAGTTTAACGGGACGATATCATGAATGTTGTGAATTTAGAATTAAATTAAGTTCAACAGTTTATTAATCTATTGGGAACATATTAAATTAGAAATTAATTAAAACTAAATGAAAATAAATAAACTTCCTTCTAAAAATATTTTTTTTTAATCTAACACTAAAAACAGTAAATGCAGATGTCTATTTTTTTTACACAGATTCATTTCTGAAATTATTAAAATTATGAGATCAAACAATTCACCGTTTTTTGTCAGAGTTTCTCTGTCAAAACAGAAAAGGTGCTAATGGATGCAAGATAACTTGCTAGCAGTATGGTGCATGTATCCCTGTCCACATCAGATATTACGATAGCAGGGTTTTGTTTTAGTCTGGAATTCTGGACTATATCTTTCCAACAGTTTAAACATAAAATTTAACTAATATTAAAGACGAGCTGCGTCATGTTTCGTACTTCTGTGCGGCGTGCAGAATTTATGGAGAATAAATAACAGGAAATTTTCCACCATGTGTCACGTTTATCACAAAACCTGCTCCACTTAAGGAAAATTCTTGGAATGGTTCTGGCCGAAACACATCCACCATGAAAGAATAGCTATACCTCGGCGCTACCAAGGCACGAATGCGCATCCATTCATAGGCGGTAGTTGGCTGGAATGGGGTTGGCCTCATCCTCGGTAGAGACCCTGACACATCACCAGACCTACACATGATAATAGATTCACATTAAGGAAAGGCAAAAGTACGGACGCCAGAACACTTAACGGAGAACAATGTGGAGGCTCAGAAATATGGCATGTACCAGAGTGGGGACCATACGGAGGATGACTGTCGACCAGCAATGTAGAGTCAGGCTGTTGGTGCTTACAATGAGTGCACAGTCCGTAAAATGGTACACCTGTAATGCTTTTGTCAGTCAGTAGCACAGGACCGAAGCAGAAGACTAAGAAGAGTACAAGAGTGCATGACGTTGATGTTCCCATAGAAAGCTAGTACGTAAAGACGAACAAGAATTTGCCTTAAATGTACTAACGAACGGCTCATAAATTAATGGTAATGCAGTCATCGAAATCGTTGCAGGGAATTTGCTATGTAAGCGAAGGTTAAAGTAATTCCAAAGCGGTTTTGGAAAAGATCAGTAGCGATTTAATAGCTTCCTGCAATCAGCATATAATCCAAAACAGTTTTTGGTATCATTAGTTGTGTGCGTACAAAGCTTGAGATCTCAGAAGCAATTCTGGCAGAACCTCATAAGATAAACTGGACTTGAAAAGGAATATCGTGTTGAGATAGGAATCAACTGTTTTATATAAGTACTTGGTCAAACTGAAATGTGTTGATCATTTTTCACTGTGTAGTAATGTCTACGATGTACCCTTTTCAACGTGCCGCAGAGCTCATCTTATGCCTTTAAGTGTATATGTCTTTGTGTAGGTACAGGCATCACACGTATATCTCCTTTATTCATATGTTCTTGCAGCTGCGATTTTGAAGCAATTTTTGTGTACATGATGTCAGCTTCTTACAGAATATAAATTTTAGTCGTCTTTATACCATACTAAGCTCTGAGTGTGTGGTAGTTCATTTAGCGTTTAGTGTTTTCATTTACTACAGGAACTAAATTATAGGGGGTGTTTGTTCTGTTTGTTAGTTCATGATGATCGCGCTGTTTGTTCTTAACTTGTATAGTCTTCTCCATTTGTACTTATTTTTACTACATAATTGGTTGGTTCACTTTTTCAACATTCTCTTCTCTCTTCTCTCTCTCTATAAGTCTCTCTCTCTCTCTCTCTCTTCCTTTTCTCTCTCCTCTGTGATGCTGTCACCTGCAATTCTGTCTTTCAAACGGACGATTCTTTCGTCTTTATTTTTTTTTTTTTTTTTTTTTTGAATTTTCTACTCATTTTTGTTTTCTTTTTCTTTTTTTTGTAGATATCGTGTTTGGTTTTTTTTTATAGTAGATAATTTAATGGGTTGTTTTGACGGTAGATTTATATTTACACTGAACAGTTGACTTTCCTTCTGATTTTACGCGATTTGTCGTTGTTTACGGAACTCGCTTTTTTTTTCGGGCATACTTCCTTATGATCACGTCAGAAAACGCACGTGGGGTGTGACGCAATTACTGGACTACGCGGATTTCGCGCTGGTTTTTCAAATCGATTTACTGTGGCCGCTGTTTTATTTTTTCTAGCGTTTCCATTGGGCCACGTGTAGTAGTTTATCAGTTCCGCGGGGGTGGAGGTTGTTGTATAAAATAGCCATGATTATAATTGGGACAAAGTCTCTCTGAGGGCAAATATTGCCGCCGGTCGACTTGTAATATGTTCATTGAGGGTAAACATGCGATAATCGCCGAGTCCCGGCGAAACAGTGGGGAGCATAATTTTGTCAAATAAAATTATATGCACGGAATAAAAGAAATATCTCAGGGTCAGGAGTACTCGAGTTATGTACCAGGAGCATAAAGACCATATTTACTATGGTCTTGTGCACGTGAACGTCCTAAGTCTTTCAGCTGGAAGACTGGTTTCATTTATCTAACAGCCGCGAGCACTCAAGGTATGGGATTATCGTCTAGCAAAGGCAGGTGGCGTGAGATGGTTTCAATTTCATTCATCCAGAGAAATAAGGAGCGTTTCTTAATCGGTAGTGGGAGAAAAAAGGGGAAGTTAGTCGAGAGCAGAGAAGGTCTACGTAATCAGTCTATTTCGCACCACTCGTCATCATCGCAACATTTCAGGGAAAACAGGAGACAGTGGTTACCAAACTATGGGTCCATTGATAGTACATTCGAGAGAGAGCGTTAACGGTCGTTCGCCGCTAACACTCAATCGTCGGGTATAATATCGAGGACACTGAGGGACCAAGGGGATATATAGAGAGCTAGAGTCGATAGACGTAGAGATGCTCAGAAGGAGGGAGGGAAATTAGACAGGCCATTAGGTTCTGTTCAGTGTCCTAAACATTTACTGTCTATGAGATCATGAGCTTCGTGTAGTTACTCCAAGTCTAAATAAAATTAGACTTCTCTCCTGTGGTGTTTGTTAGTTAGCTGGTGCATAACGCCTCCAAGATGGCAACTCTGTGAAGTCATTCGTTGAGGAGAGAGTCAACGGAATGAGACTTAGTTAGGTAATTTATTTTGTTGGAGGAGTGGAAGCTAAAGTGAGACAGTTCCACAAATGTAGAAGTTATTTTTAATCACTAACCATTTTTGTTGTTTCATCGCGCAGGGTGGACAGCAGAACATGAGTGAATGTGTAGTTGGGCGTTTTCTCAGTGTCTATATTTAATGTGTCTTTTTGGTTTTAGGCGTCGCAACAAAAGCACGCGCTAACTTCTATGTGTTTGTTGATGTGAAAATTTTAACGACGTTTATTTTTTGTAAATAAATATATTATTATTATATTTTATGGTCGCTTTTCTCTTTACTAATACTTTTCTTTATGTAGTCTTTATAGTCGGGTTGTGGTCGTTTTATACACCTTATCTTTTGTATTTAAAGGGAGTCAGAGGAGGGTGCGATTTAAGCTCTTTTGAAAGTCAACTGAAGCGGCGAAGGGCAAAAATCAATATCCTGGTTCTATTTGAGCCATAGTCTATTGTCCACAGGATGTCATTTTTCATCTAAATATATTTCTCAGAACTTTTATTAATGATGTTTCTTGTTTTCATTCAGGAAAACTCTATAAACTTTATACCACTTTGTGACACATCTCTCCTTCTCTCTCTCTCTCTCTCTCTTCCATCTCTCTCTCTCTCTCTCTTCCATCTCTGCAGCTTTCCATTCTTCTATTTTCGACATTAAAATGACCATCGGGCGCCTTCGATGTGGTCAACTTTGATCTACTGCGACAGTCTTATTTCAAGCTAATTGTTAAACGCTTTAAGTTGTTAAAATCAGCATTGTTTTCTACGGTAAGTGAAAACGTCGTTAGGAATTATTCGTACATAAGCTCGTTAGACGTAGAGGTAATGAGAATACAAAGAAAGACAGTGTTGTCTGCGCTATAGTGCATTTAATTCTGATTGACGGGCCGACGGAGATAAATGCTTACCTCCATTTGTTGTGTAATTATTAAGAGAAAACATCTTGGTAGACCAAATTGGCGTGACACTATTTGCGGCGCGGTTAACACTCATACATCATGAAATGTATCTACGAGGGACAATGAATAGTCTGGGCCATATGATGGGAGATGGATCATATGTTTCAAATTATACATAATTTTCTCACCTATAGCTTGCGAAAGTAAAAAATCAGACATCCTACCATTCTCGTTATAGCTTTGATTGGATAACCGGAAAGTCTGAACTACATTTTTATTTCTGATTGGAAGTTTTTGTCGGAAAAACGCAGATGCAATTGTGGGAGGATTCGGGTGAAGCCTAAAACACACCTGCATTCGAATCGTCAACAGTAGAACAAGCATAGACTGAAGGCATTCCCTCCACTCTTAGTGGCGATATGGAGTTCTCTACCTTCACAATCCACGGAGCCCACGTATCGAACTTCCTCTGAACACTACAGTCTAGGATAATAATCTACCTATTAATAAGAAAGCAGGAATTAGATAACTACTTCCAAAAAAAAGTACAGACAGATTTCTAATTCGACATAATCCCTGACGCGTGTTCGAGGTTCTTTATAAGTTGCCAAGACTATTCACTAAGATAAGAAGTCTAGAGGTTCTCACCTAGTAGGGGTGACGTTATATAACATATATTTTCTTATATATTTAATGCCAATTTTGGACATGTTTGACTTGGCTAATGGTTATAGGTGGGTGCAACTCAGATGTGAAAATGAATTATTGTGCAATCCCCAAAGGCCAACGCGCTGGCGATTGCTTCGTGTAGTTCTCACAGGAACCAAAAAGCTGAGGTTAACCCCAGATTCAAGTGAAGCAGGGGGAGTGGATGAATGGATGACATCATATGTAATATTTACTATCATGTTTTAATAAGTTTATGTCTACTTAAAATCATTGGCGCAAACCCTGCACATCCATTGCACTTGCCTCTGTCAGTCGCCATTTTTCAATTATTAAATTAATTCAAAAAGAATTGTTTGATTTATTTTCATCTCTATCCGATTGAGTTATATGATGTCACGTCAAGGTGATTTAAAAACTCAGAGATACGGAATGATTTATTATACCGAACACGGGAAAGGCGCTGTTTTAAAATAAGAAAAGCAAAGGTACTTAGAAGAGGATTTTGTACTTTTTTACCTCTAAAGTTTATTGTACTAATCAAATGAGAAATTTGAGGTACTTTCTACGATACGTTGTAGTGTGGGGACTCAGAGCTGTGATCGACTTGAAATCCTACGTTCAGGGGAGGTGAAGTTAATGCTTGACCAGAATAGAGTACCTCTTGTATTTGATTATAGAGAGCCTTTGCCACAGGATCAGTCTTGGAGGAAAACAGAGCATCTCAGACTTCAACGTTTTAGGCAGTTATGTAACATTTCAAAGAGGCTTCTTGCCGAAGATTTGTGTTATTCTTCTAACATTACGCTTCTAAAGCGATATCTTTTGTACTAAACACCTTCATTTTCGTATTTCACCAGTTCCATATTTATTTACATTTCTTATATAGTAAATGAATTATATTTGTTATAGGTTGTTTTACAAATTCATCATTGAATTTATATTATTCAGGAGAAGTGTTATACTATCTATTCCTGTATCGTTAAATTCTATTGCTCTATTTGGAAGGGGCAAAACGAGAAAGTTATTTGTACTTCAGTTGGGGGGCTTGTAAAGAGCTAAATTTAATTCTTATACTCTCTATCACCAAAGGGGGGGCAGAAAAAAAAAGTTGACATAGCTAACACAAATTAGCATTGTTCTTGACTTCTAAAAAATCTTGTGGGGAACTCTAAGTAAAAGCATTATTCATCCTTTTATCTGCATTTTGCCAAGAGTAATCTTGTGCGAAGGTAGATTAGACACCTTTGAAGACTCACACATTAGATAATGGATGTGTACGCCATTGTTGGACCACTCATTGCGGAAGCAAAGAGGAGGGTGCAGGGCGTGATACATAATCTTTGTAATCGCCGGTTCTCAAGTGTTGTTGTTGTCTGTGTTTTACATAGATTTCTTTCATTGTACATTTGGTATTTGGTGGGACCGCAGTATAAAGGATCTGTTCTGGTGAATAGTGTGGTGTTTTGAAATATATTTCTTTGTAATGTGCAACGTTTTGAACAAAGGTGTTGATAGATTCGAACCATTTGAGTTGTAAAACACCGTAGGGAGATGATGAGCTTCATCCTGCTTTATTATTTCATGAATGACTTGATTTGTTCTCTCTTAGTCCCTAGTCTATGAAACTCTGGAATCATATAATCACTCTTACGTTTTATTTATCAGATCTTTTTTCCCTATAGTCTTTAGTGTCATGTTTCAGATGATGATGAAGGTTGGTTTTCAGGCCTTGATGGTTGTGTTTGCTTTTTTTTTGTTCGTGATACATAGTTGGTTATATTGCTACAAGACAGCGTTCATTGCAGTATCAATTTCATGACTGTTGTTATAGTTAATGGCTTTGATTCATTAAATTTCTTTCTTTGGTTGTTGCACGCCCAAATATGAACATGTTGGGGAGAATAATTGTGGAACATACAGCCTTTGCCTGACTTCCCGTGTCGATGTAAACAATATGCTGCACGCTTGTTATTGAATATGCTATGTGACTCCATCCTAAAGTAAGGTAAAGACGGTTTGTTTTATATGTTCTCGGACTGCACAAGGTTCTTGTCATTGTTCGAAAATTATAAATTATCGATTTCATAAAATCCACAAAGGATGATGAAATATGTCGCGCAATTAAGCTTTTGGGATGCTCTAACTATAATTTTTTCAGTTTTGAAGTTGCACTAAAATGGAAAAAAGACCGACAAACAACGAATTAACGATGTAAAGTAGTTGTGTTTTTTTTTTTTAATGATGCTTTGTTCGTCACGGTTAGTGTTTTGAGGGGCGGTTTTTGATGTTGTGAATTTTCATGCTCCAGGGGGACGTGTATTAGTTCATTTGAGTTGTTGTGGTTGGAATGTATGCTTTGTATTAATTGAGCTCATGCATGTTGTGAGCAGAGATCAAGGGACAAGCTGTAGCTATGTTAGGCGTCTGAAGAAGCTCAGTGAAGTGTGGAGATTTCTCAACGTGTTTGCTTGAATACGGATGAAAGGGGGGCGTCAGTGAGAGACGTATGTTGAGGTCAAAGGTTTAGACGAGTTGTGTAGAAGGAGGACAGCGAAGAGTGAGAGAAGAGAAGGGTGGATGTTATAGTAGTGCGCGAGGTAGTAGAGGGCCAGAGTTGTGCCTGGATGTATGGAAAGTAGCCCTATTTTGTGCTGTAGATATTCGAGGATCGATTGATTGTTAGAATAAATCGGGATTGTTATGTTCTCTATCTTTTGTAATGGCTGCGCTCCGGTGTATAACTTATTTGTGATATTATATATTTACGGGATTTGAAACTGGTTGTTTGAAAGGTGGTTTGTTACTACTTAGAAACTGTGAGCTAGACGAGCGGTGTATTCAGTGCTTGTGTGATACTAGTCATATTTTGCCTGTAGTGACATTACACATAGCTAGGATTCTTTGTACTGAAGGATGTTAGATCCATAGATTTGTCCTTGCATTGCTTTTACCAAAGATAGTCTCTATTTAAGATGCGCAAGATGTTCTTTTTTAGTAACCCACTTTTTTCAGATCTGGCAGTTTACCTACTACATTTCTAGAACAGACCATAGACAATTTATAGCTGATCTCACATGTGAACCGTTAGATCCACTTTCTCTGTGACTCCGTGTAGAGTGTAGTTGGGGAGTGTGGCATGGTGAAAGCTGTTTCCCATTAGACCCAGGAGGAACTAGATGCAATTGTCATCTAGTGCTTTCTCGCAAACGTTTTATGAAGATGTGATCAAAATGGCACTATCGATGCAGTCTAATTCCCCTCCCATCTAATTTGAAATATTTCAGCTGTTGCATGATTTGATCAATCAAGTTGACTGTATTGAGCTAAGTGCTGCTTGTTTGCTGGGCCGTAATGGGTGGTGGGAAGGTGGTTGCAAGTTGGTTGTCTTGGCGCCGTCTAGTCTTGAGACTTGTGTGGGACACTGGTGTATCAAGCGCGTAGGATCGTGTGAGAAGCCATATTGTAGCCTGGATTCGCCGAATGGGAGTGTAATTGTCATCGCAGTGTAGGCGCGATGCTAGTAAGACGGCTATCTTGGAGGGCAAGTGGGTGAGCGTGCACTTTAGGCGCCGTGTAATGGTAAGGTCTGTTTGGCATTCGTGAACGTGGAGTATCGCAATAACGTATTCTAGTGTTCGAAAAAACGCCGTAGGCATGATCACATAGAGTGTGGACGGAAAAGTGGAGGTGTGTTGTGAAGGACACTGTTGGGTGTTTTTGTTTGGGTATGGGGTGATCTCAAATAATATCATGTTGGCAGTTGAGGGGGGTGGGAAATCAGAAAGAATGTAAGAAGGTGGTGTTAAGCCAGAAACGTGTCTAAATACCTGGGGTGAATGAGTTTTGTAGAATATTCATGGTGGGGGTGGTGGTGTTCAGGCTTATATGCTCGAAGGTGGGTTAGGGGTGTTAACAGAATTATTAGTTCTAGTATCGTTGAATGGCTTGGGTTTGCTCTACTAAGAAGTATGGGGTGCAAATGTGCGATTTGTGGTAAGACGTGAGGGGTGATAGTTTTTATCAATACGTGGGTGGTGAGGTCGCATGTGGGGAACATTAAGTGGAATGTGGTCATTACTATCAGTGGATTTGTCCTACTTGAGCTGTGTTATGTGTTGGTTGGAGTAGTGGTTTGAGTGTGGTTGGATGTATTGTTGACAGGGAGGGGTAAGGGTACCTATTATGACGACATGTTGACTTCGAGTACGTGTTGTGGCGGTAGTGACAGGGGGGGTGTATGGTTGAAACGTGGTCATGTGGTGTGTCTGTGCGATGCCCCGATTGTTGGGTGATCATGTCAGTGTATTACCAGCGGGGGTGTGTTGAAGGTAGGTGGGTGTTCGGGGGGTGAGAGGTGTTGTGGGGGTGGGTAGTGTGGAGTGGGCGGTAGTTGAGGATGGCGTTTGTGCGAGGTGTGAAAGAGAGTGTTTCCTGTGTTGTGTGGGAGAAGTTGGGTTGTGTCAACTAACAAGGTGAGAAGGTAGTTGGTACAGAGATGAAGATTCCGGGGGGAGTGTAGGCTCGTGTTTGTTGCTGGTGGCGGAAGATTTTGATGTAATGCTTGATGGTATGTTGTAGGTGATCGCGTATGTCGTGAGTCTGTGCGTAAAACACTGCTGTGTGTTGATTGCATGGTGCACAGCCAATTGAAACGGTTTTAGTCTCGTAAGCTAACAAATTACGTTTGTACGTGGTCACGACTGATCTGGTTGACACGATTGCTACAGACAGATTAAATTAGGGCCTTGCCAGTCTTTGCGCGATGCGTCACGGGAATTGTCCGGAAAAGCGCAGTGTGTGCGCTGGGTGTTGGTAGGATTGTTACGTGACACCCTGAGCTTTGACCTGAGTTTACCTAGATCTAGGGGCATTTTAGTTGAACTCAAACGTACAATGTAAGCGCTAGCTAACGACATGTAGTCGGGAAGATAAAGTGTCACTAATTATTTATTGCTTAAGGGATGACGGGTCCCGATCGTTGGGCAGTTCACTAGTTTGATTCTTGTGGAAAAAATGGCTTGCATAAATCATGGAGTAGATTGGGTAGACCCGCCTAATATAGGACAATGTAGGAGGTGAATGCGCTCCTGGTCAGTACTACATGATTTTCAATTAAATATACGTTTCATTTGTATAGCACTCATGTATATGCGTTGACGTTATATCATGCTTAAGGATTATTATTTTTATGGAATGAAAAAGCCTGAGCACACAGTGGAAGGTACGGATTTCTGTGCCTATTATTGCCAGCCACGTCAACGTAATTGTTGTATTAGTTTCCCACCATTGGAAGTGTGGTAAGCTTCGATCAATCCTATTTGATATCCCGTGTCACATTTAACTCCATAAGTGAATGTAAATTTTGATAATTTATGTCTGGTATATGTTAGTGAATTCAGTACTCGCGAACACATGAGCGGCAAAGCCTATATTAGTGCTCACAACTGAATCAGAAGGTATGATCAGGACTGGAGGATATGTAATTACTGTGGAATTGCCATAACAGTTACACTTGAACACCTATCCGTATGGACTAGAACAGCACAATAATGCTGGAATTGCATAGTAGGCAGTAGTAACCATTAGGGAGGAGTCCTACTCGATGTCTAATTGTTGTCAGATGAGGATAACTGGTACAGGTGTACACCCTATTTGGTCTTGTGATACTCATGTGTTTGAATTTATGTCAATTGGATGTATTCAGGTCTTGTAAATTAGTGTTATAAAGATTGTTATGAACTGTAGGACCTGTTTGTATCACTACCTGTACAATTGTTTCGGGACTGTGGTGTCCCTAAAGTCTACCTTGAAGATGACGAGCACACTGGTTATGAGCTTTGCATAGAAATCTGGAGGGCTTGATGACTGGATTAGTACCTAATTTTTCCTGGGTTACAGGTATTTATTCATGTCATCAAAGTGAGATCGTATGTTCCAGTATTCCAGGGGGACTGCAACTGCGGAGCAGAGGGAGGTCTTTTCCTGCCGGCCATCACGATAGTGTTAGACTCCTGTGGCCATTGGGGAAGAGCTCACATCGAAATGTGTCCAGTCCAAAAATGTTGAGCATTTTTGTATAGAAATTAGGAGGGACTAGATACCCTTGGTTTTTAAATTGACAGGTAACTGTGAAACCTTTTCCCCCCATACTATTTCCCAGTTAAACCCAATACCATTGTGAGCGCTTAAGTTGACAGGAATAAATAATCGTTGATTTAGCGTAGTAAGAGACAAAACTAACAGCATCTGTATGATAACCTCTTAGTACCACATTGTTACATCTTAACAGCCAAGCTGATAATATGTTAAAATAATTGTCTCTACAAACTTTCATATTAAAATATTATATATATATAATATATGGGGTAAATTACAAATTATATGTAAATCATATGTTAAACTTACCAATTACTTACATGTCATCTTCAACTCCATTCTCAGACAGGAGTAGATAGTACTATATCTTAGATTAAATATAAGGAAATTGTATTTGAACGACTTGTCAATTTTATCATTGTTAAGTAAAATCTGTTTCCTTGTTTTTTAATATCACAAATTAGTTACACAGCGGTAAGGTGGCAATTTAGGGACTGCTCCTATTCTTCTAATGTTTCGAGTTCTGATCATTCCAGCAACTTATACTCCAATTTGTGGATAAGTAGTTCTCTTATACATGGGATCTTCTATTTTCTGCAGACGAATTATGTTTTGTAATGTCAGTTTTACTATATGATCTAGAGCCATTAAAAACCTCATCGTACGGTGGTGGTGGCGGAATGATATTGAAATTAAATCGTTTTTAGAGGTGAAAAGTATAGTGCAAGAAAGAAAATGATTTAGATAGGTGTGTCGGATGTGAGGGAATAGGGGAGGTATGGATAGTGAGTGAGAAGTATAGTGCAAAGCCATGCTATGATTGGAGTAGGATATGTACCATGGAGGGTGTTGCCAATCAGATGGATAGAATCTGTTGCTCTGTTTGGCTTGACATGTCTGTAATAGGGTTGGGATGATCAAGTTATGCAATTTTGGGAGGAGATTTCGGAATGGGAGGGGACAGCTTTAATGTAGGGGGGGATTAGATTATGTGGAGGGGTGGGGTAAGGGGACCAGTAGGGGGGATGGACCCTTTTATACAATGGTAGCGTTATTATATGATGGGATATTTTTATGGGTTTGTGGGGGTGGTGAGATGAGTGTGGATGACTGGGAAGGAACTAGAGGCTTGGGTAGAGGGTGGGGGGGACTCAACACAGGGGGTCTGTGGGTCTTAGGAGTTGGGGGGGAAGATAGTTGTATTGATGGAGGACATGGGGGGGGGAAGGTTAATATATATTGTTGTAGTCTAGAAGTAGCGTCTAGCGATTATGGAATTAAAAGAGGGATGTGGTGAGAAAAGGAGGGGTGTATGCAGGGTAGGATAGGTTGTGGGGTACAGGGTGCAATTTTGCGCAGGGGAAGAGGCTTAAGAAAAGTATTGTGAGGTGATAGGGGGAAGAGTTGTGAACTTTGGGGGCTGAGGGGAGAGAGGGGTGGTGGGGATTATGGACATGGGGAATGTGGGTGGGATGGACGAAGTAGTGGGGGTGGACCTGGAGAAGTAGCTGGGGGGTGGAGGAAATTGGGGAAAAGGGGTTATGTTGGGTTGGGTTATGCACCAGTTATGGTGGTCTAGGAAGTTAGATCGGTTTAGGGGATAGAATACCTGGGGTTGAAAGCTGTATGGTATTTAGGAAATGTATACGTTGGAGATTTATTCCTGACGGGTAAGACCGATAAAAGGGTCTTGGGGGGTGAAATGGTAGGGATGTTAGATTCAGTACTGGTTTGAAAATTGAGGAGGAATAGGGGGAGTCGAATGGGGTGTTTAATTCCATTCATATCGTTTAATTCTTACAGTGAAATATAACTAGGGAGTGGAGTGGGAGGGGGGGGGGGGGGATAAAGGGGGTGACCAATGTGAAGAAAAGAAAAATAGAGGCAGATGAGGGGGGTATCTGGTGGGGGTATGGAAAGTGATTTGGTTTTCAGACAGAGAAGTAGAAATAAAATGGTGGGTGGACAGACGGATAATGTGTAGGGGGAAAGGGGGAATAAGTTAGGTATTCTTATATGCTGTATGGATGTAATTTATGGCATTGAAGCTTGTTTGTGTGTGTTAATTATATGTGAAGTAGTGAATTTGTTGTGATTGGGAGTTTTTAGCTAATAAGGTGTTAGTGATAGAGAGAGGGTGAAGATGACCTTCGAGGATATAAGTATTGGGTACCTGAGTGCAGTTACCACCCGGGGAGAGGTGAAGATGTCACGCTGGATTGGATAGGGGGTGATATATAGGGTCGATGATATGATGTAATGAGGGGGGTGGGGGGAGGGGGTGATAATTTGCGGAGTTAATATTAGGGTTTGAGTTTATACTTTAAGGTTTTGGGGGGGAAGTTATAGATATGAAGTGGGAAAGGAGAGGATGGATAAGTAAATCTCAATTGCGGTTGGAGATGTTAGTAAAGAAAGGTAGATTGGTGTTTGAATGTCTGTGTGTGTTTGAATAGGGGGTATGGATGTTGAGTATTTTTAAGGGGGGGAGTCATCGGGAGTTTATAGGGGAAGGGGGATATGTGGGTTTGGGTACAAACACAAAGTCTCCAGTTTTGGGTTGCTGGTTTTTGTGGTATAGTGGCCCGGGGAATGATATGAATAGTAAAGCCAGCAATAGGGGTGCACCAGTGAGTACTATGATCGCCACTTGTGGGGGGAAGGGGTGAGTGAAATGGGTGATGTTGGTGGAGGAGGGAGGGGGGGTGAGTTCATTGATGGGGGATTCTGGTGGGGGAATAATTGGGTATAGTGTATTAAATTCAGTGGTTTATTATTTGTTTTTGGTTTACTGTTTTGGGGGGGGGTTTGTTTATTAGGTACCAGTGTATAGTCCGGTTTTGGGGAGTATGTACTATGATAGGGTGTATGAATTGTTGGGGATGATAATGGGGGGGTGAGGGAGGTCATTGGTCACATACATGGTTGCTTTTGTTCCATGAAAAAGTTGGAAAAGTGTTTGGGACATAGAGGCGGTAGGGGGGGGGGGACATGTGGCGCGTTGTTAAGTTTATCCGCAGTGCTTAGAGCGAACTTGATAGTCGGTTTGGGATAGTGTGAAGGATTAAACGCACTGAATAGGAAGTCGTTCTATCTCATTAGGGGGGGTGTGGTGGGGAGTGCGCGCTAGGAGTAAATTGGGGGAGTTTGGGTCGGATGGTTATATGAAGGGATTTTTAGATCGTATGTGTTGGGGAGCTTAGTCGAGAAAAGGAAATGGTTGCCAGTTATTGGAGGAATATGATAGTTATGCAGACGTGGAAAATGTTCGTCCAGATACGGGTGTGCCAGATGGATGACAGTCAAAAATTGAGGGAATGAGGGCATGAATGGGATGAGGTTAAGTGAGCGTAATTGTAAATGGCCATAAGAAAAGGGATTGTGCGGGAGTAGGGTTTATGGCAGATTTAAGGTTCGAATGTCAGGGGGAGGGGGTGTTTTGCAGAAGTGGGTTGTATATAGCAAAGTAAATTTTATGGATTTTCAGGCGGCGTTTTCATGGCGGCGGCCGCATGACTTTTTATGGTGAGCGTTTTATATGAAACTTAGGGTCGAATATATAAGATTAATTAGGGTAAGTGACTGGGTAGTATAGCGTGTTTATTTAAATATGAGTAGCTGGGTAGGGTGCAGGCGGCGAGTGGAATGTGAATTTTGAGTTTATGGGGTAAATACTTGGTAGTGTCTGACAGGCGGGTGGAGTCATGGACATTTTTGATATAGGGAGTATATGAGATGGGGGTTAGGAAGATGGATTTAGGTGTGGGGGTAAGGAAATGGGTGGTTGGATGGTATTTTAGGATAGTTAATTTACGATCGATGGTGTTGGGGTGTACAAAATTACTTAGGTCATGATGGGTTATTTGGGTGATGCAAAATGGGGGGAGGAGTGGAATAGGGTTACGTAAGAGGATTGTTTGGGGTAAGTAAGTGTGCCTACTTTGTAGGTGGCGTTTGGTTGCACGGATGTTCGGGGGGGGGGAGTAGGGTTTTTTAGTTGTTGGATTTGAGGTTGTTAATATGTTTTATGTTGATGAGTGAATTGGTGTGAGTTGTTTGACATGTGATACCACACATATATACATTTATGTAACGGATATGTAAGGTGGACTTTGTCCAGGATGCATATGTGGTGATAAAATTTAGGTTACTTGGTAATAGAAATGTATGTGTATTTTTTTGGGTTTTTGGCTGGGTGATGCCTTCATGGTTGTGTGTTTGGTGTAGTGGTGGTTGTTTGATAAAGTGCAGAGTGAATGGTATTAGATTGAAGTATGTAGTTAATAGGATTTTCTTTTTTAATAAAGGTAGGAACTAGTGGTTAAGAGGAAATTTGAGTTTGGGGAGGTAAGGGGTGCTTAGGTTGGGGGGGGATTGTTCTAAGGAGAGTGGGGGAATTGTAGGTAGTGGGAAGTGGTGGGGTTGGATGACGAGTGGGATTGGGGGGTGTGGGGGGGGGTGGGTTATTGATGGAGGTGAGTTGTATGTTGAGGGGGTGTTGGAGCTGATACCTCATATGGGGTATGGAGGGAAGGGGGGTAGGGGGTGGGGTCAGGAGATCTAGGGGAGTCGAAAGTGCGACAACGCGGTATGGGGGGGGTATATTGTTTATTTTAGGATAATTGTATGTTACAACAGTTATACGGGGTAGTTATGATAACGGAGGTAGATTAGATGAGGAGAAGGACGGGTAACGGTATATGTATAAAAAAAAAGTAAAGACGAAGTAAAAAAAGATAATTAGTAATGGGTAAAAATAGGGGATAGACCAATTAAAATAAATTCAGACATTGGAATTAGGGATAGTTCAATACAAGAATATGGGGAGGATCTAGAGATTAGGAGAAAAGAGATAATTATATAATTATAATTTTAGGGGGGAGGGAAGATAATAGGAAGGACGGAGTATTAGGTGGTATTTTTTTAGACATACAACTTGTATAATTATACGTTTTACGATTAACAATTATACGTATATAGGTTGAGGTTACATCGGACAAAATTTTAGACAAAAAAATAACGAGACATTTTTTGTAAAAAAATAAGTATTTTGATGGATAAAGAATTAAAAAAAATGTTGTGGTAAATTGTATAAACAATGGGAGGGGTTTTTAAGAACAGCAACACATTATGGTAAATATATAAGGGTTACATTTGTAGTATTGTGTTAAAGGTAATAATATAAAAAATGGTCAAAAACCAGGGTTTTTTTTGAGTAAGACTTGGTTGGTGCAAAAGTAATTTGTGGTTATCAAGGAATGAATTTATACCCCATTATCATGGTTTATTTTTGGACATGTTAATATAATATTATGATGGTATTAATAAACTTTTTAATGTATGGAGTTTATTCAAGATATGATAGTAGTTATTTAAATTTTATTTTGTAAATAAATTTTTTTAATTATTACTTATAATAAGGGTGGGAAGGTGGTATAGGCCACCGACCTAAAAGTATTGGTGGGGGTAAAGATTTATTTTTCGTACACATTATTTAATCCGCCTTTTCGTAAGATATAGTCCTATGCGTACAGGACTTTTAAATATGGTTAAGAGGGTTGTGTTGGATTGTAAAGTTACATTTGTCGGGACTGTAACCTGTATGTGTGGATTATGTAAAAGAAGAATAGGGTGAAGTGGATGTTTTAGTTTCGTTCAGGTTGGAGATAGGAATAGAAATAAAGTGTGCTTGAAATCAGTACAGTCCCCTAGTAAGGGGAGTAGATTGGGTTAGTGCTGTTGAGACGGTTGTATGAAAATTGTTTATTCTTTTGTACTTTGTTAGAATTTTTGTTCATTAGTGATAATGTGTGGTTGATGGAATAACTGGAGGTGAAGATATGGGATGTGCGGTGAGCTGAGTATTGGACCAGGAAAAATATTAATATTTAGTTAATGGGGTGGTAACATTTAATCTGTGTGATTATAGTAGTATTTTAAATTGCTTTATAGATCAGTAGATTGCTGAAAAAATAGAAAAAATGTACATTTAAACTAAATAGGGGTATCATTGTTGCTTCTCACTTCATAATCAGTTTTTTTGAGGCATTTTTTAAGTCTTATATTCGTTTGAGACTTCCTGATTTTTCAAAAGTGAGTTACGGTTTGGTGATCGCGCAAGTTTCCCTTGAATAGAGTTTGGTTTTTTGGTTTGGATAAGTTTGGTGAGACCCTGGTTTCCCTGGAGCACTCTTAGGATTGCATTAGTGTAGATTGTTTAGTGGAGTCGATAACGTTTTTTTGGTTGTTGAGTTTTTCGTTTTAATCACTCATGACCAGATTCTTATGTTTACCTTTTTTAATTTCAGTGGGTACGTATTGAGTCGATGTCTAGGGGTTCTAGACGTTATCAGCCTTGTTGTTGGTGAAGAAATTTTGGTTGACCCCCTTGGATGGGTGTCTTCGCGTTTTCCTTTTAAGTGGGGAGATAATTCGGATTTGTTATGTTAATCAATGGGGGCTTTGTTCAGTTGGAATGTTGGGGGGTGGATGGTAGATACGTTCGAAATCTTGAGTTTTTATGGGAACAATATTTTGTGAATCTTTCTGTGCGTTTGCGTTCTTGTTCTCTCAAGATTCGGGCGCTGTTTTCTTTCTGGTGCGGGTTGTTCATGGAGGGGGGGCGGTGGAGATGATTTTTGATCTTTCGCTGTTCCAATCTATTTTTATTCTTGGATGTTAGTTGTGTTTTCCTGTTGGATTTCCATTGTTTTGCTTTCATTTCTTTTTACCCGCTAAGGGTTCTACTGAAAGCTTTTATGGAGGTATAACGAGAAGATCAGGACCCATTGTATTGAGCTATTGCTATTCAGGAACTTTTAGGTTTTAGCATTTTTTTGAGAGTTATCCACTATTTCCGGGCACATTATTAGGCGCGAAGTTTCCCCCCCATGGGATATGTCTTTATCTATTCTCATAGATGGAACTGCCGATCTATGTTATATATTTATTTACGTATTTACTACACGTATTCTAATATGTGTTATGGGAATATTAAACGACAGAAATTCTTACCTGGGCGGTATTTTTTGCGGCTGGTGCGGTTCTTAGGGAAGTTTACTGGGGACGATGTGTTGGAAAACTTGGTTGGCAGTGTACATTGGGGTGATGGATTGGGTGTTGATTTGTGCATTGGTTGTCTTTTTGTGTTGGGTATTTTGCCCGACAATGGGAGGCAGGGAGGATTTTGGAAAGGTTTCGCTTCTGTAGACGGAGTAGGGCACGTGAGGGGGAAGAAAGAAGAGGGAGTGGAGTGAGATGGACCCTGGCGGGAAAGTTGTTGAGAGTAGTGCAGGTTTTCGAGAAATTGTTGTAGTCGGGGATTGGGGTGCCGCTGGTACTCTTCTTAGACCTAATAGTTTATTCCCTTGAGTTTGTATGAGTAACAGGAAATAGACTTTTTCCTGTTAGGTTTTTTGATTATTTTAATATCAATGGTTAGATGGAGGTGTGGAAGCTGCGCGTGGAGCTGGAATTTGAACTAACTCAAAAAGCCTGTTTGAGTTGTACGTATTTTATGGTCCTTCATTTTAAAATTGTTGAAAATATACGGTTTTATGGTATAAGTGTATTTAGTTGTAATCAATGTTATTACCCCCCAAGGTCGACTTTCCCCTGTAATGTTTAGTTATCTTATTATTCTTCATTTTCCTTTTTTAGTTGTGCTATCTTGTGAGTTCCCGGTATTTTGTACTTTCACAAGCCATATCATTAAGGGTGTTTTTCTAAATCCCAAGGTTTTTATTTTCATGGCGCTGGTTATTAGAAGGAGAGGAATGGGAGACCTTATGTTATTTTAGGGAATTTAGTTGGTAGTTCCCTTATATAATTCTTTATAGAAAGCAGCTTGTGCTTTTGCAGTCTAAGATCACCGAGCGATGGTTGTTGGCAGAATCATTTTCAATTTAAGGGGAGCGTTAATAAGATCTTTTGGAAGATAGATTCAGAGTTATTTTGAGAGATAGAGCACCGATCGGAAGCACTTAAGAGAAGTTTAGAGTGTGAAGAATTATAGGAGAAACTGATTAAGGAGAAAGTAGAGTCCACGGATAAGAATTTCAGAAACAAGTGAGAATTATGCTTGAACCACACGAGACGGCTAGGAGAGTACTTGGGAGCTGTTTGGTAGAGGTTTTTCTACTTCCGTTTTTGTCTTGGTGGGTCTTTTCCCCACTAGTTATAAAATCGCCTTCGGATAATTGTTGGCCTTATGTCCCCTCTTCTTACCCTCTGTAGGATTTAGGTTTATTTCCCTCACTTCTAGATTTATTGAGCATTATCCCAGACATCGAGTCGGTTTGTTATTTAAGAGGTTGTTTTACATAAGCCTGAGGGGTTTTCCACACCAATGGTACGGGGGAATGGTTTTTCTTGAGATTCATATGGGGAAATATTGGGGAGGTAAGTGGTTATTTCATCTTATGATATTCTTTGCGTACGGATTAGGGGTTTTATTAAAAGTTTTTAGATTTTTCGGAATAATAAATTTTATTATTTATGAAAACACTTTAATGTTATTTCTTTCCATTACCACTAATTAAAATAGTTTTTTTACCGAGTTTACATACCATTGGGTAGGATTTTGCCTTATTTCTCTTTTTTTTTAATTTGAGATTTTTTATATAATCTTACGATCCTTTTTTTCTCTTCCTTACCCTTATATTAAATGCCGTCTTTTTTTTTTTTTTAAATTGTTAAGAATTTTCCTCTCTGAGTAGGGTTATCATTGTTATCTATTTAGGAGTTCGTTTATATTTTTGTTTAAGAATGGGCGGGTGGAAATATTTATATTGGATTATACTACTTATGATTTTGCTTTTGAGGTGTTTTTATTTTTTTTAATTGTCGTGGTTCATTTGCACCTGATTGGGTGATTTTTTTTTTGATAGATTTTTTTTTTTTTCTTTTACGTTCTAGTCTTCGGCAAGTCGGTCTTCTTTGGTTTTTTCTTTACTTTAAAAAAACGTTTCTTTGTCTGAGACAGGAAATGCATACCGCCGACTAGTTTTAAATCAAGATCTGAAGTTGAGGAAGCTCAAGGAAATGTGATGGACGTACGTAAATTTTTGTGGAACACGTACCCATTGACGTTAGACACAGGTTAAAATTTTATAAATAATGTTTTGGTCATTGAATACATGAAAGATCTAATAAGCTTAGAACGTTGAGTCGAATTCCTGTTGTAGTAAGGAGAACTAATGTATTGAAACTTAGCATAAAATATGATTACAAAAAAAAAATAAAACATTGTACCGGAAACATAAAGTAAATGAAGTGAGTATTGTACACACCTGAGACAGAACGTGGTTTGCCAAGGATATCATTTGCCCTTTCAGCTGAGGTAAAACTGATCAAAGGTTGGGTTAAAAATACAATTGCGGTTGGAAGTTGAAAGAAATACCTAATATAAAACTAAGGAGTGTACCCCACACCAACGGTACCCACACCCTTAGTATCCAAAATACCAACCACCCCTTGACCAGTGGATAACTACCGTAAATAGTTTTTGCCAGTACACAGTATGAACCAAGGTCGACTGTGTGTAATGAAATAAAGATAAACGGGTGAATTTTAAAAAAAAGTTTAAAACGAAAGCGCCACGTTTTATGTTATTAAAGTTTGGGTTTAAAATTAAACATAATGGATTGAGAGAGAAAAGGTTTTGGATTTAACTAAAAGAGAGAGTTTAGATATGGATGAGACTTTTCGGAAACGTTAAAAAGGAGGAGCGATTGTAAAGTTGTTAACAGGAGAAAAAAATCAGTTGAAGAGTAAGAGCTTAAGATCAAAGAAAAGAACAAAGGAAATTTAACAGAGAACGAGGGGAGAAGATAAATGTTGATATTCCGCATTTTTTAAAAGTTTTTGATTTTTTTTAAAGAGAAAAGAGGGAGAGTTAGAGAAAAAAGAGTGTGATAGGAGGAGAAGAGGAAGGACCAGAAAGAAGACACAGAAGATGGACGGAAACCTGTGACGTTAAAAGACAGGTAATAGAATTAATTATAAAAAAAGATAAAGATATTTTAAGCAAAGTTAGAAAGATAGAGAAGTGACAGAAAAAATGAAAGCAGAAAGGGGGAGACGCACAGAGGAGGAGATTTAAAGGAGAAGAAAGATAACTCAAGAGTTTCCCTGAAAAAACGTTATTGCAGGAGGGGACACCACATTAAAGGAAAGAAGAGGAAAAGATTGAGAGAGAGTAAGGAGGGAGAGAGAGAAGTTAAAAATTCTGCCAGATGGTAGGGAGTGGACAAGGGATGAGAAGAGAGAGAAAGAGACGGAGAGGATTAGAAATAAACGAGTCGTAAGAGGGAAAGGAGAAAGCAAAGGGGGAGGAGAGGCATTAAGATGAGTGGTGCAGTGGGACCTGAGAGGAGATTTGAGAAACTAGACTTAGGGGGAGAGTAAAGAAAAAAGAGTGGAGAGTTTAAGAAGAGGAAAGAGCGAGGATGAGCCAAGACCAAACCACAGAGATAGGGGGACAAAAACGCTTTAAGTGAGGGGGAAACGCATAACTTGTACTAATGTCAACAGACAACTCTCTCTCTGGATAGTAAGGGGGATAAATCGAAAGATTTATTGGAGAATGGGTGACAGTGATGAGGAATTGGAAAAGTGGGTGATATGGGGGGGGGGGGGGGGAATTTTGGGGGGGTTGGAAGGGAACAATTCCTTTGAGCAAACGGGCTGGGATTTATATATGGTCAAACATATGGGGTAGTCAAAGTTAATAACAATATGGTCACGAGGGGATTATGTGAAAAATTTTCCCTTTACTAGTTCAATCCTAAATACTCCATCTCGATTTGCATAGGAGTTACCCTAACCTTTGTCCTTGCTTACTTTGTCTCGAGTCCTTTACCCTTTGTTAATTAAATGGTATTTCCCCTAGATTATTTTTTTAATGCTTATAAACCGCTATTTACTTAATATGGTAGGGCTACCCTCCGTTTCTCCACCAGTTATTTTTAATCCCCCACTCGTTCTTCTTTATCCCCAACAAACATTTCGTGAGCCTATGAACAGAAATACTGTTTCACTGGGGGTTGGGGACAGATGATTGAGGGGCAAAATCTTGTTGTCCAGGGGGTGAGTCGGTGATAAAGGTTTAAACCAACACCTATTTAAAATGTTTGGTCATAGCGTTTTTTACAATTTAGGATACTCGTTAACACGCGCCCCAACAAACGTGTCTTCACAACATATATTGGCACAGAGTTTGATACAGCTAGGGGGCAGGTGGAAAAGCGGGCTACACTGGGTTGTTGTCACTGGTCTGCTAGGGGGGTTTTTTGTGGTGGTGGGGGGTGTTGTTTGTGATGTTTTTTTGATTTATAAAATTGCTGTTGGAAAATTGTGGGTGAGTTCATTTATTATTTTTTTGGTAGTGTGTACAATACAGACACTCTTGTGAGACCTTTGTCAAAAAATACGACCATAAAGTGATTTTCCACCCACTAATATGATCTCCACTCACCATACCCTTCCAAAACCACCCCTACACAACCACTAGCCCTACCTTTCAACCTATGAAATCACCCGAATAAACTCAGGATTTAACTCAAGGTGTCTTTCACTCTACCCTTCCCGGTGTTCAGAGTTCCCTCTCTCCTCAAATCAACCCTCACTTTATTGATACCCTCCACCAACCCCTTTTATTTTTTGTTAAAACTTTTGTTTAAAAATGCGTTGGTTCACCAAGAAAAGTAAAAAGCCATTAAGTCCTATCCCCCATTCTCCCCCCACAACGCGCTTAAATCTGTCACATTAACCAAAGTTTGAAACACAACCCCTCCCCTCGGAGTGACGTGACGTCCGATGAAATTCTGGTAACGCAGTTGGTCAAACCCCTGGGTAAAATAAAACGTCAAGCCCCCGACCAACAAACTTTTCGCTAAGTGCCAAGTACCTACGTAGCAGTTATTAACCCATACTTAGGTCTATTGCAACAATCTACCCTACCCATCTAACTCGCCCTCTCGGGGGGTTGGGGTTTACCCCCATGAATATACACAAAGTCGACCATCATTATTCCATCTTCCTCAATCACTTTCCCCATTGTCTTCTTTTTAGACCACAGAAAGTCCTAGAGGACGAAATACCTCCCCTGTTTCCCTTCTCAAGTCTTTCCCATCTTTGCCCAAAATAAATCTCCCTTTTATCTGACCAGTCTCCCCATCCCTCTCTCCAAATTCTTCTACTGGGACCAACCCCCTCGTCCACTGTCCAACCTCAAACTTCCAGTCTGCCGATAACTTCTACCCCCTGGGTTTTGCTCAAGTCCTCCGAAGAATCTCTTCACTCCACCTTCAGTCTCGCCACACCTAGTCTTTTTAAACCCTCTAACCCAGGTCGCTGCTACCCCAGGGTGACGTGGGTAGGGTGACACCATGACGTTCGATTCTGCAGTTGGGGGGGAGGGGGTCTCCCTCTATCGTCACGGCACATTCTTTGAAGAGTGATAGCGGGTTAATTTCCAGGTAAAATAAGTCCAGGGGAATACATGGTTCTGTTTCTGAAGTGTTCCAGTTTAATCCCATTTTCTTTTATATTTCCTAACTAACACCCTATTCCTCGCAAATGTTTGTCCCACTCCATAAACTATCTAAATCCTCAGACTCACCTAGCATGCTAAATGTCTTGGTTGTAGACCCCCAACTCTCCACCCATTACTCCTCCAACCACGGTAAGCCAAGAGTAACAAGGAGCCCCCATGAATTGAATCCCCAAAACTCTTCCTAAATCTGAATGATGAACTGTACGTTATAATGTTACATGTTACCTTTTTGTTTTTCTTTGTTTTTAACTTTTTTATCCTTTTTTTGTTTTTAGAGAGGCCAATATTTTTTTTTTTTTTTTTTCTGTGTTTTTTGTTTTTTTTTACCCCCCCTACACAAGGTTTGTTTTTTTTCCTTCTTTTGGTTCTGTGTTGTTATAGTCTGTCTTTTATTGCTTGTGTTCACTCGATCCGCAGCGCCCGTCGGTGGGCGGGGGCCGGGAGGGGGAGCAGTGGGCCCATCTGTGGGGGAGGCGGGGGGGTGAAATGGGGCGGCAGGTGGGCGGGGGGAGGGGGGGGGTGGAGATGGGGATCGCGGGGCGATCGGGGGGCGGGGGGGGGGGGCGTGGGGACGGGCGGGCGGGTGTAGAGGTGTTTTCTTATTTTTTTATTTTTGTAACCTTCAACTTAACTTATTCGAGTACCGGGAGGTTAGGGGGGGGGGGGCGGGGGGGAGGGGGGGGGGGGGGCGGGCGGGGGGGGGGGGGCGTATCTCTGAATATTTGTGTTGGTGGTGGAGCTCTTGAGGGGGTGGTGGGGAAACGTTATATATAAAATGTGTATGTTTAACATAGGAGGGAGGGGGGGAGGGCGACGTGGCAGTGGCGGAGTCGTTTTTTCAGGGGGGAGTTCCGTTGTCCACCCCCAAAAAAGACTTAGAAAGCAAAACCTTCCCAAAGTTAACAACTTCTTTCGTTTCAAAGTGCAAAAACCCTTATATTCCTTAAATCCCTTAAAATTTTAACCCCCAATTGTGGAAACTGATTTCGACCTGTTTCTTTGAGCATTATTTTTCCCTTCCCCCCCTTTATTAGAACCCCAAGGCCGCCCCTAGGCCACATTTCTTACACTCAATCTAAACATTTTGTTCTACCCCCCCACCCTTCTTCCCTCTTCTTTTCCCTCTTTTCTCTTCCCTGGTTAATCCACCCACCTTCCTTTCTCCACTGGTTTCATTCCTTTATTTGCTTATATTATTTTTTTTCTTCCTTCCTTTTCTTTAATAATCCAAAACTTTTTATATTTCTCTTTCTATTTCTTATATTCCCCCCCCCTATCTATTATAAGATTTTTTTCAATATTCATCGTCGAAAATCGCTTTTTGTTATATTTGCATTACCTTATTACCCTATTGACCAGTTGTTTTTGTTAGTAGATTTGGGGCGGCGCTAACTAAATGGTGTGTGGATTTAGTTTGTGTGTGATGTGGTATGTGTGCGGGTATTTATTGTAATTGAGGTAAATTGTTGTGAGGTGGGGGAGAGGGTAGGTTATGTGGTAGGGGGGGTGTTAATTATTGATTGTTTTATTGAGAGTGGTTTTGGTGTAAAAGTTAATCATTTTGTTGGTGATGTTTTTGGTTAATGTGGGGGCTATGTTGCTTGGCTGTCGGGTTGTTGTGGTTGTATGGGGTGTGGTGTGGTGGTATTTTGAGTTCTTGTGGGTGGGAACATGTGGTGGTCTCTTTTTGTTTTTTTTTTTGTGGTTTTTCGAGGTTTTGGATGTGGGTGTTACACCCGTATCATAGAATGTGTGTATGTTTTTTTGGCGGCTGTTTTTAGTTGTGGGTGTGTTAACTGTGTGGGGGGGTTTTTTTTGTTTTAATGATTCTTATGTCTGTTATTTTTTAATACATTTTTAATTTTTTGGTGTTATTAAATTTGTTTAATATTTATTTTATGTAATATTATTAATTTAATTTTTATAATAGTTATTTTATTTTGTGGTAAGTTCTTTTTTATATTTTTTTTTTTTTTTTATTTCTTTTATGATTTTTCGATATTTTTTTTTTATATTCAGGTTTTTATTTTGTGTTTATGGTTGTTTGTCACTTTTTTCTACATTTATTGTTTTTTATTTTTACGCGTTCCGATATCCTTTTTTGTTTGTTCTGGGGTGGTGAATTATCTAAATTTGAAAAGTTTAGTACTGAAAGTGTTAAAAAAATAAAAAAATAAATCGTACTTAAAGAAACTACAATTTTATTATTTTTATATATTTTTACTATTTCTAAAAAATTAACATTACAAAAAAAACTACCTAGCTATTGGCAACAAACAACCGAGAAGATAATAAAATAAAAGATTTTTTGTTGGCAAAACAAAACAACGATAAAGAAAAATTAAAAAACAATATAAAAATATTTTTTCTAGATACAAAAAATGTAGTTCAAAAAAAAAAATTAATTAAAACATAGGAAAATAAAACAAAAGTAAAAAATTAGTTATTGTATAAAACACAAAAAAATCAATATTATTAGATCTAAATAATTGTTTTATTGAAAAAAATTAAAATAATCTCTTTTATGAAATTTTTAGTTTCTAAATTTTTTGATTAACTTTTTTTTTTAAGAAATAACAGATTAAAATATGAATCTAATTCTAAATAGTTTAAACTTTTACAAACATATTGTTACATATATTTACAAAAAAATATAATTTACAAATAATTTTAATCTTTTTTAAATTTTCTACAAATTATATATTAATGTTAATTATGTATTTATTTTATTTATATTAAAGAGTTATAATAATTAAAATAATATTAAATTAATGTTATTTAAGTATTTCTTTTTTAAATCTTGTGTATAATTAATTTATATAATATCTAAATTTGTTCTATATATAATTATTTCATTCGTTTATAATATTTTATTATTTTTTTTTTTTATTGTGATTTATGTGCTTAAAAAATTTAAACTTAAATATTATTTAAAACAACTTTAGGTTTGATTGAAAAAAAAAATTTTTATTATGGGTAAAAATTTATAATATAAATGTATTATTTATTTTATACTTAAAATGGACATGTTTATGTATTTAATAAGTAATATTTGTATTAAATCTTGTTCAATTATGTAAATATAATAGATGTTAATACCTTCATAAATATATTTAATATTATATTATAATGATATTAGAATTAAACGATATTTTTTTATATTAGATATTTTATACTATATTTTAATGAAATTATATTAAGAATAAAATTGTTTTAATATATTGCTATGGTAGGGAGGTGAGGAATTTATATTAATTTATAAATTTTAAGATTTTTGGAGATAGTTGCATTAATTTTATAAGTTTAATAATTTTTCTTAATATAATATTGTTCTTTTTGATTGTAACATATGTATATAGTTTTAATATTTAAATTATTTACTGGGGATTATATTTTTGTATTTTTATACTTTTATTAAAGTCGTTTTAGTTTAAATATTTAATTTTTTATCATTATTTAATTATAATATTATGGAATTTCCGATTAATTTTATTTTATTTGCATATTTCAATATAAATATAATATTTGTTGTTTTTATAATTATGAATTTTTATTTTTTTAATTCTAAAAACTTTAATGCTAAATTTTAATAAAATCTAATGCTTTTTATAAAATCTTCCGCATTGCATTATTTATTTTTATTAAACAAACTTTTCCTATTAAAAATTGAAATTTACATTTAATTTATATATTTCAAATAAATATATACTTACTTTTACATTAAAAGAATAATACTTTATATTTTATATTTATCAATCTTTATAAAAATCGATTACAAGTTTTCTAACATTACTATTTAATTACCTATTATTATTTATATTATATTATGCTCACTTTTAATATAATTGATAATGTATATTATTTGTATTATTAATCATATTTACTTAAATGTTTATAATTAAATTCTAGCTTAAAGTTTTATCTTTTTATAATTTCCTATAATTCTTAATACTTTGACATTAAATTATTTACCATTTAAACTATAATAAATTTTTACTAATAGTTTAATATACTTTATTATTTTCTATATTTTATACTAAATTTTATATTAGTATTATTATATTATAATTTAATTGATAACTCTTATTGAAAGATAATATACTCAATAATTATTAAAAATAGTATAATAAATATATTTTATGTATATTATTAAAAGATTTTTGTTACCAGCAATACCATTGTATATCAACTAATTTATTAATTTTATTGTTATAAACTATTTATTTTTTTACATATTATATTTATTCTCTTTTTAAGAATTACTATATATTGAGAATATTTTTTTTATTATAATATTAATTTATTATATTACGTTATTATTTTTTTCGAACTATGCTTATTTTTTTATATTATATCTACAAACAAATGTTATTTAATTTTTGTCTTTATAAATAATTTAAATGTCATTATATTCAATAAAAATTCATACCACCTATTATATATTTATCTATTTTAATATTTTACAAATTTGTATTCTATTTATAATTTATATTTTCATTTACATAACTTTTCTTTTCAATTCTATATAATATTATAAATTTGTTAAAAACCTATTTTTCATTTTCATTATTTTTAATATATATCTTAATTATTTATTTCTTTTTTTTACATATTATACTTTTATATTTTTTAGTCTTATTAAAATATACTATTAATTATATCGTTAATAAGTTATTAAATTTTCAATAATTTATTAATATTATATTATTTATCTAAATTTAATTTCTAATAATTATTTATCCTTAATTTTATTCTAGTTAATGATTATTTAATATAATTAATTAATTATTTCCTGTAATTTTTTGTGTATCTACATACATATTTAGCCCACCCAAGAATACAATTTAAATAAAATATATTATTCTTATAAATTTATTTATTTATTAATATCGAATAAATATTATTATTTAAAGATGCAAAATTTAATTTACAATATTAGATTTCATAATATACTTTAATATAATTTAAAATTAATTATATCAAAATTATAAAGTATTATTTATTTTCTATGTAATCGTATTATTGTTTTATATTAATTATGAATAAAATTATATTAATTTCAAATTTTATATATCCCTAAACTATAAAAAAAATTAATTTAGAATTCTTAATTACTTAATTTATTTAAATTTTCTATTTAAAATAATGATTTGTTATAATTATATCATGCTTTTAACTAAATTTATATTAATACACTTATTAATTATAAATTAAAAACTATTAATTTAAAATAAATTAACCCCCATTAAAAATTAAAAACAAAAATTAATTAAAATAAATCAAAAATAATAAAAATTATATATACCGTATTTAAAAAATTATCTTGGGCGTGTTCGTGTACACCCAAATACTATACAATATACCCTAAAGCACGCCTACCCGACATAAACGTAACGATCGAAAAACCAAAAAATAAAAAGTTAAATTATAGGAATCCCTTCAATTAAAGAACTATATAATAATACCAATTTAAAAAAATAAAATACTAAAAAACAACTTATACTTAATCGATCATAAAAATTAAAATTTAAATATTTTAATAAATGTTAAAATTAAAAAAATCTTATTCTATTAAGGTATTAAGAATTGATATTTAAATTATATATAAAAAATATAAATACACAATTAATTTATATAAATTTATTCTAAATATTAGTTTCATTTATTTAAATAAAAAAATTATACGAAGTTTAAACCTTAATTATCAATAAATTTTCCCAATTTAAATAAAAATTTATACTTATTTAATAAAACATTTTATTTTGAAACTATAATATGTAAAGCCATTTTTAAATACACATCTATAAGTATGATTTATATACCATTGTTTGTTATTTATAATATCATCTTTGTATAACCCCACTTTTTGAAGTGTTATACCTACATTTTTTTGTACCCAAATTTTTTATTTATAAAATATCTTATTTAATATCTTCTATGAATAATAGACAATTAAATACAATAATTTTTTTTTAAAATATCAATTACAACGTACGAATTTACAAATATTTTTATATAACAATTTAATTTTTTATTTTAACTTAATTAATTAAAAATACGCAATCATTTATTTTATATTTAATATATTTTTATTAATTTATGAATGCCTATGTTAAATACATTTTTAATTTTTACTATAACGATTTTATAATATTATTAATTTGATATTATATTTATAGCCACCTAGTATAGATAAGCATATATACTGTCAAATAAGTTAATATTATGTATTTAATTTTTATAAAATGTAATGTTGGGTTTGTAATTTACCATTATAAAAAACCACCAAATAACTACAACACAATTATTTATATCGACCAATATAATTATATAGTTTATATACACAGCCGACTAAATATAAACCACCAATATTATTTAATACCCACCAATATAATTATAAATTAATTAAACTTTTTCATACCACATAAGTAATTTCCTATACCAGAATTATATCGATCTCAATTAATAGGCTAAACAAATTAACTCGTTTAATAAAGAATTTACTATTAAATATTTATTATTTTTTATTTATTATTTAACCGATAAAAATAATATTACAAAAAAACATAATAATATAAAAAAAAATATATTTAAACCAATAATTTTTTTAACAATGATAAAATTCAATAAAAATTCATAAACATTTTATACAACCAATTAATAACTTAAAATTTAAAAACCTCCCTAATTGCTACAAACACAATAAATTCAAAACTATAAAACCTATTTTTAAACCACTCAAAAAATAATTAAAGTTACCCTAAAATCAATATTATTTAAAAATCCATACAAACATATTATCCAATTTAAATCCAAACCATTACTAATCTTCATTAATTAAATCATTACTTCTACATTATCTGATTAATCATAAATAAATTACACAAAAAAAAAAGATAAAAAAAAAAACTGAACCCCCACAAAATAAAAAAACATACCTCATAAAACCCAACCATCAAAAAAAATAATTCAAATTAATAAAAGAATTAAATATCCAACCAATATAATAAAAAAAGATACTATTAAATTTTACAAATAAGCACATTAATCACACAACTAACAATAAACCAAAAATATATATTAAGCAAGTCTTAATTATAGCTACCCGGCCCGCACCCCCCTTCTATAAACAAAATAAATATATACAAAAAGTGAGTGGTTACATAAATTAATAATACTAAACACAAAAAATGATGTAAATACTAAAAATATTAATATATTTCCCATAGGTGACAACGAACCGGAAATATATAAAAAATATGTTAAATTGTTAAATATAATAATAAATAATTATATCTATTACAAACTTTCAACAAATTATAAAATATATTAAATTGTAATAAAAAAACTTAAACTCCCCCAAACAAAAATATTAATTATAATCTAAAAAAATATAATATATACACCCAATATCTAAAACCAAAAGACAATTACATAACCCACTCACCATAATTATTTATTAAAATTATATATAAATAATTTAAATAAAATATAAAATATTAATAATAAAATATATTAAATAATTATTAAAATATATAAATATAATAAAATAAATAAATTTAATAATTAAATTTCTCTTTAAATAATTAAATAATAATTAAATATAATAAATAATTTATTAAAAAAGATCTCACGAGCCAAAAAGAAGACCCGTTCTTAAAAACAAACTTAGTAAACCTAAAGCGCTCGTCACAAGATGCATCTGACCACGTCACACACATTCGTATTCATGATGTATCTCTGTGTGTTCTATGTCTAAACACACACACAATACATACATCACACATATTCACAACATCCACCTAACCACGGCTATAGCCTACATCGTCACAGCCAGCCCCAAAAACGGATCTTCAAAAACCCCCTCTTTAGTTAAAACCCCACATTATCGATTTAGTATATTTATTGTCTAAGTATTTTGTTATAACAAAACCCTTCTGCGTATATTACTATATACAAAAGTCTCGGGTGATAACGTCAGAGGAGCCTCCCCCATTTTTATATAATAAAATGTCAATTACGCACCGCCTTGAGAAGAACGCAGGATTTTGTAACTATAAATGTCCACCTACGCCGCCGGCTGAATTCGACTTAGTTAAAATATACACTCGCCTAATAAGAAAGTATGCCGCCGCGCTGAATTCGAGCTAAGTAAAATATATCGCTATCTAAAAGTCATTGGCGCCGCCGCCTGAATACGCCGCCAGAAATCGATCCTCAGAGTTTGTTTGTATATAAAGTCACCACGCCGGGCCTGAATTCGACTTAGCTTTGGCAATGTATATATAACTTGCGTGGTTGTTAGTAGTTGAAAACAAAGTGCGTGCTGGGTTGTTGTAGTTGTTCTATGATTTGTGATCTGTGGAACTGCGAAAGTGTTAAGGGCAGACTTCTGTTCTATTTTTTGTTGTCGTGGCAATATAATAATTTATATTATACTTGTTCTTGGTTAGGCTCCTCTTATTTTACCTGTACTTTGGACTCGAACTGTCCTTACTGCTTATTGTCATCTACATAATTATTAGGTAGGAGGGCGGGAATAAAGATAGCATACAAAAGTCAGTAGGCTTAGATAGTAGTACCAATACCTTACAGACGGCTCTTTCTTTTCCCGAATTTTCCAATTGTGACTCAGAATTTTCTCTCTACTTTTCATCTACACATACCTTGTCTGACATCGAAGAACCTCTTCTCTATTTATATAGCTGTGGAATAAGAGTGTTCTTGTAGTAGAATCAGGCTGGAGTAAATGTATAAATTTAAGATTGGTAATCTCGGAGAATGAATGTGAGAGTTGATCCTGGTTGTCTTTAGATTAATAATGGTGTCGTCTATAGATGGTTTAGAAGTACAGAAACCAGTTGATATAGTTTAAGGGTTCAGTTAATTATTTTTTACTCGTGCAACGCTAGGGTATATCTATAGTTTCCCTGAATACATTATTCTACCTTCTAAATTATTAACTTACAGATCTACTAAAGCATCCGATGTTGCTTACTGGTAGACCTCGATCGACCTGTTGTGGCACCAGTTATAGAAAACAAACAGTTTTCATTGTATAGGTGGAACCTGAAAGCACTGTATAACTGACTGACATCATTTAGGTATGAGAACGGAAGTGCACCCGAAACTAACGTTGTGATGATAATGAAGACACACTAGCGGGGCTAATTTGGTTGAGGGCGACGATGTGTCGAAGTGGTACACTCGACACGAAGGACCGGCATAACAAACATTTTAAATCTAGGATTGTTTGGACGGGGGTTGTAAATTATTGTATGTGTAGAACACATCCAGAGCGCAGTACTCAGTGGATATCAGGAAAATTATGGATGCCTAAATGTGGAACAAATTAAATTCCACGAACACAGATCTGTGTTCGAAGGAGTTATTGTCAAATCAAAAACCTGCAGATTTCAAAATCTGGTTTGGCGATTTTCTTCTTGGCGTCTTGGATGGAAAATGGAACAATGATTTTATAAAGTCGATTATGATACGGGCTAGTTCTAGTTTTGGTGTACCTCTCCCGGATTGGGAGCTGTGTTCTCGTCAGCGGCCTGGAATTGGTTTGTGTTCTATTTTTTTATTGGACTGGGGACCCAAAGATGGCCTGGCAAATGTGATACTGCAGTTCAGCGGCGACCCATAGCTTGACTGCTTGCATCCGGACAGCCCAATATTGAGATGGTAAGACGTACTCACCTCCACGTGGTGTCCTGGAAAAAGTCTGCAGCAGTGCAGTAGTCTGAACGAGTCCGGATCTGAAACTGGGAAGGCAAAAACCGGAGTTCACTAAAAAATGCGTGTGCAGTCGGATGTGTTCGTCACGAAACGCTTTCGCAGATATACAGTTGGCGTAAACCGAACAATCGCACACCGACCTTATCAGGGGCGAACGGGAAGAGAAAAGCTTCCTTGACTACGTATCAATAAAATTGGCGACTTGGGGGAGAAGAGATGGCGGAATGGAGGTATATATTCCGCTGATTTTTTGTTGTCGTATTACTGACAAAGCTACTACCTCCAGGTCATTTTACTAGCTTTTTGGAGAGCGATTGGCCTGATGAAAGTCAATGGGGTGCGACCGAACTGCTAGCCAATGTGTCACGTTTTTCATATGGTCGGACATAAGTAGTTAAGATTGGAGGGAGGTTATCATATTCAAGACTGTGGCATCTATGTTGTTAACTAGTCTCATGGGCTCATGAAGCGTGGATATAAAAGACAACCAACATACTGGAGAAGTGCAAAAATCCACTCCTCCTCAATGGTAAGGAAGGGAAAGGTTAACAAGATGCAAGGTTACGATGGGTGCAACAGGTAAGGGTTCGGACGAATAAAAACCAAACCAGTGCGCCTCGATTGGTCACTGTAGGTGAATGTAGGAAGAGGCTACAAGTTCGAGAAGACAGTGCTCGTTTTAACTCTCAAAGATCCATAAAGGGCTGTCTTATATGGTCACACTCTGTATCAGAGAACGATTTATAGTGAGAATTTAGCAGTAAAATATTGGGAGATTTAAGACCTTTTTATGGCAAGGGTTACTCAAAGTGGGGGAACTTTTGAGGACCTGTTGCAAGGACTATGAGAGATATTTCAGTGTTACTGGAGCTAGGATTGGGGAGTAATCTGTCACGCCCAGATGAGTTCTAGTTTTGATAGAGTTACTTGAAAAACAAAAAAGCGTCATACTGCAGAAAGTTACTGCAAAACAATATGAGATGTTTGCTAAAGACGAGAAGTTGTAGGGACATTACAATTATAAGTATTATTATTTTATATTCAGTTGTATGATGAAAACAAGTAAACCAACAACCTACAAATCATTCCCTCAACCTTGTTAAAAGGAGGTGACAGGACATCTTCATGGGTATATCGACGCATACTAATTCTAACAGAAAGTCAGGTTACCAGCGTCTTCGCCTATTGCTGAGTGTGCCGGAAAGATGGAGGATGCGATTATGATGTAGAGTCTGTGTCACTGCAAGCCCCCCACAAACAAGGGAAGCTATAAATCTTTCCATGTGGTGGAATATTAAAGATGATTTGGAGGGAGCACAAAAATTTTTTTAGATTACGAAGTGTGATACTATCAGCGTAGACATTGATGGAGATGGAATACGTGAAAACCAGGCGGTCACACACACCATTGGATTGTGATTCGTACCTTAGATGCTACGAGATACGCTAATTCAGCCAGTACTCCATAACAAATCATGCATGAGTCCATGCACTCAATAAGACTCGTTCCTTATTAATGTTTTTATTTAGAAGACATTTGTTCGTACTCTATCCGGATTTAACAGAACAGATTGCGAGTGGCTTGAACAAGGTTCAGCGGTTGTAAAGATAGGTGGTAAGTTGAATGGGGCTAACTTCTTTTCTGCAAGCAACGTGGGAATTGCTAGGGCTTCGACAACGGAATCTGAAGAGGGCCATTGGAGCCCAATGGAGGACAGAATCCAGGCTAGCAAAGAGGGCATCATACCAGGATGCGACAGAGCTTCACGCATCCTTTGGTTTAGCAGTTATTATCAAAGGTGTGTGCGGATTTGTCTCTATCGTCACGCACAGTGAACTTGTAGCTTAGTACGTAAGGAAGATTCCACAAGGTCCATAGGAGTCGAAAGCTTGCTTGGGGACTTTTGGGAATTAATGAGTGTGGACGTTGCTTTACCAAATGACAAGCTAAGCTTAATCTATCTTTCTTTGTATCCCAGATTTTTTCTTATACATTTTTCTAAGAAATGGATGCTACCCAGGGACGGTGATAAGTAATATCACAAGTGCAAGATGGCAAGAAAAGGCGTTTACTAGGGCTGTCAGTCGATCTGTGACCCCTACCCATTAAGAGAAAAAACAACAGCCAAAGTAGCATAAACCTAGAAGCTATAAGTTGAAATGGGTATGGAAGGGAGTTAGGAGGCTTGTGAGTCAAGATGAGGTGTTGACAGTCAACAGGAGCTTGGCTATGTGGCAAAAACATTGAAACAGAGACTGGGATAGCCCAGATGTCGCGATGTTCATTATTCCTATCAGCAGGGAGGCAGTGAAGCGACTGGGAATGCTGATTTACTCTTCTCAGTACTGTAAGTGAGAATCCAGGACCTACACAGCTGAAAGATGTGATGTTGCATCAGTCAAATAGATTTGTTGCAGACTCCACTAACAACTATAAACCCAGTTAAGTTTTTTGTTGGAGAATATGGAGTTAGGCAGCAGTGTTAGGAGCGTGGAGGTTGAGAGATGCGACAGACCCCAACAACCAGTTGCCAAACCACAGGGGCCCGGCGTTAACATTTTATCTTTATCTTGAGGAATTGTTTGCACTAGAAGAGGGTGATACTGATGAAAGATAGACAGTCCCAGAGATGATGTAAGAGGATTAGGTGCTAGATCGCCAAGCGGCTATCAAACCTCAGCGGACGGAAGCTTAAGGCAGCGTATGCTCCTCCATTGCACATTGTCAGCGGCTTGCTATGTCTCGTATTTGTAAACGGGACAAATGGGGACCAAAAGGCCCATGCAGCTAGTAATACCGAAATTTTGAGAAGCGAATGATCGGAGGCAGTAGAGAACAGTGACAACAGGGTAGAGACGATGTTGCGCACTACTGAGCCGAGAGGATTTTTGGGATGGCAAACATTGATTGTGAAGCCATTCTGCTAAAGGTGCAGAAGATGAGTAGCAAAAGCTTTCCCATTAATGTTCAAAGTGAAAAGGGTACTGCTGCACTCAAGCTGTTGAAGTACGTCGCATGGAGTTTAGTACTGGAAAGAGAGCAGAGGATACGAGAATGTACTTATTTTTAACGCGATGTGTTTAGCATCGTTTGTCGTTGCTCGTCCTACCAGACCAAACAAATCCATACCCCGGGTAGAGGTGGTACCAAAAAGTGGTTTTTATGTTGTTGGGCGGTCTTGCAGATGTACATTTCTGACCAGGGCGACGTTTTGATTCATACTTGTCATTCTCACGAGCAGTGCAACGTATATTTGGTATTGAGAAAAGTTGAAAAACGAACACAATATCCTCGAGGCCACAGGCCATGAGAGAGCGGTTTTACCCTAGACCCTTGCATGATCTTTTGAGTCCATTGTCCATCATGAGACTCGGAGATGTTCTGACCATTGGCCAAAGATCTTGAACAGTCTACATCGTACTCCTCATTGATATACAAGGTACTACTTTAGAACTTGTACAGAGGGAGCGAAACTGGACATCGATTCAAAAGGGTCACTTATAGGGGTGGAGAAGACATCCGCCCAAACGGTTGGACATGGCTTGAAGTGAGTTACGATCGATACGGCGACATACGCAGATTGCACAGTTATCAGAGGCTGACTCATCAGGACTGGAACGATGTGACAATTAGCTGTGTTTTGTTCCCTACATAACATGTTGAGAATTGGTGATGAAGGAAAAAAATATTTACTATATGCTATAAAAGGTCTAAAAGTTCGTGAATGTGGTCAAAAGGAGGTGTAATTGTTGTTCGTGCTCCCAAAATGGACAGAAGGTCATCCAGAAAGACGATGGGTATGTCCAATCAATAGAGTCCAGCTGGCATGGGAAAATGAGCCGAATGTGGAAGAGACGGAATGGGACTTTCCAGGTTACGGTAGATCCGACGTTCTGCTAACTGAGGCACCCAATTTGCCCAGATGGAGGCAGTTCTGGTGAGGGACTTCACAAAGTCTTAACTCGAACCCGGGCTGGTAACCTGAGCGCTAGGAGAGTCTAAACAGGGACCGATCGGGACGAGTATTTGATGAGCCAGAGTTGTGTGTTGGTCGAGGACGAAACACAAAATTCAGTCAGGGAATATGTGACCCGCACCATTCCGCAATTCTCTATCGCTACTGCCGCATTATAGCGTTCGTGGATCTAAAAAATAGAAAAACAGGGGCGCATACTCGTGAACAAAGCTTATCCCTAGCAGAGGTACACAAAAATTTCCAGGGTTGTTACCGGGTCAAATTTATTGTGTCATTTCCTATCGCAAGACGCACGGAGAGAAGAGACAAGTAGCGCGGAACAAGAAGGTAAAAAATAGCAGTTGCTTCGGAGAATACACGTCCACGATCCATCTGTTAGGCGTTCGGTGGAAATAATATATTCGTTCACCACATTAGCAGGTTTTGTTGCATGATTTCACTAGTCTAGCTCCGATAGGGTTGTTAAGCATACAATTAATTACACCCCTGTCAAGAATCATGTAATTTAATATTTGTTTTTATGTACCCGGTTTTTGTGTGGGAGTAGCCACTTCGACACTCAACTTGCCTAACATCCTAGCCTTGTCACAAAACCTCAAATTTTACTTCTTTCATATATTTCTTCTTAATGGAGATGGGGACTTCAAATCAGGACTCCTGGGTCCATTTACAGCGGTGGTTTTTATTAGAGTTGTCGCACTAGGAGGAGCCCATCTTGGTGGGAGAGAAGTAAGGCCGTTAATTGAGCAATTTGTGGGCACATTGGTGTTGTGAAAAAAACTAAATGGGGGACATATGAAGGTTTCATGTAAATAATCCATAGGACAGGAGACGTGGTGAAGTTAAATGGAACTACTGGAATTGTTTGTTAACATCGAAAAGTCAAATAAACGAGAGGGGCCAAGAAGGGAGAAAAACGAATATTCACGATAACATTTCGTCATAAAGTAAAATATGAAAATCACATACAAATTTATCCTCCATTAGGACGGGTATATCGTTAACGATGGAACGTCGTCCGGTCAGGCATTGCCGTAATCCGAACCTTACACTAATACTATCTGAATCGTAAATGATTGTTAAAAGTAGTCAATGTTTGAGCTAAAATATGTTGGTTTTATTATGTTATACTTTACATACAAATCTACTCTTTGTTTACAAGTGAGTAGTACAAAGCACAAAATTTTACAACAAATAGACTATTACTGATCACTGCACAGTAATGTCTGTGTAATAAGTACTGACAGATAGTGTACGGTTCTTCTAGGATGACATGTTGTCATGGAATATTTCTTATAGCATATTTAATATATCAATTTAAATATGAAGGCCGTAACATCAAATAAATTAGTATAATATAAGCGCAATGGTAAAATGCAACGTGCTTGGCACCAGGAATGTACTCGACAATCTTTGTTATAAAAGCTTACTGTATTATTACCTAGCTTCTATCAATGAAAACGTGTGCTGCAATTTCTTGAGAAAAATAAGGCATTGTGTAGTAAGTACTGACGTAAGTGACGTGAAAATGACTAATGTTAACGCACTGTAACTTTAATTCTATATACTAGGTTACCCTCAAAATCGAAAGAAACAGTTGGGCAATTTACCCTTTAAAGGGATCTAAAAGCGAGAACGGGTGAGGAAGGAAGCTGAGAGAGAGTGATGGAGGCAGAAGAAGCCGAACACTACAAACACTGCTTTAGACGCGCGATATACACAATTACTGTGGGCAGCACGCGCTGTAAAAGTCTTAAAAGGCACTAATGTTGTTTTTTTTTCTTTTCTTCAGACGGACAGTTGAGATTAAAATACTCTACCCCTTCCAGGTTAGGTTTTCTAATCTCATAAAGGACTCTTATTAGGAAAAGACTACAATTTTTTGGGTTTTCGTCTTGTAATCACTTCATCGTAACCAGTCGGGACATCTTTAAAACACGGAGATAGAAGAAATTGGAAATATTTTGATCGAAGTCCAACCCGGTGTGATCATTTATATTAGTTATTTTTGGGTTCCTTAGGGCTTTGTGACGAAATAATATGTAAACATCGTTACGCAATAGTGTCAGAATTATTAAATATACCCAAAATTAAAATATTGGGGGTGCCTGCAGCATAAATATCATTTGCTCCATTAAGATATTTTTTTAAGTGTTGAAAAATAATTTAGTTACAGAAATAGTAATGTAACTCCCACAACATGATAGGAGCACGGCAAAAATGAAAGTAACCACGATTGTCGGGGGGGGGTTTATTTTTACAAATACTCTTCATGGTTGTTGCGGGGAGACGGGAAAAGATAACACCCCTTTTTTCAAACACTTGTACGAAACTAACGTGGTCATTTGGACCCGACTCGGTGATATACACCATGGGAGCGTTTAGTACGAGACACTTTTTAAAAAAAGGTGCTAAAGCATAGTGCGTAAGAAGCATATCTTAGGGTCAATTAAAAGAAGGAACCTAGGCAGATGGAAGTATGTGCAGTTTGTGCCGGACCTATCAATGCTAATCACGTATTGTGTCTCTTTTGTAACTGCAATTGTGGTAAGCTTTGAACATTTACTACTCTGTTATGATTTTGATTGATGGAATCGATAGATTGATGGGATGCTACCGAGAGTGAGTGTAGTGTAGTCATCATGAGCGACCATAGTAGACTCGGTAATGGGTTGGATTAAAGTTATGGCTAAAGAAAAATTATTAGTGAGGTTTGATCGGATGTTGGAGGTTTATATAGGGTTGTTATGGTGTTTATTAGTACACTGACAAGTGTGTAAGGTGTAATTAATAGAGAGGAAAACTAATGCTGTACGTTGAAGATGAAGTTGTTACCTTACGAAGGGTAGTTTTGATAATTAAAAGTTTTTTGATTATAGTTGACTGATGGGGATAAGAGTTTTGACACGTGTTGTTTAGTTATATTTTTTTTTATTACACGTGTACACACACACACATATTAAGCGCGATATGGTGATTAATTAAGTAGAAGGTATAGCAGCATCTGGTCAGAGATTTTGCTCGAATCCAGAGTCGGACAGCATAAGTACTTGGTCTTTTTCTTTTTTTTTTTTAGCTGATCTGTGTTGTGTTTGATCACTCCCTGAGAGCCAGAGGAGGAATTCGTGCAAAGAGAGAGGGTCACGTCCTTTCCTGCCCGCATCAGCGCCAGATATAAGCGGAATTTGGCCAGGCTGAGCCCTTTCAACATTATGTCCCACTTCATCTTGAAATAACTTTATTAAAAATACCATTCAGAGGGGGCATTTTTACTTGGTCTTAAAAATCAGGAACTGGGTACATCTCCAATTTTAAAATTAGGTCCTTCTAAAGACAATACGAATAGTTGAACCCCCCCCCCCCCCACCACCCCCCCACACCCCCCCCCCCCCCCCCAAACCCCCCCCCAGTTAAGTCCCGCGTCTCTATTTCACCTTCCATTTTACTATACACAAACTGATCACACATAGAATACCCTTTTGTTAATAAATATATGTCACTACAATATTCATATTAAATACATTCTGTACATGGACTTTAGTAAGTTTAATTGATTAGTGCTTCCTAGTGATTCCCATGGTAGTTGAATTGAGACACATTATTCCATTCATGTAGTAATGAATAGTACATATTGTTATTGAACACGTTAGTCGAAAGTGATTCTTACAGCTATTGGGGTCATTAGAGTAAGTAATGGTTATGTTGTTATTGTCACAGTGTTGTTAAGAGATAGGTGTAGAGGGTAAATTAAATTTCTATTCTGTCTGTTGTTGGTGGACCTATACACTTCACCATACACATACCCTAGGCACCATAAAATGTAGCATCCAAAATATTCCCAGTTATTAAATTTCTGGACGAAGATAGGAGTGGAGGATAGTGTTGGTTAGAGTTAAATGTTGGTATGATCACTAGGGGTTGATTGATTAATAGAGACCTCACAGTGATCTGAGGTCAGTACCCATTAGCGTTACCTATGGAGTCTGAGATACACATGGGATGTAACGCACAGATTATTGGGGGTTTCGGCTTGAATAGTTGGATTATTATCTACTATATCATCATATAAAGTATTTTTGTGAAGAAATAGTGGATAAATTGGAGGAGGGATAAGTTATATTAGGTCTGTATCATATAATATCTATATATTGTGGTGGTCTACACTCAGCTATTGTAGAGTGTGAGTGTGTGTGTGTGTGTTTATCTTTTATTTTATTTATTTTTTTACAGACTGTTCAGGGCAGATATAGAATTTAAAGGTTATCCTTGGGCTGGAATTAAATTAAAGTTGGAGTCACTGGTTCCTTGTTGTATTAGAGCATTGACTAGTTGGTTTAGACATTGTATTAAGTTAACACTGATAGACACATGGCTGGGACTGGCCGCACATTTCAGATCTGCTGCGGGAATCAGACTGAAAAGAGTCTAGGATTTGATGGGCAAGTTAGATGGTTGCCCTATGTTACTACGGAATGCGGACAAATTTATTGAAGCGGAAGTACGACGGTTTGCCGCCGCAACGAAAGATAGAGGAGTGAAGGGATAATTAGAAGTTACAATTTGAGCGGGGGGATGCCTAAGAGGTTGCAAAGTAGAGGCTTGAGGATAGAGGTTGCAGATTGAGCTGACAAAGAAGTGAATGAAATTAGCTATGCAGGAAAACGAAAGAGGTCTGATACGGAAGAGTAGCTGCAAGAATAGAGAGAAGAGAAAGAAATTTAGCATGCAGAAACTGGGTAAGCGACGGAAAGAAGGGAAGGCTGCTGCAGAAAAGGGAAGAGAGGAAATTAGCTGCAAGAAAGGGAAGCTGAGAAAAAGGTCGGGAGAGAAGATTACAAAGGGAAATGAGGTAATTTTACGACTAAGGGAGTTTTGAGTATCTAAGGCTCATAGTTCCTGAAATGGTTGCCAACCTCCTTTTGATCTGATGTTGCGGGATTTCTCACGGAGCTCAGATCTCTAGCTAGATGAATTTTTCTTTAGATCATTTTGTTGAGATAGATCGAATGATATTGAGAGCTACGTTTATAAATAGGTACTAACTAGCTTAGCTACCTCAACGTCATGGAGTTAGCTGAGAGAAAGATGGATGCTTTAAAGTTATTCTCCGGTGGAATTCGTTGGGCAGCTTATGTAGAGTTTTTGCAAAAAAATGAGCCGAGGTGCATCAGGAATAATTACTGACATGCTGAACGAGGGCGTCTCTTTTGTTAAGGTATGCAAAAGAATGCAGAACTTCTATAGAAAAAAATTTAGGATTATGCTTATAACTACTGTCAGGTGGAAAACCTTATCACGTTCTCGCTTACCGAATAGAGAACATACTTGTGAGAAATGGAACGTTCTTTGGGGAAAAACCAAGGATCTTAAGGATCAGGCTTATGAGCGCAACTAGAGAGTCATGGCTATCAGACTGAGAAAGTTTCTCATGGAAAAAACAAGGTGCCGAGAGGTGGCTGACGTTTGCTATAAAGTTGCTGAAAGTATAAGGCAGCTCAGAAGATATGAGGCTAACGAGGTAATAAAAAGAAACAGGGCCGGACTAACTTTAGGGCACACAGAATCTTATATATAATTTGATCCTGGGCTAAAATAAAGGTACTGAGCACCAATTGATAGGCGCCACGGTATGGACAATATAAATAACTTCCCACAATGCGATGAAAGGAATTTATGATGAAAAGCAACATTTCTTTCAAACGCCCAAGGAAAAAGGTGTGTAAGAATTGTCGAAGGACAGATCATTGACCCACTGACTCGTTTTTTGAGAATGGAAAACTGTGCATGGCACGCCTACAGGTCAGGTGTCCGCCTCAAGGAACAGGGAGGAGGATATTATTATTTGATACCACTGCTGAAGACGATGAGGAAGGGCACAGGTCTGGGGATATAAACTTCCGCCTTAGTATAGAAAGACTTTGTCAACTAGTCAATTTATCACATCCAGGCTAAGGGAGATTTTTAAATGAAGAACACAAAGTTGTGGTATAGAAAAAGACTGGAACTTGATCAATGGTACGGACAGCTGCGTTCTTCCAACAAGATTATAGGGACAGACTTTAAAAGGAGCCTAATCGTGAACCCAGTATGCGGGCACCATGTGCAACCAAGGTATATATCAAAAGGGGCGGGGGGGGGGGGGATAGGAGCTGGTCACAATTTATTATTCGGACCCTAAGATGAAGATGGGACATATGAGACTTTGTAGAAAGGTGTGAGCATAGCACCATGATGGGAACAACACAAAGGTGCGGCAAACTTGGATCAGGGACCTGGGACGCGACGCAACCGGGGCAATATTAGGCACTGATCATAGAAAGAAATATAGATGTTGATAAAGTGGACAAATGGAATGGGAAGCCACTTTTCGACGCGCACAAAGCAACTTCCATTATCAGTTGTTTACAAGGCACTATGCTGCGGATGCAAAAAGATGTCTTTCCCAGGATAAGCGACAATCCCTAGATCGGCACTTAACACAAAATTGGAGGAAAAGATGTAGTGGAAGAGGAAAATCTCTCATCAAGAATTTTCTTTAAGGAGGGGATGGCAAACCCCAAGCGAAAAAAATTGGTGTAGATTGTTAGCGGTCGTTTTTGTGCATGAAAATTCTGGGAAGAAAAATCATCACTATAGCGCTTCGAGTGGAAGAGACCATACCGGTGCATGGACAAATAGGTCCACAAAATTAAAGGTCCATATGTAACGCTGTTAAGAACGTGGACTGATGAAAAGGAAGAGGAAAAAAACATTACAATCTTCCCCCCCCCTTACCAATCTGGAAGAGCTGACCACACGGTTTAAAAAACTGGCTGTTGGAAACTTTGCCAATGAAAATATGAAAACAAGCCTAGGAAGAAACATTGTGCATATTCTTAACAGGAAGGCGAAAGACAGAAACTTTTGGGGGAAGAGAAAGTACTGCTTCTTTTTAGCCCTGGGAGTCAGAATAAGTTACAGAATTTAGATCCGAGCAGAGACCGTCACATTATTACAGTGTTTAGAGAAGCGTAGTCCCTAGAGACCAAATTATTAAGACTTAGAACTAAGAAGGGGAAAGGGCAAAAAATCCTATTCATGTGAATCTCCCCTTCCCCACTGAAGAAATATTGGAGGAAAGAGGTACCCAAACATCCAGGATAGAGACACATCTTGTTGACCTTGTCCCATTCGGAGCCATGGAGATGAAAAACGGAAAACCACTTTCACATTCATCGTTTTTTCTTTGGCGATATCCATGTACGAAAACACCACCTGTGAGACCAGCCAGCCACAGGTGTGAAAATCAAGTCGAACACATTTTAAGGAAAACTCAGAAAGAGAGAGTGCAGGACCGGTTCTAAATAATCATGCCAGGGAGTGTTTACACAGATCCGAACTCAGGGCATACAAATAACCTATTCGGCATTATGATATGACAACTGATAGACCCCACAACTCGTGTCCAGGAAATGAAAACCATCTTCGAATTCCGATTGCCTAAGCGACGCGTCCGAGCAGCTTTGAAAAGGAAGAGATAGACATATCATATTGAAGGAAGGAAATGAATTATTTCGCACAGTGTGAGTCTTCGTATAGTTCCCGGTGTGGTGTACTCTTAAGGAAGCCCTCTGGAGAACATAGACTAGACTCTGTATAGATTACAGCGAGGGACTGAAATGCTATTACAGAAGAGACAGGTGGATCACATTGCCGCCGATACAAATCAGACTGGTTTGGCCAGACTAAAAATAAAGGGCCATTAAATATTTCTCAAAAGTGGATCTGAGTAAAGGATACTATCAGATTCCAGTAAAGCCTGAGGTTAGACCATACCTAGCTTTTAGTACCTCAGAAGGACACTATGAGTTTAATAGATTGCCATTTGGATTGAAGAATGCGCCTAGAGTCATGCACTAGAATGGATGAAGGTCCGAAAATTAATTGGATTCCTCCATGAATAAATCTCCTTGTATAACATAATTTTATGGATGCATGGATCCTTATAGCAACAGAAACATTTGAGGAACACATTGACTCTCTGAACATGCTGTTTGATCGACTTAGGGAGGCAAATTTAACAGCCCGTCCAACCAAATGTTGCGTTGGAAATGGTAAAAGCAATTGGAATTTTTTGGGAAACACACCAGTTTTTATGCGCGGGGAAACTTGACCCCTGAGCCCAGAGGCGAGAATTTTAGAGATAACTATACATAAAGCCCCGAGAACGCACAAACCAAGGAAGGGACGTGAGGTCCTTGTCTCCTCATTATTTGGTTTTCTTGTCTTACCAGAAGTATATCAAAATAACTTTAACTTTCATATGTGACACCGTTTAACTGGAATTGACCAGGCGTAACGCGGGGACGTTCCAGAATCGCATTGCCACAGTGGACTCCCACAATGTGATACGATGACTTACCCAAGCGAATTTGAAAGAGAGAAAAGCCTCACAATAAACCCAAATTTTGAAAATACCCTGACTTAAGTCGACGAATTCTTTAGTAAGGACGGATGATGCAAGTTATTTATTTGGGCTAGGGGCATGACTTTACTACAGAAGAAGTCCGGTATGCATTGGATGGGGGCATTATAAGCCCCGATGTGGCATATGCTAGCAGAAAGTTGAATAAAGCTGAAATCAACTACTCAACTAGCGAAAAAAAGAATGTCTTGCAGTAATATGGGCAATAAAGAAATTCAATATTTATCTATATGGGAAGGCATTTAAGTTGCAAACTGACCGCAAACCTTTATCGTTTTTAGCACAGGCTAAGCATGAGAACTCTAGGTTACTCCGATGGTCTTTGCTTTCTGGCGGCCTCCCAATATGAATTTATTCCATTGAATATTATATTGGGAAAAACACCAATCTGGGTGCGGAATTTTATTAAGCCGCCATTCCGTGTGATTGAGAATCACCGTAAACCCCCTGGATAATTAATATATAATTTTATTATATATTTTTATTTTTTTTTGTATTATATTATTTTTTTTATTTATATTATTTTTAATTTAATTTTTTTTTCTCTATGTGTATATTTCTCTAGAATAAAGAATCATGACAGATATTAATGTCTGTTTTAGAGAGGGAGGGTGGTCATGTGAAATATTCTAATCCACATATATAAATTATTAGGTAAATATAAGAAGCCTAACAAATAAAATTAATAAAGAGAAGAGCAATGGTAAAATGACAGTGCTGTCCCACAAGGAATGTAATCGAAATCCCCTTGTGTTTTTCTGATTCGTCATGCAAATTGTTCTATGCTGCTTCACGCTCGTGATATCAAAAGATTACTTTAATATTACCCCGCCTTTTACACTGAAACCCCGTGTGCTGCATTTCATAGATGAAAGAAACATTGTGACGGTATTACGCGTAATGACCTAAATCTAATCTCCTTACCCCTTATAATTATTTTACGTTACACCAAAAATCGAACGAATAGATGGGACAAATAGGACTAGCGAGGGGGGAAGGGCTCGAAAATCCAGGAAAACGCACATGCTAAACACGACGACGCGAGCGATATACATAATGCTTAGGCTTACACGCGTGGTATAGTATACAAGCATAATACACTTTTTCCTACTATTTTTTATCTTTCATCTCCATTTTCATTAAGAAGGAACAGTGATAAAAATACACTACCCTTTCCCAGAGTTAGGTTTATAAATATCATAACAGGAACTCTTATTATAGAAAAGATAAACAAATAGATGGAGTTATACGTTTGTACTTTCGAAAAAATAAACAGCTAACGCAGACAGCACATCTTCGAAACAGGAGGTAGAAGAAATGCATATTTTGAACGCAGCCACGTAGCTCCTTTAAATTAGTATTTTTGGGTTCCTTAGGGCTTGCTGACAAATAATATGTAAAACGTTACGCAAATAGTCCAGGAATTAATAAATTATACCCAAAATCAAATATTGGGGGTGCCTGACAGCATAAAATCATTTCTGCTCATAAGATTTTTTTTTAACGTGTTTGAAAAAAATTTACGTTACAGAAATAGCCTACCATGTAAACTCCAAATTGATTGGAGCGCAACAAATGAAAGCCTAACCCCACACGATTGGTCGGGCTATAAATTCACTATCTTATGGTTGTTAGGGGGGGATAACGGGGGAAAAGATAACAGTTTTTTTTTCAAACACTTGTCGACAAACGTGCTCATTGGTTTCAGTCTCGCTGATATACAACACTTGGGAGCGTTAGTTTTCGAAACCATTGTTGTTATAAATACGCTTGATTTAAAAAGCTCATCAGTGCGTTGAAGCAACAGCATATATTTTGGCTAAATTAAAAGCCTGGAAGATAAGCAGAAGGAAATTTGTGCCAGTTTGTGCCAGAATTCATTGCTAATCAACGTATCTGTGTTATTCGTATGAATTGTGGTAAGCTTGAACCATTTAATATCTTTTATGAAAATTGAATGTGAATTGTTGATTTATGCCTGTATATATATGTGTAGTTCAGTGGCAAACGTGAGGTAAAGCCTAAAATGCTCCAGCCTGAACAGAGGGTGTCGGAGAGAAGTAAAACGGCATGGAATGGCCAAACAGTACACTGACACCTGGATGATTGACTAAAAGAAATAATGCTTGGGAAGTGCAAGTGCTTAGTCTAACCATTGAGGAAGGGTAATACTGGAATATAAGTAATTTCAGATGAAAGCTTAACTAGTTGGCAACTAAACGCTTCTGAACGCGCAATGTGCTTTGTGGATAGTAATGTGGTATCAGTGTGTATAAAGGAGAATATAAATTAGTTAGATGTAGAAGGTACATCCTTCTTGATTTCAGGGGGAGGGAAGTGTTCGTTGATGTACTGAGCAGTACCCTGGGCCGGGATTTTGCTGAATCCAATTGTGGGAAGAAGCATACTCTTGGTCCTTTTAGCTATCAGTGAGGTGTATCCTGAGCCAGAGGAGGATTCGAGCAGAGAGTCGCTTTCCTGCGCCATCACTCAAGATAGCAAGAGTTTGGCCAGCTGACGCTCAAACCACCACTCTCGTCACCCACTCTCTCTTGACAAACTACAACACAATTGTATATATAAACATTCATCTCCACATACCAGAGGGGAAATTTACTTGACTTGTATAAAAATAGGAACGGTGCACACATCTAGCACATACATCCGCGTCCCTCAAAGGGAAAAATACCTACTTGTACGTTACCATGACTGGACAACCACATCCCATACCCCGATCGTCTTGAACAAAACACAACCAAGTATTACTCATTTTTAATTACTACACAATGCCCACACATTAGAACCACTTTGTTATACTCTATGTACTACAATAATCTCGGACTTCAAATGAAATTTCTGTAATAACTTGTAGTTATATAATTGCTTGTGATTTTTGGGTTCCTCCTTGTAGTTGCGCGGGATAACTTATTCATTCATTTTAGTAGAACGTGACCATACCTATATTGTTATCTTGAGCTCGTTCGAGGTGATTGACTTTACGCTATTCTTGAATCGAAGTGGTTGATAAGTGGCTTGGCGTTAGGGGTTGTATGTGAGTGTGGCACTAGTGTTGTGTCTGACGAGTGTAGGTGGATATAAAATTAAGAATTGATTATTGTCTGTTGTAGAGACTTAACTTCACCAATTAACACTATACCCTAGACTAATTAACGCTAGCATCCACCTATTTTCAACGACTCTTATATGATACTTGAGGATATATAGCTATGTCGGGGTGCGCAAAGTTTAAGGTTAATCTATAATAACTATTCTAATAGAATAGATAACTTCACAGTTTGATCTCAAGTTCACGCAGTACCACTCTTAAGGTCTTAAAAAATATTTTTTACACTCCATATTTTGTCGGAAGCGTTCATCACTAGTCGTATAGTCGAGTGGTGTCTAAGCTAGCTCTTATTTCGTAAAGTCAGAAGGATAAGTTGTCGATATCAATTAAGAAGAACATGGAAATCGGGATTATCAATAAAAGGTATACGAGGAGACACACGACATAAAGAGCAATCTTACTGAGCGCTGATTGCTTGTGTTGGGAAACAAGAATTATTCGGGATATGTTAATTAGGCCCAGCTGTCTCACAAAGTTATTATAGACAAATCATCAATAAAAAATGAAGTTTTAAACGGCTTCAAGAAAGAAATGTTAGATCTAAAATAAGATTTCTTTTAATCGTAGAGAAGCCAGAGAATTAAGGTTCTTTCCAGTGTACAATTGATAATAGGTGTTTCAGATAACTATTCTCATGGCCTGCTTAAAACGTTTAATTTTAGGTAAAAGCACTGAAAAATTCATTCCCTCCAAGTAAAAGTCTTGTCATAAATGAAACATCTTAATGAGTGTACGAAGACGATTGCTCTTGTTGAGGGAAACAAACACTTTGCACGGAGAATGTTCGTCCTCGTGATTCATCTACTGAATTGTGATATAATGTTTAATGCTTAGAACGCCGAGATTAGTACAAGATGAATACTCAAGATAACAAGCACATCCACAGCTCCGACTCTCAAAAACTATTTAAAATATTTTTTATATTTACTCCGTCGATTAGAGAAAATGTTTTTGGTTCCCAAATTTACGGCTGCTATGGAGAAATGAAAAGATGAGAGGATAAAAGCTCCAGAATGAGAGAGAGTGGAAATTCATGGAACAACGCTTCATTTTGGAGCTACTTTTTGATTTTTCTAATAGGAGAATGGCCAATCAGATTGGTAGAAGGTGTTGATTTTTCCTCTCCCATTTTAGTGAATCGCTGTCGTAACTTATATTCCATTATGTTGAAACGCAAATAGTCATTACAAAAAAGCACAAGGGAACAAATCATTGTTGATTGCGAATGAAATCTTTCAAATTGTCCTCTCTCGTCGCCCTTTTTTGATTATACGGAGACATCAGGGTGTTTGTTTTTTCGTGTGGATAAAATTGTAAGGCCAGCTGTTTGACGGATGTTACTCACAGGAGCACAACGCACTCTGAATAGTGGGACGAATCTTTAACAAGGCCATCGAATGGAGTTACTCGCAGGGAGTGTCTAATGCAACTTCTCCCTGACGGAACCTGGTCATCCAGTAAGATAAATAAGGAAGGGTATGTGTTTGATTTGGGTGTGACCGCATCGTGAACCCACTGTTTGTATTCCATTAAGTCACGCAGTATTTCAACAGAGAGAGAGACGAAATACGTGACGCGCGGACAGACCAGAAAGAGACACAAAAATTTTATAACGGCGTTCTTCCTAACGTCCGTTCCGGAAATTCTCGTGCCCACGCATCGAACGTTCTTAAAATTGCAACCTTGACGGTGGTTACAGATAATTAGCTAGTGCTATTGAATGTAATCAATGCAGTATTTAGTTTTAATTAAGTCTTTTTTGCATCTTTCTTTACAATGTAGACTCATGTTATGTGTCGAATTTTCTTCTTTTAATTATATGTAAAAGAAAATCTTTACCGTTGTTGGGCTTAATTTTTATTGTTCTCTAGGAAAGTATACCAGATGTAAAAGATTGGCAGCCTAATTTTGTTGCAGCATAGCACACATGTGATTTATTCGCTATGTTTTTTGGTTTGAAGTAGTGTAGTGACATATGTCCGCACGATAATGTGTTACCTATTGTTAACCTCTCAGTCAACGAGTAAATTCATTTTCTGCGGCCGTTGGTAATGTTAATTTGCAAGAGTTGGTGCACACTCAAAAAACAAGACAAAAACGACACAGCGTATCATATATTTAATCAACTACAAAACTGCTACGTAAACTAAGAAACCGCGACCTCACTCAGAATCTGCAAGAAGTTATCATTTGCAGAAGGTATATCTGTTGTATTGTCAGCTAATTTTTGTAGAGCGTCTGACGAGATGGGTTGTTTACCGCACGCATCCAGAAACAGTAGAACACGAAGATACACCTCGAACAGGCTCCTGGGTGTGGAATATAAGATCTTTTTCGACGTTGGATACAAAGGGATGGTGATGTACAGTGGCATGCGACTACGAACGGACGGAGAAAAAAACTTGATGATTTTGACACGGAATGTCAATTTGTCGTTTGATTTTGAAGGTGGTTTAATGGCCAATACCTAGTAGATCTCGTGTGAACAGTTCGGCTGCACTTACGTAAGCGATTGATTAACGTCTAAAAAAACCTTTTGGCAATTGTAGAAGTGTCGGTATAGTTTTTGAAACAGTGAGTTGGGGAAGTAATTTTTTTATGGGACAAACACAATCTGGTTGCATGCTCGAAGACAATAACTTACTCTTAGGAGATTCGTGCGCGAGACACGACCGGGGTATGAGTTATATAGTGTATTTGGACGAAATCTTGGGTTAAAGTTCTTCATACCAACCGAGAAAGACATGGCAATCTGTTGACGGGGACATAGAAGGATATGATTCTGCATCAAATGTAAACGCAATTATATTAGCGATGCTTTGGAGGCAGCAGAATGGGCTTGTGTTGATGCAGAGCTAATTTTACAATCCAAGTCTGTAAATGGGTAGGGACTACACAGTGATTGCAAGGGTACATATTTTCGACGGAAATGGTATTGTATTCCTCCCGATCCTAGATAAGGCGTTCTCTGTCCTGGTGATGGATAAAGCGTCCTATCAGTCAATGTTACTAGCGACCCGGAGTATAAAAGCTCCACTTCGGGCACGATCGAAGACGTAAATTAGGGTTGGCTTGTGAATGACCCCATGTCTCCGTGTACCCCACAGCAAAAAAAACAAGTTGTTGAGTTGTGCGCCAGGAGAGGAAAACGACCAAGAAGTTTATTGCCTGCTAAAAATTACTCTACGAGATGTATTGGTAATGGTTACTCGCACGATCCTTTTCTGTGTGTAGCCGATAGCACCTCACGACAATGATGAGGTTATGGGGTGAGGATTTCAGACTAGGGGCGATATGAGGTGGTCCATGAGACCGACCGAATTTTACATATTGAGGTGCCACTCCCCGGATGTTGTCAAATACATGACTGTGAGGCCCTTTCAACGAATCGAAGAGGTAATGGGCTAAATGTGAAGGAAAACAGATGTGTTCACTCGGATTTTCAGCTGTGATGAACAAGTGTCTTATCACAACCAGCGCCAGATCATCAGATTCTCTCTTTCTGTGCTTTATTGTTCCATTGTGAGATACTCAGATATTATTAGGTATTTAGATTGAAAGTTACTGTGGTTGTCTGGTTTTCACTAGAGTCCACTTCTTGTTTTGTCATTATTAATTTAGAATTATACTTTCCAAAACTGGTAAATGCCATCTAATGCCGTGTGCATCCAACAACGAAAGTAAGGTTTAGTGACACCTCTTGAACCGACTAATGCAAATGATAAGATCCGTGGGGTTCAGAGTCGCAAAATAAATTTATAGCCACTTCCACCAGTACCATTACAGATAATAGAATTCAAATACATACATCTTTAATTTGTCACATGATCAATATTCCCTTAAGTCTGTAACAATACACGCTATGTTTTCGTGAGAGATTCCTGATTGGACCTGGTATTGACAAAATCAACACTTAGAGCGCTTACTTAGCCACTTCCTAGGCTCACTTAATCCACAAACTGTTGTACACCACTATATATCACTATCGCCCGAACCCTCTGATACCTATCATCCGATGATGGGAAAATAGCAATTTGTGCTGACCGCATAGGACTACTTAGTATGTCTAAACAGATGAAGACTACTGGCGCGCGCCGGGTTGAAAACTATCCAACGCGTTTTCGAAACGCTAGTGAGTCTTTCTGATAATCGTGTTCTATCGGACCCGCGTAACAGAGCGAACGCGCACAATAGATCCGGGTACGCGAAAAAGCCAGTGTAGTCACGTGGCTTGTTATCTCTTATTCAAGAGGTGACAGTCAATAAAGAACAAAGCCGAATTAGTTACTCTCGCTTACAACACGTGCAGCGCAAAAAAACTTAATATACCACTTCAAAAGAAGTTCAGGACATTTTTCATTCAGGGTGACAAAGTTATTAAGAAAATGGACAATTGAAAATAGGGTAGTGAAACGACAAGCACTTCAAAAATGATAACCATGACGTTCTCAGTCGACAAATCAACAATTATTTCATGAGGTTGAATTAAGATGTTAAAAGTGCAGCACAGCCAATACATAACCTCACTTTTGAAAATCATGAGATAGTCAACACAAATGTCACACTATTTTCAGTCGCGGTGTGATCTATTAAAGGCGATTGCTTCAAGGCCACCGCTGGTCACGTGGAACAGGTGAGCATAGCGAAGCTATATAGATTTGCGGGCCACTTTGCCAACTGTGAGAATTACAGCCAGCAGATTCACATGCGATGTTGCATGACGCTTGGCTGGTGTGGTTAAACTCGTGCCCAGAGTCGAACCAACGAAAAGAGTTGTTTCTATGGGATTCTCACAATGTAGGACTGTTTGCGGGCATCCATATCTTTTGACACCGCATTTGCAGCACAGGATTTAGCTGTCGAAGTCATCGCGTGTTCGTTAAGTGGCTGTATGTTGTGGCCTAATTCATGCTTGGCGGGCGGTTTCGCCTTGTAGCATACCCATACAGAAAGAAGTTGTGGCTCGGGTGGGGTGGCAATGAGGATTGTAGAAAGACTGTACTGTTTAGCGGTTCACCGTTCAGAATTCTAAACATGCTTAGAGGTGAGGTTTGTGGAGTACACTCTAATGGTCCCCATTCTCATTAATGATTCGCTAGGCGGGATACATTATGTTCGTTATTAGCGTACGTCGCTCGCTCTGATTACTGTATGTGTCGCTATCCTAAGGACGGTTCACTCAGCGACTCTCACTTACCTTTAAGATTGTTATTGTACTTCCGGGTCAAGGACACAATCGGGATGCGTATATCCGTGACGTGGGTTTAGTAATGAGTTAACTCATATACGTGTGTAGGCCCTGAGCACGGTCGCCAGCTGGCCTCGTGTGTCGCTCGCATACACATGTAAACGTCGTTGCTTTTGGTTGGGCGCAGTAAAGTCGGTGGGGTTCTGAAAGGTGGACGCATCAAGCACGAAGGTTGCCTTGTGGAGAGGCTGTTCCAAATTTCGTTGTGCTCACTGATCATACAGTGTTGGTAAGTGATCTCTGAGGAATGTCCGTGAACATGTGATTTGAATACTAGTTTCAGGTTGTCATATGAATTAAGCTCGATTTCTGAGGTTTGTAGTGATCTAGGCAAGTATCTGTAGCAGATGCCGTTAATCTCGCGCGATTCAGTTGGGCCCAAGGGCAGCCTGCGTCTGTTGGGAACCAATAACTTTAAGGCGATTGTACTGCAAGCTCTCTGAGCGACATTTCGGGAAGGCGGACTTCTGCGAACGCCGCATGGCTCTTCCCTTGATCCCTACACCCTACAGCGCTTTGTGTTGTTGGCCTATTGTTGTGCAATGGTTATGCAGCAACTTTAGCGTATTATAAAAGACTAATTTTGTGAGTAAGGGCTCAACGACACTCAAGAGCCATCATATCGTACTTCACCACAGCACATCACGCATTTTAGGCATTAGAGGTGAGTTTTTTATTTCACATCTTTATAATACTCTCACCTCTCATTTGGGTCTCTGCAGCCATTTTTTCAGACGTGCGTGATGAGACTAAACATCAGCCAACGGAATGTGGTGGCTCAATGCCTAGAAATCTGCTTTGTAATAGTTGTGTCGTTCGAGAAAAATCAATGGTAGAATTATTGCGTATGCAAACTATAATTTTTATAATTTTATTATTTTTGGGTATTTTCACCAATATGGTCTCTTAACTTCTTTTGAAGGGTATAAATCTCTATTTGTCATTAAAGAACAACTATAATGTGCAATTTTTTCCTCGAGCTCATACCTAGTTGCTACCCATCAAATATTCTCGTAACCATTCCCTGGCAGACGGGGGTAACAAAAGATTTAGATCTCTAATTATAGATTTTCTTTTTCTTCAATGGGTAATGTGCAAAAATGTAAGGATTAGATCTACGGAAGATACCGTAACTATCGTCGAGATCGTAGTCCAATTTACGGTCCATGTAACATATCTTACAAATATATCAGTCACGCACCGAAAGAATGTAAACATCAAACAGTGGATTGCCCTATCACATAGACTTATGTCTGTACTAAAATTATGTTAATTTGTAAAAGTAATGGCATAGTACATTAAATTATTACTTATAGTTAAAATGCGTTATAATATTAATAAATGTATGACTTGTTGCCGTATGTTTTCTAGAATAAATTTTGCTAAGTTCAACCGAACGTAGGAATTCATCGATTGCTGAAAAGAAAAATTGAAGGAAACGTAAGAGAATAGTCTAATAACTGGTTATGAAAAAGAAAGTAATAATTAGTTAAATAGCTTAGCATTATAATTTGATGTAGGTACGGAAAAAAATTTATTCGACGTACCCAATAACTAACCTTAATTATGAAAATTAAAATATAGAATTAATAATAAATTCTTTCAGGCACCCAACACACGGCGATATGGCAGCAAACAGTGTTAAGATTGTTCCGTTGTGTCGACACACCATTCGTTTGCACATTATATTTAGGTTCCAACGTTCCGTCCTATTTCTTAATGTTCTTCTGAGTGTTTTCCCTTTTGTCTTTCTTTTTTCTTACTTACCTACTCAACCAGTGCGCGCAATGTGGTAGTTTGTAGTTATGCATAGTAGGCACATGACCCGAGATTGACCACAATCGGTCTTTTTTAGTATTAGCGGGATATAGAAATTTACTATATACTCGTAAAATACGATGTTATTAAGGTAGAAGGTTTTACATGCTTATAAAGAATGCATAACAATACTAATTCGTTCGCTAACATCGATTATCATACTGTGTTGCATGTGTCAGTACTATTAATAGTTTTATGATTGTTTTGTCTAATATAATAATAGATTAAGGTAACCTATTTTTACGGAGTATGATAGTCTTATTGTGTTTAATCGTTCCTCACAGAATATGCTTTTATGATAGTCACACAGGAATTATCATTTCGACCAAAAAGTTATGAAAAATATAATCTGTAGAAGTCATTATTGAACCTATATCTCACTTTGCATTTTGAAATGTTTTCCTATATTGAATTCGTCTGAGTTACGAACGGCACATACTCAAAGTCGTGCTATTTCAACAAACGTAGTCAATGTCAGTGTTTATTCTGAATCGGATTTGTCTACAAAACTATGAATGTGTGTACGAATTTTTCTCTTGACATTTGTTTGGACCTGGGATTTTGTTAAGTTGAAGACTCTTGAAGAATAGTCTCAACCAAGTGTAGTTGCCAAGAATGTTGGTTCATGAGTTCATTTATCGTTCCTTTTATATGGCAAAAGGATAGGCGATAGTATTTCAGCAACTACATTCTATGTCTCGGGAACGGCATCTCAATGGTTGAAGTTAAAATGGCTGTAGGCAAGATCATCGCAAAAAATAAATGGCCAGTTTGGCGTCTTATTGATAGGTTTTCTATAGTAATGTATGACATGTTGGGTCAGTCTGGATACAAAGGCGTCGCTAACAAACTTTTCCGAGTCTTGTAGATCTAATGCCCACGACGTAACAATTCTTAATTATATCTGAATAGTTCGTTTTGTTCTGGAAGTATCTGGATATGTTATAGAGTTGTGGTGCCAGCTACGCCGGCCATCCCCTGTGTTTTGTAACTATGGTAACTCCAATATGTAATTGCTCGTAATCATGAACGGAGTATAATTTTTGTCTATTAGGCATAATTAAGAATAGGTTGCCTGGGAACAAAGATTTTATTTTGTCAACAGTTGTTTGGCAGTCAGTTAGTAACCAGACGTTTGTTAGGAAAAATTATTTTTTATCTTGTTTACAGTACCGAGACAGACAGCCGTCGTCATGGTTCGACAAGTTAAATGACTCAACTACTATTAATATTGGACTAATCATAGTCGTTCTATACTGTTTTTTTTGTTTCTGTGGAATGAGTAGGACGCTTTTCAAAATCGCTTGATAGACACATTTCTGTGGAATAGTTTTTATTTGTCAGCCCCTATTATCATGTCGAGGAAGTTATTTATGATCACCAACTAATTGATATGTAGGGTCTGGCAGTTACGTTATTAGTTCTTAAATATTAGTATGAAAAACCTAATGCTATGCTAGTGTTATCAAAGGAATGATTATGAAGGACTCGATGTCAATACTATCAGTGATGGATGTCTTGAACTGTAGCTACAAAATTATACTCTTCGCATCATGGAAGGTTATGAAGTTGCAGGTGTTATTAGCAAAGGAAGAATTCGTGGTACAGGACTTGTGGAGTCGAAAATGCTGTGTATATTTTGTTGTTTCGTTAAGGGAATTGCAATGATCTTGGTAGTCATATTTTTGTTGTGAATATATTTAGAGATTTTAATAGAGCGCTAAGTAACACGTCAATAGCGCTGGGTTACATGTCTGGTAAGTTTGCGCGTTAAGTTTACCCTATAGAATTCCCACTATCGGTACTATTATTGACTTTTATTCTTACTCCATAACTAGTGGTGAAGGCGAGCTGGAGCGTTCTAGGTTCGAATAATTTACTGCTAACATCTGTTTTCAAGTTATTAGATGTTTTATCTTGCGAAAATGGTTAGTGACAGAGTACGGACCGAAAGTTTAATAGGAGTAGCGCTGTACTTCGTCATACTGTGTGACGAAATTATAGAAGTTCGACCAGTTATCTCGTAGAAAATCAGAGTAAGATTTGAAGTTTAGGTTATGGACTTTTTTTCACTTGAAGTAAGTGAAGGTGAAATTAGCAACAAACAGATTAGAAGATTGTAGTTCCGGGTTAGGCAAAACATTTTCCAAGTCAGGAAAGATGATTCTTCTACTGAATTTTAGAGAATAGTAGCGTCTTGATAAGAATCAACTGATATTGTCGTATACGTAGATTGATGATAGAAGTTAGATGTAAAGTGGACGGAGTGTTAAGACCTTTTCAACATATTTATATGATACATTTTTTTTTGACTTTTATGACTATAAGTAGTCGAGTCAGAATAGAAATTGATAGACCAAGAAGAAAACAGCACACCTCCCCCTCCGTCTTATACGCTCCTTATAAAGTCATTCATCTGCGATTCTCGCCTAAGTTTGATCTTATCTTACGTGGACTAGATAGTAAATATGCTCGAATCACCAGAGCGAAATAAAACTGGCGTCAGTTTTCTAGTTTTTTGTTAGTGAAAATAGTTCTAGCTTGTATTTCGGCAGTCTCTGGATGAAGTGTGCCTATTTGCAAGCTTTCTTATTGTTTGTCAGTTAATTAACGTATATCATAAGATGACTGTGTTTCGACTGAATAATTGCAGAGTCGAGTAGAAGTGTCTTATATGAGTCTATAGGGTTTGGTGGAGCACCAATTATAGAATCGAACGGAGAAGAAAACGAGTTCTCGCACATGGGACTCTCTTGGTTTATGCAGCACTAAAAAAGGTGGGCATTAGTCGGTCTCTCAAATCTAGAGGATTGTTTCGTAAAGTTATGTTAAGAGTTGGTTTAATGGTTACGATTGAGTCTTCAAACGGGACCCATTACTCACTTGCGATGATCGACAACTACTGAGACGTTTTTTTATTATCAGTGTTTATTACTATGCTTCAATTGTTCAGTTCGACAACATGTGGTCATGTCGCAAGTAATTTGCTTGGAAAAACACGTATAGAAATATTAATCTTCAAAGCCCTAATATTATATAGATGTCGTAATATTTTTTCAGCAGGTATATGGCTCTGGCCCATTGCGTAATAGGTCAATACATGTACTTATGTCTCTATGACCTCTCGCCAGTTGGTCACTATGAGAATAATTTTCACTTATCCCGCTTACCCCCATTGCGCTTCTTGTGAAAGGCGAGTGATATTTCCACTGGCCTGATTGGGTGCATTATTGGATAAGTGCTCACGAGCTTAAATCTGGCAACTCAATCAGGAACTTAAGTATAAAGATATGTCCTCGTGAGAATTCCTGTGCAGATAACTCGATGACACACTACTCGATGAAAGTGTACGGTGTAGGCATTGTACCCGGCGGCTTGGGAGTCTGTGATGTGTTGAGTATGTATGTCAAAGGGACGCATTTGGTCTCATGACCAGTCTGTTTTTCTTCTATCTTTATCAACATCTTTGAATTAAAATACATACATTACTAATAGTGAAAACCTATGTTGTAGCTTTATTCTTTAACAGTAATATACTCGAAGTTTGTTGCACTATATGCACAAAAATTTTCTTCAAAGAGCTGTTTCTCTTTCTTTGCGAGTGCACACGATTCTCTATATCTGGAGTGGAAAGTAGTTCTTATCATCAGTATATTCCATCACTTTAGTACTGTAGTATCCTTTGTTTCATACTCGTGGAGCTCTTGAGTTCTTGTTGTTACGGTATTGGTTGCCTACATGTTCTCAATCTTTCCTCCAATCCAATATTTCTAGGAGTACAGTTTGGTGCTGGCCGTGTGTCACGTGCCGAATCTGTCTCAAATCTGCAAACCGGATTCTGAAGGTAAACAACTTTACATTCCTCATGAAAAAAATGGAGTTTTAATCCATCTTAATGTCGCAGTAGGGGATAATATTCAAAATTTCGGCCGAAAGTTATTACAGCTGTACAAAATGCTTTAGTAAATAACTGAGGAGTGTACTAAGATGACGGATTACAATAGTGGTGGAGATGGTAGTTTAAAATAGAAATAATATTTCCATATTAAATTTCCTTTGTTAAATCATGTTCATTACATGTTAGTGTGGGTACATAGGATGCATGGAGTAGTTGTGCTAACTTGTATTGACCGTCTAATTGAATTCATGAAAAATATTATGCGAATTGTGACAAATATTTGGTCTCACTCGTTATTATCACTGGTACGCATAGCATGCAGATGGGCCATGTATTAGTATAAGTGTAACAATGCTAATCTCCATAGGAGACGCTATCCCTAGGTCCTCTGAGCCCCCTACCCCCACCCCCTTGATGATCCTGGTATGGAGCCCCCCCTTAATCCCGACCCTCCCACTACCCCCCTACCCCCCCTCCCCCATCCCCACCCTCCATCTCCTGCCCTCTCTCCCCTCCTCTCCAGTGAAACGTTTCCCCCCCTCCCTTCCCTCCCCTCCCCCCCCCCCCCCCTCCCCCCCCCTCCTCCCTTATCCCCCTCCTCCACATCCCCCCCACCCCCCCCCCTACACCCTCTCCCATTCTATATTCTCCCCTCCCCTCCCATTCCCCCCATCCCCCCCCTCCTCTGTCCCCCCCCCCCCTTCCCACCCCCTCCCCCCTCCCTCTCCCACTCCCTTCCTCCCCCCCCCCCCTCCCCCACCCCACCTCCCCCAACGCTTCCCTCCCCCCAAGCTTCCCCCCCCCCACCTCTTCCCATCCCTTCCCTCCCTTAACCCTCCCCCCCCCTCCACCCTTTACCCCCCCCACTCCCTCTAACTACCCTCCCCCCCTCCCCTTCCCTCGTTTACCCCCTTATCCATCCTCCCCATACCCTCCCAACCATATATTTCCCCCCCCCTCCCCCTCCCTCCCCCCCCCCCCCCCTCCCCCCCCCTCTCCCCCCCCCCCCCCCGTTTCGTATGAGCAGATCGGCGAGACGAGTTAAAAGGTTATATTTTTTTCTAACGATTTCGAAACCGAAACAAAAGCGTGTAGATTTTTAAAAACGGCGGGACGATTTTAATCCTTAGCATTTTACCCACCTTTGCACAAAATGAACATATCGTCACTAAGCAACTACGGGCGATGAAGATGGATACTTCTCCAGCTTAGGTAGGATCACATTTTGAGGGCTGGTGTATTTATTCATCAATATGGAACTACAAAACTTACGGAAAGTTTATGTGGCCGATGGCTGATCTCATAAGTTATTTAGTTTACAGACTGTGTTACACACCTAAAACCCAGGTTCGCTCTCCTAATCCCCCACAAACACTTAGAGTCTGCACGAACAAAGTAGGTGTACTACAAGTATTATCCACTTTAATGTTGTCTCCAACAGAATGAAGGTGTCAATATTGCATATTCAAAAACGAAAGTGACTGTAGTAGACCCCCTAATAATAATAAGCAAAAGATGGTCGGCATGCATGAAGTGCCTTCAACAAATGTTGTTGCATTAGAATTGAAAAAGTGTTTTTTTTATTTAACAAATAATTATAATACAGACAAATGATAACTCTTTTTAGTGCAACACACTTAATGTCGGCATTTTAAAAACTTCTATTCATGTTTAGCGAAAAGTTCTTTTTGTTTACAACACAGCCTTTGCAGCTCATTCTTCTGTCAACAAGTCCTATGCAGCATCTAATTAGACCTATCAACCATAAGCTCTAATAGTGCACCAGATTGTTTGCGCTATGCTTCGAGATTTAAGCAACAATTTCCGTATCCTGGGGCTAAATCTGCTATACAATGCTACCAAAGCTCTCTCTGAAACTTTAAGAAAGGATTTAGTGTGGTGGTCTGACATCAATTAATTTGGCATGAAGGGTAATCAGGGACACTATGGTTGTAATCTCCAATCCATTAGTTAATTAGATAAAATACTAGAACGAACAAAGTTTTAGTACTATTCCTAGAGGCAATGTATACACACAACTTTAGGAACATCTAAATTGATACTTTAGCCGGCAATGCCTTAAAACAGAAGAAAATTAGCTAATAGAGATATCATCTGGATACGTCATGAAGGGGGGCCACACAAAACGAAAAGCCTTAAGCCATATGCAAAAAACAGTAACAGAACGTCCAAACACTGGGATTTTTTTTATGGAGACTTTAAGCTAGAACAAAGATGCTCAAGATATTTAGTATACCACCCATAATATCTGCTAGAAATTATATTTTCCGTTGTTAAACCCCAACTCCAGAACCATAAAGAAAGGAAATAAAAAGGAGGAAAAAAAGTGCACCTACTTGAAATTCATCCCTCGACTGGAGCAAGGAGAATGACAAACTATTTGCTCACAAGCCTAAGATGAATTGGAGTATACAGAAAAGGTCAAGGATGAACCAAAAATGAGGCGTGTACTAACACCATGAGCCTAACAAATGAATGATGAAGTCATAGGACTTCTAATTGATCATATGAGCATTAAAGGAGGTCCTAGAAAGCCTGAGAGACCACTAGAAAAGTTTGCAACCGCCCTGTCCTCAAAAAGCTATTACAAACATTGAACCGGCAATGGTGGTCGGAAAAGGCATACAAGGATCCAGAACGAAAACATGATACATAACGGGCATTCCACCACTGCACAAAAATCAATACGGGTGCACTAAGCCGCAGGGGGATAACGATGATGGTTCTAAACAACAGAATACACAGAAACTTTTGGGGGTTATGTCTTACAAGGGAACAATACCGGCGATCTATACTCCGAAGATCCTACAGGCATCGTCTCTGGTGGTCAGTTGTAGCAATCCCATTAAGGATTGGGAATCAGTTGCTGATCATCAACCACTCGTTTAAAACTCATATAGGCGACAATACGACACTGATGGATTCATACATACAAGCATGAATCTCTTCTCAGAGTCCCCGGTAAAAATTACTCTAGGACGACCTGGAGCAGAGTACGGAATGAAGGGTTTACGCCTAACTTAGCCACACATGTGATGAGTTTGTCCCAAGGATGGCTTCTTGCATACGTCAAATCGAAAGTACTCAAGACCTTATCTATTCATACTCATCGACAGACGAGTGCATTAGGGCCTTTAGAGTATAAAGCATTAGATGCCTCTTGATCGTTTTCTGATGTAAATCTGGAGAAGGCGTTTGAACCCATCATCTCCTCTCTGTAGGTGAACTTATGTAGGACTTGCGTGAGTCATGAATGAAGACGATGTACTGCGTTTCCAAGTTAACCTCTGACCAATGCTTCAAAACAACTGACGAACAATGAGGTCTTGCAGAAATTTATGTGAGGCCACATAACCATAGGTCAGAAGAGTTCAGTTCACAATGTTCAGAGTTCATTTGAACAGGATTCACCATAGCTGTGTAAGAAAAGGAGTGATCAATATTTTCCCTGTCAAAACCATAATGCTTTTTCCCATACGGAGCCTAATACAATGGCTCACATATGATGGACCGGATGGAACTACTCCACAATGATACCATTAGATGAGAAGAAAATATTCAGCCTGGGTAGCCTGGAAGATGAAGCCAAAGGTTTTGTTATTTCACAGAGCTAGCCTTATTTGCCGATGATGTTTTGACCTATTGATAAAACAGTCAGCAGAGGCATATTTATACAAAACAAAAAAAAAAATATATTGTTATTTTTGTTCAATCCAAAAAAAACCCAACACAAACACACAAGATTACCTCCCCGAACATCCAGCTCTCTCAGCGTGTGCTACTCCAGCTGGCAAAAACCGAAGTTGTAGAAGTAGTATACGAAAATCACCTGTTGTTTTTAAAAAACACTCAACTACAGATGTTAGCCTAGACATCACTAGAAGTAACTTCATTTTCTTCAGCTAAATCCCATACATATTTTTAAACAAAATATACTTTGACAAAATAAAATCCTAAACTATTTAATATACAAAAACATCTTTCAATTATACAATTCCAAAATAATTCATTACAACAAAAGTTTAACAATACTTAAACACACAAACTGAATCGAAACGTGACATCACCAACCACAACAACCACAAACCCCACCCCACACTAACTACTAACCAAACCACCAAACACAACACCCACCACCAAACACAAACCATCCCCCCCCCCCCCCCCCCCACCCACAAAACCCCCCCACACACCACCCCCCCACACACCCACCCTCCCCCCCCCCCCCCCCCCACACCCCCCCACAACACACCACACACACACACACAAACACACCCAACCAAACCCACCCACACCCACACCCCCCCCCCACACACCCCCCCCACCCCACCACACACCCCCCCACCCCACCCCCAAACCAAACACCCCCCAACAAACCCACCACATCAACACAACCCCAACCCAAAAAAACAACCCCCAAAAACACCACAACACAACAACACACACAAACAACCCACCACACCCCCCCACCCCCCCCACCCCAACCCCCCCCCCCCACCACCCCACCCCCAACCCCCCAAAACCCAACCCAACACCCAACAAACCACACCCCCCCCCCACAACCACCCCCCCCACACCCACAACCCCCCCCAACCAACCCACACCACCCCCCAACCAAAAACACCCCCCCCCCCCCACCCCAACAAAACCACACAACCACAACCACCCCCCA